>VBSM01003039.1:24957250-24981953 GCA_008086735.1 Cheirogaleus medius
GGGGGAGGAATGGCTAAGGCTGTAGAAAGCTATGTTAAATGTATTCATGAGCTGTGTTATTCTGCTAAAATGTTGCAGAACTACAGATTTCTCAATCATATGCCCCATAGTTTTCTCTATGAAATAGAAAATTTTCACTTTGGTGAGAAGCTATAATCTATATACGTGGTTGAGACTAAGCTAGGAGTGACAATGACAGAGAAATGCAGGTGGGTATGTGGCTTTGTTTTGTAAGGAAAAGGAGAGTAGTTGTGCCCTAATATAAGAGTCAGTTTGTTCTAGAATATGAAACAGCTTAGTAAAAGACAAGACCTAGAAAATGAATCTTATTTTCTTTGGTTTTTAATAAATGAATCTGAAAAGGAGGCATAAAATAAGTTGAGAATTTTAGCTGTTTGTTCATTTTTGATGGGTTTGTTTATTTTCTTAGTTCACTGATTAATGCCTTTGTTTACAAGATGAAAAATTATTCTTTACCATCTGTAAAATCTGTTTAGAGAGCAGAGAACCTATGCTTACCAGAACAATATTTTTGTTCTTTGTGTGTGTGCTTTATGTTGATTTTATTATGTCCTTGATTGTTAAAAAAAAAATTAAAAGAACAAGGTTTTCTCACTTGTGAAAGAGCTAAGGTTATTTATGGGGGTCTTACCTTTTTATGTTTATTTCAAAATATTTTGTTATCACATTGATTAAATAGTTCACCATGAAGTTGGTTCTCAGACATGCAGGGTTCAATCAAAATCAAGTGCCTAAAATCTCCTTTCACAACTTGTTTGACTTTGCCTTGCCAAGATCAGCTCCTATATTTAGAAAAAATGAAATAAAAATGTCAGGATATCTTTTACACGTAAACCTGTCTTGAGATTTCCCAAAAGCCCTGGAGAAATCACAAAGATTTATTTTTACTGTATAAAAAGACAACCACTTGAAATAATTAAGTTTGTTTAATGTGCTATATATTTCTTAAATTAGCTCAATGGTATTGCTAGAGCTACATGGGAAAAGTTGTCAAGCTAGAAGAGATATGTGGCCTTCTCTTAAGTTTGTTGAGGTACAATGTTATGAATATAAATATTTCAGAAAGTATCTGCCTTCTAAGAAGACTCTGGGGGTTTTTCTTACTCTCAGGGGAAGCATTGATCAAACTCTTATGAAATAATTATGCTCTGTACTCTAATGGTGAATTTTATCCTCCTACATTCTGACATTATTAATTACAATAATAAATTGACCATAACCATATGTCTGTGTCATCTCCAGATAATTTTTGTTTTACTCTGATGCTTCCCTGAAGGCTCTACCATAAGGTGATGGCCAGCAGTTAGCCTTTAGCCTTAGAGCTCGTGGAAAGGACTACAGCAGGTATTTTGAACTATCGATGCTCCCAAGTGTAGACTCTTGGGCCCAGGCTTCTGAACTGACATCATTTAGATGCTGTCTAACTGTACCCCTGGGTTAAGGCAGGATCTCAGGACTCTTCCTAGTCTGGAAGCAGATGGCCTCATAAACCAGGCTAGGGATCCCTGATCCAGCAAAACAGGAGACTGAATAACATGTCGTTGGGATTTGTTGCTTAGGTTTTGCTGCTGTTTTTTTTTTAAATGTATATATTAAGAAGCCCTTTCTCCTTTTTTCTGAATCATCTCTAACACTCAGTTAAGTAGATTCTGTTTTTGTAAAGGAATGTTAAACATTTTAAAATGTTATCCGAGTCTCACTGATCCTCTAGAATTCACCAACTCTTATGAGTCCCTTTATTTTTCATGGTGATACAATTGTTTTCTCAGGTTTAGTACAAATCTGTCCGCCCTTTTACCAGAATACAATTGAATTTTGCAAGCAAGGCCATACAAAGATTGTCATATTTGAAAATAATTCTTATTTAATCAGGAATGACAAGCTGTTTTAAAGAAAAAGGGTACCTGCTTAGGGTTAACTTGGCTCTGGGGCTGGCCTTACAGATGGTCAAGAAAGTTACTTTTTGGCAGGATGAAAACCTTAACAAGTTTTCGGGACTTTGAGAAGGGAGTAATTCACTCAAATTTATTGGTACTACACATGACATCTGATAGAGAGAATTTCTTGGACTTGCTTTCCCAGCCTCTGGATAGCAAGTAATAGAGGCTTTAGAGAATAAAATTAAATCTCCTTAGAAAACCTTTCAGACAGAAGTCAATGCTGTGGCCTTATTAGTAGCTGAGTCCTGCATGGTTCTCATTTATAGAGCAAATACATGGTAATTAACACTCTTGTCGCACCTGTTGAAATAAACAGGCCAAACCTAATGAGACCAACACTTTTGTGTTCAAGCGTACTAGGAGATGGCATTTATGATCTCTAAGGTGAGCTTTTTGGGAAACATTTTGAAAGATTTTGAAATGGGCAAGAGATTACAGGTTGTCTTTTTAATGAAATGCTAGGAGTTGTCAAATAGATCTTCCAAGGTTATCTGACTCTATAGGGATCTGTGTCTTTGATTGTTTTTGACTATACTATATTACAACTCTGTAAGTTCTAAAAAAATTGGTAGGAATGCAAAAGATGCTTGTCTATAGAAATGTAAATGGGTTTTGTCTGGTAGATATACAATTGATTTCCACCCTGTAGAAAAGATGGTTCAAACATCATTACAAAGATTATGTTTGGGGCCTGGTGTTGCATCTATTGACAAATCCATTTCAGCGTTTTTGATGGTCTATATGTCTGCCCTTCAGATTCTTCTTTGAACCAGTTAAATATGTTCACTTTATATTTGTACAATAGACATGATTTTGTGAATTTGAAAATGATCCTTTTGAAAAACCATCCATTAGCAGTTTATAAGTGAACTAGGGCCTGTAGGTACAGGGCTGGATTATACAGAGAGTCAGAGGCCGGGCCAGAATACCCTGGTGTTCCAAATCATAACCAGATCTTGTCTGGCTCATGTCACTCATCCAGGCTTGATCAGCTCAGAGAGTTTGCTTAGAGTACTCGTTCAACAATTCTGCTTTTGGGGTATGTAGGAATGGGAAAGTGAGTCATAAACCCTGGAATTAACCCCTTTGACTAATCCCCTACCTTACCAAAAAATGTTAAAACCTAAAATGGAAATTAGAGGAAGATCATGCTAGACAAGTGTCTATAGCTAAGAATCCCCAAGTGGGAATTCTTGGTTCATGCACAGAAACTGTGTGTGTTCAGTGAGAGGCCTGAGGCTGGACCACCAGACAACACCAACATTCAAGTGATTGTTGGGGAAAGAGGAAAATCAGGCGCTCAGGTGTTAGGGAAGCCAGGATGGAGGAAAGAGCATGCACAGAAAAAGCAGGTGGTCGGTAGAGCTACACTACTTTGGCGCATAGAGGCCCCTTGTACTTACTTTATACCATTGCCAAAGCTAACCTTGGCTGAGGGATGGGGAGTACCAGGGTCACGTACTCCCATATTCTTGTAAGAATCTGCACATTCAACCTCTCTCTGTAGCCTGAAGATGTAGTCAGCCTCACCTCAAATGCACTCTGAAAATGCCAGGATGGAAAGTGTTCTTAACTAAACACAAAACTTTATTTAAAGATTTCCCATCTCTGATGTATGCCCGTGGGTATTAATCACGCTCTTGAGTCATTTTAAATCTTTTCCTCCTTCCTTGTTTCCATGGGAAACTACCAACCACAACATTCTGACACCCTAAGCCTTCTCAGATAGGTTTCTATGTGCAAATGAAAGTTGGAGAAACAAAGACTCTGTAAGATTATCTGCAGGGTACTGCCAAGTATTTAATGCACAATTAGTCAAGGACCCAATTAGAATGTGAGTAAAATGGAACCTATGGTTAATTAAAGCAACTGGACAGTGAAGCTGAGAGCTAGTGGTTTAGGGACCTTAGGACATTAAACTTAGAAAATTCGGTCCATTAAGAGTTGCTCATAGCCATTTTAAAGTTTGTTCTTTAGACAAGATTTTGTGCAGAACACTTGCTAGTTACTTAAATAGTTATTTTACGATCTTGGTTCTATGTTGAGAAGTTTAACTAAAATTTGTCCTCTAGCAGCATTTGGAGGGAATTCTTGTCAACCCCTTATTTTATATTGAATCCCTGAGAACAAAATGTAAATACGAAATGCAAAGTAAATGAGAGACTCCTTATTTCTGAGTAAATAACAAACAAACAAACAAACAAAAAAGCCCCAGAGAAGGTCATTTATAGTAGATGTTTCCATGACCTTCTAAAAATGACATATTTAAAAATTAAGAAATACAAGATGCAGATTCAGATTTACATCCCTCTGTTGAGCGCCACCTGTATGCTATCTCCATACTGAGACAGTTTCATTGCTTTATGAGAATATACTACATGTTCTTCTCATCAGACCAATGCGTTGGCCAGAAATGACCACAGGATCATCAAATGTTGGATCTGGAAGAATCCAATGACATCATCTACCCTGTGTTTCTAATCTTTTTAAGGGGGATATAGGATGTTTTGGTGTTTTATGAAACCTATGAATCCTTTTCATAAAAAAAAAAATCACACATGCAGCTTTAGCAGATCTCATGAGATACATCCACATATCACAGATTGAAAACCCTTGAACTAGTTGCCTCAATTGACGTGTAGGAACCAGACTAAAAGAGGTGGTCAAGGCATGCAGCTTGTTGCTGGGGGAGCATGCTCAGGGACCCCTGACTCCAGTCCCTACTTTTACCATCCCACATGCCTCAGCATTTCTGGACTCATCAGCATTGGGTATCACGTCTACCTCCGGTTGTTTTAATCAATCAGCAGACAGAGTATTTAAAGACAGCATAGTATCTCTGCCCCGTCTGTGATAGTTGTGTAACAGCTCTTGGAGAGCCACCCTACGGCGTTTGTATGTGAGGACACAGCCCATCAATACTGCATGAGGTCTGTGACTGCCCTGCTCACTCTTCTAAAGAGCTCGTGGTTAATCTTCTCTAACCTGAGAGGAAACAAGTCAATCTGATTGCCAATTTGGGGATTAATTTGGCAATTTTGTATTTGATCACTGCTTGTGGAAGTGCTCCAACTGTCTGCAGCCATACTGTGAAGGAATTCTAATGAGTTATGTGCTGTTGTTTCCAATGATGAAAGCAGCAAAGTGACCGGTTTCTCTATAATTATCACGTAAATCACGTTACATCTATTGCGGGGTCTCTGCGATAGACTTCTAGTCTTCACCAGTATCTGGGCATCCCTTCTCTTGGGTAATTGAGAGGATTAGACCTCCCGGTCCTGTTGTAGGTAAGCAGGGCACGGCAACTAATTCTGGTCAGTGATTTCAAGTGGAAGTGATGTGGGCCACTCTCAGACCAAATCATTAAAAATCTGGGTAGTGGAAAAGAGTTGAACTAAAGGGGCCAGGCTGACTAAAAGGTGTTTGCTAAGGTGTGAGCTGTGTTTTAAGAAAGCAACAGGGATGGTGGCACACTGTGGGTCTAGCAACAGCGGGGAGGCATCACAGCACCTGGGTTTGAAAAGGCCAGGGAAGGAGTAGAGATGAGAATGCAAAGAGAGAAAGAGAGAGAGGGAGACAGTATGCAAGCAAGCGCTGGTCCTCGGTAGAGGGATGTAGCCAGGCCACCGTGATCCCATAGGAAATGAGTGGAAGACTAACACTCTGAACTCACCCAGCTTCTGCTCTTAGATCTCTTGGTGCATGTCGGTGGTCAAATCCAATGAGAAGCCAGAGGACAAGTGAGCTCATTTGTGTATCGTACACAGGTCAACCTCCTGTGACCTATAGTAGGCTGGAGAATGCTGGCAAGGGCCTTTGAAGGGGGGTAGGGGGGTAGGGGGGTAGGGGGGTGTCCAGCACAGAAACCCTCCAGTACTTTCTTCCCCTCAGTGGCCGTTATTGATACCTATGCCGAGCGGGAGGAGACACAGGTTCAGAGCAGCCTGGGAGCTGAGACACTGTTTGCAGGACACCTGTCCCAAAGGTTTGCTGGATCCACAAACAGTTTTGCATGAGCAAGAAATGAATTTGTTGTGTTAAGCCACTGAGATTTTGTTGCTGTTTGTACATAACCAATAAGATAACTTCTCTGAACTGTCCCTTTGTAGGGGAGGAGTTTTGCAGTTCCTCTTGTTTGTGTGCACAGGTAACGGTCCCTTCAATGGCTAGATGGAGATGTAAAATGCATGTCCACCTTTCCCTGCGGGTTTGCTGAGCTTCATTAGCCCATAGAGGGATTTTGATACTGGCTCAACCTAACCTCTGGTCTCCAATGAGTCATGCGGTCAACATTCCTTTTGGAATCTTTCAGTATCTGGAGATTTAATGCCTAAAATGTGCATATGCCAGGCATGATCAATAATTCAACTTTTGTCCAGTGTCAGCCACAGCACTGTGCCATGGTCAGTGTTTCAGAGTTATTGATCACCCTTTTATCCACCTAACCCCTGTCCTTTTGGGGGGCAGCTGTCCGTATTTAAAGTCTACACGCTGAGAGTGATAGCCATGCCAGGCCATTCTCCAACTCAAACATCACATTCTGCAAGGGCAGCCTGTTTCTTATTGATGAGAGTGCTGTGCCACACTTAATAATGTGTGAGTCTTTTTCTCTGTTCATTCATTTTCCTTTACTATTCCAGTCCTAGTAAAATTCTATATTTGCTAGACCTGTTCCTGGAATTGTTGTGAGACAAACCTTTGAATCTAAAGAATAGATAAAGAGAAAAAAGCTTAAGAAATAAGAGGAAAGGGAGAAAGACTTAGCTAAAGGGCTCCAGTTTATTTTCATAACAGTGAGCTGGAGAGCAAAGAATGGGAAGAGAGAAAGGAGAGTGGGCACAGGCTGGGCTTAGAGGAGCATGCTTGGCATTTGAGGGGTTCTGGAGAAGCTATGGAAGTAGGGGATTTGGGGAGGGGTAGAAAGGGGCTTGAGAACTCTTTCTGTGCATTATGAGTGAGCTCTGCTGTGGTTTGGATGTTTGTTCCCTCCAAGCCTCATGTTGAAATTTTATCTCCAGTGTTGGAGATGGGGCCTAATGAGAGGTGTTTGGGTAATGGGGATGGGTCCCTCATGAATAGATTAATGCCTTCCCTCGGGGTTGAGTGTTGTCTCTCTAGTTTGGATATTTGACCCTCCAAGCCTCCTGTTAAAATTTGATCTCCATGTTGGTGGTGGGGCCTAATGGGAGGTGTCTGGCTCATGGGGCAGATCCCTCATGAGTGGCTTGGTGCTGTCCTTGTGGTAATGAGTGAGTTCTGTTCTTGCTCTGTTAGTTCCTGCAAGAACTGGTTGTTAAAAATAGGCTGGCGCTTTCCTCTCCTCTTTCTTGCTTCTTGTCTTGCCCTGTGATCTCTGCACACATTGTCTCTCCTTCCACTTCTGCCATGAGTGGAATCAGCCAGAGCCCTCAACAGAAGCAGATGCTGGTGCCATGCTTCTTGTATAGCCTGCATAACTATGAGCTAAACAAACCACTTTCCATTATAAATTACCCAGCCTCAGGCATTCCTTTACAGCAACATGAAGACACTAAGACACTCTTATATTCACTCCTCTTTAAACACCTTTCAGGCTGATCGCTGTCCCCACTATTCCACTAAAACATTCTCAACCAGGTCAGTTAATGGTATCTCTATCACAAAATCCAGTGTCCACCCTTTCGTATTGCTTCATCTCCCAGCAGTGTTTGGCACCTTGGGTGATACCCACCACCTGGAAATCATCTGTGTTAGCTGTCACCACACTAAATTCTCCTTGCTTTTGTTCTCTCTGGCCATGAACTTAGTCTCCTTTGTCCTGTCCCTTAAAAATGGCGTTCCTCAGAGGTTTTTCCCTGGGTATTCAATCGATACACTTACCTAAATGGTATACCCAAGGACCTCCATCTGTATTCATATATCAATGACTCCCAAATCTGTGCATCTAACAAAATCTCTCCCTTGAGCTTCAGACCAATATATATAATTATTTATTATCACCTTCCACAATTCCTTATTGTCACTCTTCCCGTTACAAACGCATGTCCAAATCAGAACTCATTATATTATATCCAACTGTAATATATTTCATACTCAATCATAATATCTCATGTTGTGCACCTTACCGAATGGCTGTCATCTGCCCTGTTGTCCAGGCCCTATTCATTTCTTTCTCTCCCTCCTCCAGATGCCAACTCCTATGAATTCAGTCGCTTAACCTTCTCCAGCATTCGTCTATTCTTTCCAGCCCCACTGCCATTATCCAAGATCAGGCCATCGCGTCTCTCACTGGAGTTAATGCGACAGCTTCTTGCCTGGTCTGCCCACAGTCTCTTTCGGTCAATTCATTCTCTACAATGTACCCAGAATGAGTTCCACAAGCGCAGATGCTGTTGTGTCAATTGCTTTGTATCACTTCAAACCTTGTAAGATGAAATTTCAACCCTCTATCCCTCCGACCTCTTCCCCCAAACAGAAATCTATATGTTGAACTATGAACGGGTGAAGTTATGCTTTGTATGATGCAGTTGTACATTTCAAAGGTTTGCTAAAACTCTAACCATGACATTGTACAAATATTCAAAAAGCATAAAAACTGAGTCAAAATAAAGAATTTAGATATGGTAAACACCTTCTGGATCTTGAGATTAGGGGAAAAAGGAGTGCTTTGTGCTTTGTTTTTTCCTGATATATAATCTAACATAGTCACAAGTTCCAGGAATCGAGATGTGAACATCTTTGGGGGCCATTACTCTACCTACCATAGGTATGAACCAGACACCACTCTCTTTCCTCATAGATCTGACCATCTAGTGATGTCATGTAAGACCCAGGTGTTCCTTACTATACATCCAAGCTTGCAGTAAACAATCTCCTTAATTAGGAAGGTATTTTCCAACCCCTATTGTCAAGTTCAGTGACCATGCTGACCACCTTTTGGTGTATGGATGTTTCTGATTTCCAGGGATATAATCTCACCCTGCTTAAAAGAATACCAGGGCTCCATCCAATATTTTTACATTCCCATCTTGTTTTCCATAGAGGCTAATAAACATGCCCATTTAATTAAATAATTTTCTTACATATTTAAGGACTGCCTATGACCTCTCAGCTCAATGATGGGCACCGAGAAGGGGACAGTTTATAGAAGTATGACAATTCCAAAGGCATAATTAACACAAACAAAAAGAGTTTGACAGCCATAATTTACAGAGCCTAAGAAGAGTCCAAGTGGTTGCTTTTTAGAGTCTGGCCTTTAGAAATTCAAAGAAAGGAAACAGCAGTGTGGCTTGAGCGGGGCTTGGGCAGAGGGGAAAGGAGGAGTTCACCCCAGGTGGGGTGATCACAGGCAACTTGGGTGCAGAGCCGTCTGCTCTAATGTATTTGCCAACACATTCCAACATGTGTGATGGAATAGTAGGTGATACAAAATTAGATGCATTTTTGGCTTTAAACTCTGCTTTTTAAAATTTTTTTTGAAATTATATTCTGTTTAAGAAAATGTAAAAATGGAATTACATGTCTTAAACATAAAAATATGCTTATAATTTAATGTATTTAAAATTCAGTTCCAACCAGAATATTTCCCCTCCTCTGCTCCCTATCACCTGCCTTCAGTAACATCCACCCAGAAACATCTTTCAAAGCTTTATCATAAGACGGCGAACTTAGTCTAGGTGAGCGATCTCAAGATCCGTGGGATGCAAGTGCCAAGGCCATGTCATGTACAATTTGTGACATTGCTTAGGTACCATAAAATATTCATATTTATGCAATTTTGTGTTGTATAATCCACACTCATTTATATTTTCATGACTTACTGGTAATGACACTAATTACGCAGTTGGCAGAGAGGCGTGAAGTGACAGTTACGATGATTTTGTCAACAGTGGGGCGTTTGATTGTAAACTGTTTCCATCAAGAAATCCTCCAAGTTAATTTATTTTTTCCATATTGCTTGTAGAAAAGAATAGCACTGCTTGACTGAGACTGTGAAACTTTGAAATCTCTCTACTTCATTAGCATCCGGAGGGGAGTCCCGGGAGACAGAAGGACAAAAAAAGGGAGTCGCCTCTGGCACTAATTAACAGTGGAGACAAGATAGTTGGTAAAGTTAATCTGGAACTTTTTGTATATGCAGTGTCTCTCTGGGGTTGTCTGGTTGGAGAAATGGAAAAGATATGGGCTCAGTCATTTTTTTGTTTGTTTTTGCATCATCTATTGCTTTTCACATGTCAGCAAATGTGGGTTGGCCTTCCTGATTGGTTTCTGACGGCATCTTGTTTCTGCTTAGTCATTCCTCACACTTAAAGTGGCCACTTTCCTCTCTGTCTCTCGGTTTCCTTCACTGGCATCTGCTTTTCAGGTTCAGGTGTAGTGTGGACGTGCATCATTCACTTCTCTCTGGGCTTTTTCCTCCTCGGCTGTTAAGGACTTCAGGCAGATAAAGAGTTTTAACTTTTCTTGGGAATGACACTGAACTAAAGGTAGCCAAGCCCCACCTAACTGATGAAACTTCCCTTTTCATGTCTTCCTGGCACTTGAAATTATTGATATGGCACCTGATAACAGCAGAAATGTGAGTTAAAATAAAGTCCATCTATGGAAAAAAAAAAAAAACAACCTCAGGTACTTTCTTTTGCTAAGAAAATCAACACTAAACCTTGCAGGCATTATTTTTCACAGATGTTAAATTAGATATAAAAGTGAGAAAAAGTTAGGGATAAATTCGACAACATTTTGCCCTTCTGAAAATGTTTGCCCAAAAACACTTGGTGTGTTTTCTGTGCTTGCATGTACACGGGAAAACAGGCAAATGTTATGTTAGGCAGACTGAGATTAACGTGTAGAAATATTTCAGGGGGAGTCCAGCTGCTTTGCTAAGGACTCGCTGCGTGTGTTTTGCATGATGCTTCATGAGTCGGGATGTGGTGATAAGTTCATTCCTATGGCGCCTGCCTGGAATTTTCAGGAGGCTGGTTCTCAGCAGGGGATTGAAGCAAACTCAAGTGTTGGCTCTCTTTCCATGTCAATTCTTTAGGAATTATCTGTTAGCAAAACACTGGGGAAGTAACAGGAAATCTTTTATTTAAAATCTTGTTTGTGCTGCCGTGTGTTATATGACACAGGAGCGAAAGCCTCGCGCACAGTGATATTTACGCTGTAGAACAGGGAAGGCATGAAGGCATCGGAATAGAAGCCCAGTTCCCAGAGCAGGAGGGACTTTAGGGGGTGGTGAGCCCACTCCCAGCTGCGTTCCAGCCAGGGCCAGGTGGCCTGTTTTACAGACCCGAGGACCAGTGGTCACTGGGCATCCTCGAATTCAGAGAACAGATGAGAAACCAGTCCCCTTCTGCTATGGATGCTGCTCAACTCCTAGCTCTGTTTTCCAACATACCACTCATTTTACCACTCATCAAACCACTCATTTCTTTCATGTAAATCTTCCTTTTAGTTATTTTCTAAAATTCCACAAATTTTCTCATTGTAATACATTTTATGTTGACGTTTGACATCAGAAACATTTGTCATTCTAGGGAAAGAGTGGGTGTTTTGCCACCAATCAGTCACTTAGAACATTCGGGATCCATGGGTGACTGTCAGGTGTTGGTTTCAGCGGGACACTTTGGAATGTCTTGGAGTGGAAAATCTACTAGATTGAGAGATGGAAGATGCGAATCCCACTGGCCAACTGTAAGCTTTGAGGAACTCTCTTTATTTACTGGGAACTCTGTCTCTGACCAGCCAAATGAGAAGATTAAGGTAGAGGATGTCTGAGAGTCCCTTCTGAGCCTGTGATCTCTGATGGAGGTCTGATTATTTTCTGGCTCCCTTTGGGACTTAACATTAGCAGTGATTTTTTGGTATTTTAGTAGCATAAAAGATATAATTTTCCTATCCAAGCGGCAGAGGTTGGTTGATGAAGAATGACGTGGAAAGAGAGAAATACCTAATTTTGGGTCAGGATCTAATGAGAGGTTGCTTTGGGGCTAAGCTCTGTTTATAGTAAGTCTCACCTGGGATTGATTATATTGTTAATAAACCTCTTTGAGGTCTGCTGCTGCCACCAGGATGCATCAAAAGAACTAATTACTCAGATTTTTGTTTAATGGTGCTTATCTAAATAACTTAGGAACTTTTGAGTGAAAACAATAAAAATGCAAATGATTATGGTGCAGTGCAGTGTAATAAGGATATTTTCATAATCAGAAGTGAAGGAGTTGTAAAGCTAAAAGCAGCACACCCACCCCTGGTATTACCTGCCCAAGGCCTGTGTCAGATTCAGGGCACTGGGGACCTGTGCTAAAGGCAGATGTCTCTGATTGTCTCTTGTCTCTTGGCTCTTGCCCTTTGGTCTCTTACCTTCTGTGAATTGCTTGGGTGCTCCAACAGCTACTCTGGAAGGCAATTGGGTGACAAATTCCAATGGACGTCATGGCACGCTAAAATATTCCACAGCTTAGGTGGTTGTTGATTTCCAGTATAAATTTGTCTTTAACTAGGTTTCATTAACTTGTTAGTTTTGAAATTCTTAGAGAAGTGCATTAGGCAAGAGATAATTACACCATGGTGCCCCACTTATTTCATAGAAAAATGATGCACGAGATCGGGCCGTGTGGTGGAAGATTTGGAACTAGAATCCACAGACCCAGACTGCATTACTGGCGTTACTCCTTCTGAGCTGGATTTGGGGGCAAATCGTGTCAGGTTTCAAGGCCTCCCTTTTCTCAGCATTTTTATTGACCTACAAATCAGTCCTAGGAAGAAAGACCTAGCAGTCAAATATGCAAGAGAAATCCTCGAGATTAGAACACTCTCTTAACAAATCCATAATTTTTATTAGGGTATGAAAGGCTTGGAGAAAACTTAGAAAGGACATTTTCCAAACTTACTGGTTTGGGAAATCAGAGGCCTTTTGGTTAAAGTCTGTCACCAAGAACATCCCTGGGAATACGGGGCTAGGTGACCTCTACCATACCTCCCAGCTTTATGAATAAGTCGGCAGCGTGCAATTTCTACAAATTTTGGGAAAAGCTACCGAGATATGAATTAAATCCAATATCAAAGTTAACGTGCTTTTAAAGGACCTTGAATTCTGAAAGAAATCATTTAGTTTCTATATTTCATTGAGTCTAAAATGCCACTGATTATAAAATGCACCATTATTTTATGTACTTCTAAGACATGGCTTAGATTGTAAAACCCTTCCTGATTTAGAGATAATCTTAAATTCCCTGCATTCAAGGTGTACTCCTGTATTCCAAGTTAGGAAAGCTTATGCCACCAGGCTTTAAAAGAAGGAGCATAACAAGGGCATTAGAAAGATATTTTAAGCCGTAAAGGACTGTTATGCTTGAATTGGTTAACAAATATGATTTTTGCATGAGTAACTTTTACCATAACTCTAAGGAATTGCTTGGCATTTTACCTGTCTTTTATGGATTAAGCAACGAAGCTACAACAAGGTTGTGCATCGCCAAGGATCACAGAGTGAATTCCAATAGTTTTTTAGATGCTAGCATGAGTTTGCAATGGCTTGTTGTAAAGGTGAATCTGTTTAAAATATTGTTATTCATTAATCCTTAGTTTTGCTAATTCCATTTTCAAGTAAATCCATCTGGAATGTAGTTTGGGTTTCCCAGTGCCCACCAAGTAGCCCCTCCAATTATGACAGGTGACACCCCTCCTGGGCACTGTCAACCCCTTGACCCTCAGAGGGCAGACAGAGCCCGAGAAGGTGACGGAGGAACCAATGAATCCACATGCTATTCACAGTTCACGGTTGACTGTGAGAACCTACAACTTCACTAGAAAAAGCACCAAAGGGGAAAGACAACTGGATTTGAACTTGTAGGGTGAGGGGACAGGTGTCCTGCAAATAAGAGAATATCAATTAGGTCTCTCGGGAAAAGAAGAAGAGCTTGGAAGTGATGTGACCAAGTTCCTGTTACGGAAGCAGCCAAAAGCTATCTTCCTCATTTCTGATTTCCAGTTAGCTTTTTCTAGAAATGAGCAGGCATTGGGAAAATTTTGTTTTTGTTTTTTCAAACATAGCCAAAAAACCCCCCCCAAAACTGTGATGATGTTATATTGACTCTTGCCAGCAGCTTGACATGGGAACCACCAGAAGAACTTATCTCTATAGTCTGAGGGAAAAAAATTAAACCAAAGCCTTGACATATGTGTGCACGGGGAGGCAGAGGCCTGGTTGGATATTTGGGGTTTGCCTAAAGACCCATTTCCACAGAGGTCTCCAGGCTTCTCTGTGGGCTCCTGTCTGCTGGCGTTGGGTTTAGTCGTCGTTACTTTGAGTCAAGACGTTAAATGTTGGGAGTCAAGGCAAAGTCGGCGTCTCAAGGAGTGGGCAGTAACTGTTGTTCTCCATCACTGCTGTGGCAGGAATTGGTTCATCAGGCAGCAGGTTGGTCTCCCATTAGCACCCTGGAAAAATAGAAATAGCTGGTACATTTAAATAACGTGATAGTCATCGCTAGATTGGCTAGAGACAGAAACCATTCCCCAGTTAGACTACACAAAGGTGGTATTATTAAAATTATTAGATAATGGATTGCCTTTTAGAACCCAAAGTAAGAAATGTGCTTTGGCTCCAGGAGGTGAAGACGGGGGAGGGGGGGACTCCTTTTTCTCTGGGCTTCCCTGTCCCTCTCTGCTTCCTCCATTTTCTGGCTCATTTATCAGGAAACATGTCAGCTACCAGGTTTCAAGTATTCGCTCTCCCAGCCCAGTTGACTCCTACGGCAGGTCTTTGAACACAAACACTTTATTTGGGAGGGCATCCAACAAACACCAGTTAGGAAGTGGGATTTGCCCGGCACAACATGGATACAAGGTGCTTCATCAAGCAAGGTACCCCTGTGGCCAACCAGAGCCCAGCCCCATAGGGAGACTCTGGGAGCCAGTGCAGAATGAACCTGACAGTCACCCACAAGGAGGGTGAGGGAACTGGGATGTTGATCCACCCACTCTTGGCCCAAGGAGTATGAATTCCTGGGCATTTTTGGTCTCTTTCACAGGAGAGCAGAGTGGGCTTGTGCTCGGATGCTGAGCCAGAGTGCAAATAAACGCACCTTTCTATGGTCCCGCAACCAGGGAAGCTAAGAGGTTAGTCCTGTCAAGAAGGTTGGGGTCTCTGAAGAATAAATTCCAACTTTTCCGTGGCAGGGGGCCAGGTTTCAACAGAACCTGTGGGAAACATTGGGAGGGGCAATGGAATCTATGACTGTGTTCCAATATAAATTTTTACGTTAAGTGAATTCTAGAATAAGCTGAAAGTAGCAAAAATGCGACCAACGGCATGCGATGCTTTGTGAGGGAATCTCAGGGTAGGAAAACAAGGAAGGTGCGCGTCCTCTGATTGGAAGGGATGGAGCCTTGTCAGGGCGGCGGTGAAAGTTGGATGTGCGGATCCCAATTTGCTTCTGTCTTCTCTGTCACCCGCTGGAGAAAGTGGAACAAATATTCGATGAAAAGATTGTTACAGTGGTCTCCCCATAAAAGATAATGATACTACAGTTGCAATGTGAGACAACTTTGCAAGTTCTTAAAAAAAATTTACATTCTTTAAAAAGTTACATTCCTAAATAAAAAATAAACAGTATCCAGATGAGTCAAGAAGAATATAAATATATAATGTACTTTGGAGTAGCAATTTTCTGTTCTTACAGTGGTGGAAGGTGTGGGCTGTGGAGAGAAGGGTCGAAGTTCAGGTTGCCTTGGTTTCTTCTCATCCATAAACCTGAGATGAAAATGCACGCACCTTCCAGGGTTACTGTGGGAGTTACAGGGATTTTGTATGCTAAAAACTTGGCAAATAGTAAGGGTACAATACACGGTAGATAAATTACCCAAGTAATATTTGACCAAGCATTGCAGGGCTTTTTTGTCTTTTGTAAAGATCAATCTTATCTCGTCTCTGTGTTATCATATATTTTCTCACACATTGGCAATGAAAACATTTTAAATCTTATAAATTTCCTTTCGGTCAGTATTCAAAGTAGATTCTCAAGCAAACATTATTTTGGCTCAGATGCAGGCTAATGAATTGAGATGTTAGAGTTGGTTTGTTGCAGAGTTTATTCCAAAAAAAAAAAAAATAGGAGAGAGTTCTATTGATAAGATAAATATTTCAAGATATCAAGTTGTCTTAGTTTGGGCTGCTATAACAAAATACCTTAGTAATTTATAAAACAACAGAAATTCATTTCTCACAGTTTGGAAGGCTGGAAGTCCGAGATGGAGGAGCCAACGGATTGGGTGTGTGGTGAAGATCCCCTGCTTCTTGCATCTTCTGGCAGCATCTTCTTGTAGCATCCTGACGTGGCCAACAGGCTCTTTCACATCTCTTTTATAAGGGTACCCGTCCCGTTCATGACAGCTCTGCCCTTGTGACTTAATCATTTCCCCAAAGCCTTGACCTCTTAGTTCTATCCCCTTGAGGGTTAGGTTTCAGCATATGAGTTTTCTTTGTTTTTTTTTTTTTTTTGAGGGGGGCTCAACAACATTCAGTCCATAGCACAAACGGTAGATAAAACTTAGAAATCATTATGTTGGGAAACTACTTTCTTAAAGTTTAAAACTTCACACTATGCTCTTTTCAGGAAAAACAAAAAAGGCAATGCAATTTTTCAAATGTTAATTTTTCCCCTTTTTGGAGGTGATGATTAGCTGCTTAAAAATTAGGTGGAAACCTGAGCCCAATTGCTACTTGCAATATTAAGCAACTTGGCTATGTTTTGCCTTCCCAGTGCTATTTTCTTGCACATACAAATTGCTACGTCCTGTGTGTGAGATTTATTGGGAGATTGGATTTACACAGGGGCTCCAAGCTTCCATTTTTGAGCAATGAGGTAAGAGTTGTCTAAGGCCAGAATGTGAACTACTTGGAAGCCAAATGCAAATGTTTGGGGTTTCTTTTCCCCAATGATACCTCTGTTATGTTTGACTGTTCCTTTAAAATTTTCCCAGATCTTCACTGGTTTTCAGACCTGTTAACTATTTAGACTCTTGAATTTTTTCCATTGAGTACCAGCAGTCGTCTGCTTGAATAACCCTACAAAAAGAAGTTATACTAGGGCTCAGCAAACACATTCTGTAAAGGGCCAGATAGTTGCTTCGCTTTGCTGACCATTTGGTCTCTGTCATAACTGCTCAACTCTGTGGTTGTCACATAAAAGCAGCCATAGACAATAAATAGGCATGCCTGTGTTCCAATAAAACTTTATTCACAAAAACAGGCGGTGGGCAGAATTTGGCCCATGGACTCTAGTTTGCTGATCCCTGAGATACATCATTAGTAAAATCTATTGGTTTCCAGTGAACAGTCATTTGGAGTTGTGATGATTATTTTTCTGTGTCAACTTGGCCAGGTATACTGCCAAGTCATTTAATCAGACACTAATCTAGGTGTTGCTGTGAAGGGCATTTTGTAGACATGGTTAATGTCTACATCAGTTGACTGTAAGTAAAGGAGATTATCTTCAATAGCCTGTGTGGCCCTATTCAATCAGTGGAAGACTTTAAGAAAAAAAATCCAGAATTTTCCTGGGAAGGAAAAATTCTGCCTCAAGACTGCAATATCAACTCCTGCCTGATTTCCGTCCTGCTGACCCACCCTGCACATATCAAACTTGCCCCCACAGCCAGTGAGCTCATTCCTTTAAATAAATCTCTTTATATACATATCCCGTTGGTTCTGTTTCTTTGGAGAACCCTGACTGCTATAGAAGCCAATATGCCTTATGAATATTTCTCATCCTGAAGGCTCATTCTTCTTTATTGTATTATTTATCTTACATATTAATATTTGTGTGCTTATCCATACACCTACCCATCCACTCTTTCAACAGTCTTCCCCATCTCAGCAAATGGTGCCACCATCCACCCTGCTGTTAAAGCCATAACTCCTAAGGACGCCCAGCCTCCTGGCTTTGCCTCTGAAACATCTCTCCTTCTAGTTTCACCCCATTTCCACAGCACCCCCATCCCTAGCACCGTCTGCTGTGGCTGCCTGACTAGCTCCAGCCCATTCTCCACAAAGTCCACCTAGAGAGCCTTAGAAAATGTCCATCAGACATGGTTACTCTCCTGCCATAGTCTTCTCAGTGGCTCCCCTTTCACTCAGAACAGCATTCAAACTCTTCCTCCCTGTGCGGCTCTGCTGATCTTTCCAACTGTACCACAAACCATGTTTCCTTCAATGCTCCAAGAACTGCACATCCTTAAAGGCCACCCTCATCCCTGCTTCAGGGTCTCAGCTCTGGCTGTTTCCAATGTCTTGCCTGGTCTGTGCATATCAGGTCCTTTCTCAGCCACCAGATGTGATGCTTTACGAGGCCTTTGCCAACTACTCCATCTATCCCTCCATTACTCTCAATCACAGCATCCCTCATTTTTAAACATCATAATCTCTAATGATAGTGTTTATTTGTTTACTATCTATCTCTAGCACTAAAATAAAAACTTAATGAATGCAAGGGCCTTGCCCAGCTAGTTTACTGTTTAAACTCCAGGGCTTTAGCACAGTTTTAACCACAACTTCATGAATGAATAAAAATATGCCAACTATATGACAACAACTAAGTACCAGGGTTACCATGATTCGCCAAATCAGACAGGTCTTGCCCACTAGAAGCTTCTGGTCTAGCAGGGAGGACAGCCAATCATGCAAAAGTGGCACAAAGGTAAAATAAAAATCATGTAAACACTGCAAAGAGACACATGTAGAGTGTATAACGGGAACTATGCCCTTTTCTGGGATCCAGGAACATTTTCCTGAAAAATTGGAAGTCAACTGTATTTGAAAGATGTGGAAAAATTTATTAAGAGTGTTGAAGGGACATTTTAGAAAGAGGAAACTGCAGATGAGCCAATTCCTGGTGGCAGGGGGAGCATGGACGCTCAAGGCAGGGGAGGCCACGCGGTGCCAGCACAGAGTGGAGGGGAGGGTGCCTTGGGGTGTCGATGGAGGTGGAGGGGGCGTGTGGGCCACAGTCAGGGTGTTGGTCCCCCCACGAAGGCAACGGAGGACACGGGGAGGAAGGGCACTGCGGGGGAGGCGCCCTCATCAAGTCTGAATTCCCCGAAGTGGAATAACGTTTGGCACAGTCACGTCACACAGCGTTACAGGAAAATGTCCGGGGGTATCACCATGAAAAGTGAGAAGAAAGGGAAAAAGCACGAACACTCAATAAACTGCAACTCAAAACATTATACATGTTTTACTTTTCAGCAGATGGGTCGCAGAACCGCCCCCCATACTGGCAGGCACTCTTGTGCTTTCTGTCAATTAAGTCGCAGGGGATAAAAGTCAAGGTAGACTTTAAAACAGCGTTTAAAAAAATGCATGTTCCTTGTTGCTAAGCAGTGCCTCTGGTTCCACATGTGCCTGCTCTAAATTGGTTGTCTCCATTCAAATTCAGAAAGGGCCTTTTGGTTTCTGGAAGCTTCCCTACAGCTTGCCAGACACGACTCCTGGGCGGGGAGGGCGGTGGTGGTGTGTCTCTCGGGGAGGCGTCCAGGAATAAACAGGGGCCCTAGATTAGATGAGAGGCAAGTGTGTCAAATGTGGTCATAAAGGCAGAAAGTAAAACTGGCCGTGAGCGTCGCCTTTGCCAAGCTGCTGAGTGGTGGGGAAGCAGGGCTGGGGCCTGGGGAAGGGGCAGGAGCAAGTGTCCTGTGCAGCTGGGGTGACCGCTCCACTGACCAACCGCGAGGGCAAGAGCCAGCTCTGTGGAGTGGCCAGATGGATTGCCCCATGCCTGGGACAGACCCTCACTTGTGAGTGGCCTGTGGTCCTCCCCAGCAAAGGCTGCCCCAGGGGGTGGACAGTGCATCTCTTCTTGAAAGAGCCTTGTGTCACTGTCCCCCCCAGCCACGCCCTGCTAAACGCACACACAGGTACTCGGCCAGCCTGGCCCATGGGTCAGTCAGGCCGGGATCTATCCTGGCTTTACCCCCTAGTGTGAGTTTCTATAGATTGGGATTAAAAGGCCAGGGGCTGAGGGTGAGGCAGAGGCTGAAGTGCCTGCAAAGGCGGATGCTGGTTTTCCTTCCCACCCACACTTCCTCTCTGAGCCGGAAGACAGCATCGGGCCCGGGACCTCATCTCCCGGGCGGACACTGACCTGCTCCTGGCCTGCATCAAGGAGGCCTCTTCAGTCCTGAACAATAATGCTGATCACACCTCCCAGCAGAGCCGCAGATTTCCCTGCCAGGATAGAGACAGCGTGGGGTCTTCCTTCTCTGGGTTCCAGGGAGCTGCTGCTTTCCTCCAAGAAGGAAGTGTGTTGAGTCTTTCAAACTCCAAGTTCCCAAATCTGCCACTAAGAGCTGGCAAAGAGGACGAGAGCTCGACTGTCAGATGTGCCAGTTGTCTTGGATTTTACTCTCCTTATCTTAGGCTCAAGTGGGAACGGGCTTCTCTCTCCCTCCACCCTGACTTCCCAGCAGCAATCATTGCTCTTGAGCCATTTACATCCACAAGCAATGGGCCACCCTCCTGGGGCAAGCTCTCCAGAAATTTGGCTAAATTAGGTTTTTGCAAACTTGACTTCTACCAGACTTCTTCTCCCACCTTGCATATTTGAAAACGCAAGCTACCTGGTGGCATTCTGCCAACAGTGGCAGTGTGTGAAGATTGGGACTATTCTGTCTAGAAGCACTTGGATTTCAGGTAGTGAAAACACTATTTAAATAGAATGTTGTACTGAAATTTTGTTTATCTCCTTATTTTTGAAATGTCTCAGTTATGAAACCAACAAAAACCATGCTAAAATCAGATTTGATGTACCTCTATTTGTGTATTGCAGGCCACATAGTTGTTATTAGTATAGGAGTCAATTTTCATTAACACTATCTCCATGTGCAAGAAATGATATTTTGTTTTTTCTATAATTTGACTTTGAGACACCACTCCATTGGGGTGGTGGAAATGTAGTCTACCAGTTGGGTTTTCTCAAGCCATCTGGGGGTGTATTTAATCTCTAGAGGGAGCAGATCGCAGAAGACCTATCTGGCACTTAGTTATCCATTGTAATCCTGGGTCTCTTGTTGTACCTCTGGTCTGGTATTTGCTTTCCAGGCCTCACCTGTCTCTCCATCACCCCCCATTTCTGCTTGGCTCATCTGTAGACCTGGCGACTGCCCTGCATCCCCACCCAGGACTCATTCTCCCTCTCCTGCCCACACCCGCTGGGCCAGGGCAACCTCATGAGGCCAGGTGCTTGCCTGTATGGAGTGTGCAGCTATTCCTACCCCTCCCTGGGACCATGGCAACTCTGTGAGGCTGTCTCAGGCCTGCCACCAAGAAACCCACCTCGTAGACATTTCTACTCTGGCTCTTGCTACTTCCCTGGCCTCTCCCTCGAGCTCGGTCTCTGCCGTTTGCAAAGCCCCAGCTATTCTGCAGTCCTGGTCAGCAGCCCTGAGGCTTGGCCTGGGCCGGGCACCAGAGCCGTCCTTTGCTCAGAGCCCAGTTGGTATCTTAGCTCCACTATTTTTAATCTGGTTTTTCTTCTCCCTCCAGTCTGGGGAATCCCTTCCTGTCCTCAGTGTTAAGGTAGACAGGCTTTTACCTGAGACCTGCACTTGTGAGTCTCCAAAGCATTGTCATCACTTTCTGCTGCAACATGACCTTAACTGAGTTCATGGATTCTGTCCTTCCTGGTTTCTCAAATAGAGTAAAAGGACAGAAAGTCCTAATAAACATGGAGGGATAGTGTCACTTAACACTGAAACGTATTATCTGAGATAAATGGTGGTTCTTTCCCATTAGTTCTAGATTAAATAACCACTCATTGAATGTCTGCTTCCTGGTGGAAATGTACCAGGATCTTAGGAACAAAGATGACTACAACACAATCCCTCGTCTCTCTGAGGCCTAACAATTCAAGGGTGGAACGGAGAAAAAAAATGAGCCACTTCCAATGTGAAAAGCTTGTTAATTGGATGTGAACAAAACACGTTGACGGTGCAGGTGAGATCACACACCATCTGAGCGTTGTTTCTTGGGTATGTTTGGAGCTCAGGAATCGCTATGACCAGACTTTGAAACCACTACTTTTTCCACTGACATGAAGCGATTGGGTCATACTTCCCAGAGACGTTGAGCAACACAATGTGCAGACCCCATTTTAAACACTGAAAATGTGCCCCTCAGCAGCTCACGGTTTACATGAAAACTTTATCTATAGGTAAACCAGTGAGAAAACAGGTCTTCTAAAGAGAACGTATGGTGCTAATTAGCACTTTCTCATCAAAAGGAAAGCTGCTTGGTTAGGCCTTACTGTTCAGCCTCTCTGCTTAGAAGTCCCAGTTTTGAACTTGGAAAATCTGTGAGATGCCATCACCTGGTTCACACCATTCTCTCACGAGTCCCTTCGTCACCATGTACACTACATATTTTAGGCCGCTCAACGACTCAGGTGGCCCCTGCGACTGCTGGTTACCAAATCTCAAAATCACGATACCAACGTGTTCCAAGTGGGCCGCCCAACAAAATACCTCCATCACTCCCGGGAGTTAGTGCATACCTCTGCACGATTCTATAATTCTGAATTGATTAATTTTATCATTGCTTCTGGAAGAATGACACTGCAATCAGGATTTTTTCCTAAATTGTAAAGTCCTTTGAAAGCAGTGCCTTTGTACCTGTTTTCCAACTCTACATCCAGGGTCCAGCCAAATGTCGCCTAAGCTGTACCAGCAGGGAAGACTTGCTTGTGAACCTCCCTTGAGGAAAACCTGTGTTTGTTGAAGAAATGAAGTCACTCCTGTACTCAGCCTGACTCCATGATGTTAGAGATTTGCCAGTTAGAGCCTGTATTCTGCACAAGGATATAAGTTGCCTCAATGGCTTTCCGGAACATGCTTTTTTCTTAGTGATAGATTTGCTTACTGACAATGCAAAGACTACATTTGTATTCTATACATGTGTGGTTAGATTTAAAATTGACTTTTTTTTCTATTTTTTTTATTTTAGCATAATATGGGGGTACATATGTTAAGGTTACATACATTGCTATTGCCTTCCCTCGCCCCTCGAGTCAGAGCTTCAAGCGTGTCCATACCCCCCACAATGCACCTTGCACTATAATGTATATATATAAATCCATCCCCTCCCCCCATCTGCCCGACACCTGATTAATTATTTTTTATAACATTTTGGTTAGATTTTATAACTTTGCCTTTACTTAGCAAAGGTTAGAGGTATGCCCTTCCCCTCCACACTGTTCGCCGCATCCCTCAGATGTGGGTCTACCCTCCCACCCCCCGAATCTCTCTGGTGAATACCACCACCCTTTGAGCACCATATTAATAATCAGTTAGTACCAATGTGATGGAGAATACATGTGGAGCCCATTTTTCTGATCTTGTGTCACCTAACTTTGGATAATGGGCTTAAGCTCAATCCAGGATAATATAAGCGGTGTTAGCTCGCTGTCATTTCTTAGAATTGAATAATATTCCATTGTAAACATATACCAAATTTTAATTATCCAGTCATGAATTGACAGGCACTTGGGTTGTTTCCATGTCCTTGCAATAGTGAATTGTGCTGCCATAAACATTCGAGTGCAGATGTCTTTATAATAGAATGTCTTATGCTCTTTTGGGTAGATGCCTAATAATGCTATTGCTGGGTCAAATGGTATTTCTATTTTTAGCTGTTTGAGGTATCTCCAAATTCTTTTCCACAAAGGTTGCACTAATTTGCAGTCCCACCAGCAGTATAGAGTGTTCCTGTCTCTCCGCATCCTTGCCAGCATTTGTTGCTTTGGGATTTCTTGATACGGGCCATTCTCACTGGGGTTAGATGATATCTCATTGTGGTTTTGATTTGCATTTCTCTAATGATTAGAGATGTTGAGCATTTTTTTATATGTTTGCAGGCCATTGTTCTGTCTTTTTTGGAAAAGTTTCTGTTCATTTCCATTGCCCATGGTTGTTTGATTTTTCCTTGTTAAATCTTTTGCGTTCTAGATAGATTCTTGTTATCAGACCTTTATCTGAAGTGTAGAGAGCAAATATTTTTTCCCATTCTGTAGGTTGTCTATTCGCTCTAATGATAGTTTCTTTGGCTGAGTGGAGCCTTTTAGTTTAATCAGATCCCATTTGTTTATTTTTGTTGCTGCAGTGATTGCTTTTGGGATCTTCTTCAAAACTTCTTTGTCTAGGCCAATGTCAGAAATCAGAGGCATTCATATATGCCAAGAACCATCAAGCCAAAGCTCAATTCAAAAGCGCAATTCCTTTTACTATAGCCCCAAAGAAAATTAAATATCTAGGAATATATCTAACGAAAGATACGAAAGACTTATACAAGGAGAACTATGAAACACTAAGAAAAGAAATTGTAGAAGATGTAAACAGATGGAAAAATATACCTTGTTCATGGGTTGGTAGAATCAATATCATTAAAATGTCAGTATTATCTAAAGTCATCTACAGAATTAATGTAATCCTCATCAAAATACCACCATCATTCTTCATAGATCTAGAAAAAATAATTCTTCACTTTGTATGGAACCAGAAAAAACCATGTATAGCCAAAGCAATCTTAAGGAAAAAGAACAAACTGGGAGGCATCAGTCTTCCCGACTTCAAGCTGTACTATAAAGCAATAATAATTAAATCAGCATGGCACTGGCATAAGAACAGAAGCATTGGTGTTTAGAATTGGTCTGAGATTTCAGAGATGAAATCATCTGCATATGGTAACCTAATCTTTGATAAAGCAGACAAAA
>VBSM01003039.1:24988869-25008666 GCA_008086735.1 Cheirogaleus medius
ATCCTCCCGCCTCAGCCTCCCAAAGTGCTAGGATTACAGGCATGAGCCACTGTGGCCGGCCAACTCTTGTTTTAATCGTAGAGAATTTGTATTACATTTGAATAACCATTTTAATAGAAGGCTGGTATCCCCTTCCCACCCCTTCCACGTTCTTCTGTTCTAATGTTTTCCTAATATTCTTATTTGTTGTTTTCTAATTTGCCTAGCTCCATATAACAGCTCCTTAGAACTTTTATTGGGATTGCACTATGTTTACAAATTAACTTAGGGAAGACTGACATCTCGATAACATTGAAACACCGAATCAAGGGCAGGGATATCCCTCTATTTGTTCAAGTCTCCTGCTGTGTTCCTGCAGGGTCCTGATTTTCCCCTTATGTCCTTTCCATTCACTGCCTCATCTCCAAGGGCACCTCCTCTTTTCTTTAGATTTGATTGCCCCCCACGAGTAATGCTTTTCAGGGCCATCCTTCTGGTCACACCCACTTTCCAGTGCCCCTCCCACGGCAGGACTGAGCGCCTCCAGCTCTTGACTGGTGTTCAGTGTCATTTGCTATTTCATTTCCTCTTTCTGGAGGTGAATTTGTCTGTGCTTACTGAGGCCCTCTGCTCCTTTTCATAGCTCTTTCAAGCCTCCCCTCTCTGCTCTCCGCATCCACAGGCTCTTAGCAGTCGCAAGTGGGCGGCAAGAGGAGAGCTCTGTTGGAATTTGTTGCCTTTCCCCTCTACTTTCAGGCAGTTTGAAGGTTGCAGTGTTCTTGTCATCTGGTCATGCCGCAGGCATGAGCCCTGTGTGGTTTTATTTGCCTTCCTTATTGATTTCATGGCTGTTTCAAAGGGGGGCCGAGGTTCAGAATGAGCCCACTCTTGTTCTACAAACCCTGAAGACCATACTTTAACAAGCTTGACTTCTAGGCAAATCTAGAGATGGATTTCAATTCAAAAGTTGTCTTTTTCCTTCATTGGAGAAAGACTTGCGTATGATCATAGATCACAGCATTAAGAGAAAGTACAATTTCAGCTGGTGAAGAAATTCTGTACCCCTAGAGAAAGAGGCTTGTTTAAGGAAATTTTAAAGGTAGAACTAGGGGATCCATTAGTCCATGTTCAGGTGATTACGAGAAAGAAAGGGATAGAAGTAACTATAGGCAAAAGCTATAAAATATAAACTTGGTGGAAATCTGTACTGGCTTAATCTGACTGTTGTTCCTGGGGCTTTGTCCCACTATAATGTAACAATTTGGGCACCTACATTAGGTTGTGTTGAAGTGACTGTGATAGTCACAAACAGATTGAACAGAGACGGTAGGGAGACCTCTTCCCCCCACCCCATGCCTCCGTAGTTGGCAATAAAAGAGTATCTGACTTGTGAAATCGGACCTGCCACCCCCTATCTGGAGATTGCCGTAATAGCATAGTGGTCTATCGTGGTCTATATTGTGGTCTCTGAATGCTAAAGTATATAAATAAGAAATGACTTTGTTTTCCTCCCACTTACATTTTCAATCTTGCTCAGGTGGGTTTCCCTTCCCGGCTCACTGAAGACATTTCAGGCAGGTTCCTAGTTTTATTGCTGCTCCGGATCATTTTGGAAGAAGAGATTCACTCACAGGTATTAACAGTCTAGTTAGAGTGAAAGCTTCCATCTCACATCCAGCTCAAAGCTACTCTGCTCCCTGGCTCTGGGCCATATTCCTTCTCCCCACCTCTCCAGGGCAGGGGTGGGGCCAAAACACCTGGGAGGAAAAAGGACAAGTCTTCTGTGCACAGTGCTGTTGTAGTCCACCTGTCCCCTCTGCGTGTGGCTGGTGTCCAAGCTGGCACTCCCTTGGGAGCACGCCACAGAGGCCTCTGCAAATAAATCGATAAACCGTGCGGAGGCCCTTTTGCAATTCTCCCTCTGCTTTCGCTTCCGATGGTATTCCCACAGCCTCCCGGTGCTGCCTCCGCTCACCCCAGCAGGCTGCCCTACAGGGTGGATGTGTTCGAACTGCAGGGTCCAACCACCTTCCCCTAAGAGCCCAGTCTTCACAATTACCCAGGAGAGGAGCAGGCAGCAGCCTCTGCTTCCATATGCTCCAAACCCCTGGGCACACACGCATCCCGCTCTTCCAAGGGCTCCCTTCACGCTCTGCTCAGCATGCAGCGTGTTGGCTGTGCAGGGGAGGAAGGGCCAATCTCACTCTTTTAAAGCATGTCTAGTTTCTTGCGGTGTCTCCTCCTGGAGCCCCCTTTTCTGAGCTTGAGAGGTGGGTAAGCACCCTAAATCCCTCCCTCGTGGTGGAAGGAGAATCCACAGCAATTCCTTATGGGCTGACAGATCTTGTTTTGGTGCATACCCTTTAACAAAGTTGTTTATTCACGTATGTGTACATAGATGTCACATATCTATACACACACAACGCAGGCACATAAACACACGCAAGTTGAATATTGCACACAAATTGCATATACCATGCTAGACTCACAGCTTGGTTGCTAGACTGGCTCTTCCATCTTTTAGTAAGTCCTAAAGGAATGAGTTTAGCACTTTACTTTGGAACATGAGGGGCTTTTCTCCTGTTGTCAGTTTGAAGCTTCAGCCAAAATCCAGAACCAATAGGAAAAGTGTCAACCATATCCTATTACACGCATGGTCTATGTATTGTTTTTGATCATCCCATATATGCCAGTCCCTACTCCAAACACTTGAATTCATTGTGTCTAATTTCCATGTTGATCCTCCACAGAGATTTTAATTAACCTCCTTTTCCAGAGTGCAGTATTGGGGGTCAATGAGGCAAATCGCCTTGCCCAAGATCACACATCTGGGCGGGGAGCTGAGGGGCAACCCCGGATGGGGATGTGGCGCTGTCTGATTACAAAGCCCGTGTGCCGCGCCTCATCAGAGCATCAGATGGCTAGATCTCATCAAATGCATCTGCTAAACTGAAACAGACTGGTTTCTCCCAAAAGCACTGATTAAAAAGTTCAGTTGGGACACTGTGTTTGTTATCATGAACGCTGATGTGGATAACACTCTATTCCCTGGAAATATGGAGATATTATCCCCGTCCCACTTACAGATGCAATACCAAGCGAAGACTGCACACCACTACCCGAGGGAGGAAAAGCAGTCAACCTGCCATTGGGGACCTGTTCACATTTCTGGTGTCTCAGTGGATGTTGAATGTTTTACAAAAAGCCCTTTGTGCACACGAGGAAGATACTGCAGGAGGCATTTGGTGAGTGCTGCAGGCGAGGCTCCGTGCTAGGTGAGGAAAGTGTTTCAATGTGTGGGTTTGCCACTCCAAGAGCGGGACCAGCCACCACCATTGCTTCTGTATGTTGACGTGAACATACGCCTTTATTGGCCTTACATGAAATAATTTTTAAACAAATGATTCTATTCGTAATAGAGTTACAAAAGGAATTCTGCTCACTGAGATTCTTAATTGTTCTACCTTTTTGTGGCTATAAGCCAGTGTTTGGTCTTTAGCTGAAACAGACATTTAGCCATAAACCACTGACCAGAAAGATCATAAATGATCAATTTCCCCTGTTATTTTAACTCCCTTGTCTCTCCTAACTGCACCACGTGCACGTTTCCTCACTGACCTTCCAACACATTCCCGGCTTTCATGAGCTTTGTACTTCAGTTATTAAACTACAAAAGAAATGGAGCAAAGGACTAGAATATATTTCTCAGAAATACAGCTGTGCTAGCAACGGGCGCCGCGTGTGAAGTATGTCTCTTATCCCACTTCTCCTCATCACATTTCAGCAAATAAATCCAACTCTCTGTGGAACAATTTTGGTGTTAGCACAAAGTAATTCAAAACAGCGGGGGGTGGGAGGCGCATAATTATGACCAGCAGAAGACGCGTTTGCAAAAGCTGTGCCTGAAATGATTTAGTTAGGAAAAAGCTTTGCCAGAAGCCCAGAAAAGCCTTCTGTTTCCCCCTAAATTACAAAGCATTTATTCTATTCTACAGTGATTTACATGATAATTCTATGAAACTACTTTTGTCTAAGATTATTCTCTGTTTATCCTCCTCTATAATAATATGTTAGGATTCATCCATTTACTTGTTCATGCATTCGGCAGAATAAGGCACAGTTCCTGTTCTGGTGGGCCGAGTACGGAAGGTCATTCATTCTATTCCAGTCTAATGCTTGGATGGGGAGGGGCTGCCCAAGTGGCCCGCATCAGGGAGACAGCATCTCCCAGTCTGCGTGGTTGTGGGAAGCTTCCGGGCAAGGTGATGGCTGGACTGAGTCTTAAAGGAGGAGGAGGCATTACTGGGGACAGGGAGAGCAAGATGGCCCGGTGGAAGGGACCAAGGGCATGACCAAGGGCATGGCAGCTAGAAACTGGCAGCGTAAGGAATGTGGGAGGGTGGATGTGTTAGTCAGAGTTCTCTAAAGATACAGAGCCACTTCATAAGAAATTACCCCAAAACTTGGTCTCTCAAAATAAGAAACATTTATTATCTCACAGTGTCTATGGACTGTGATATACCCAAATTAGCGGGGTGTTTCTGGCTCAGAGCTTCTCATGAGATGAGAATGAGTCGTGGTGTTAGCTGAGGGCTTGCCTGGGGTGGAAGATCAAAGGACCGACTTCCCAGATCACAAGTGTCACTGTTGGCAGGGGTCTCAGTCCCTCACTCTGTGGACCTGTCCGTAGAGCTGCTGAAAATCCTTGGGATGTGCCAGTTGGCTGTCCTCAGAGCTGGGTGAGTAACACCAAATGAGAGTCACAGTGTCTTTTATAATCTAACCCCAAAGTAACATCCCACCCTCTCGGCCACACAGAACAAAGTGGGGGTGGGGGGGAGGACAACACTGGGATGTGAGTCCCTGGAGGCGGAGGTTATTGGTGGCCGTCCCGAAGACCGGCTGCTTTTACTAAGCATTGGAGTAGCATTTGTGTGGAGGGCGGATTTGAGGCAGGGACATTTTAGGAGGATTCTGGTTCAATGGAATGATGATGTGGGGTATAGGGCAATTAGAAAGAAGAGAAAGAAACTGATTTGACAATCGCTTTAAAAATAAAATCAGTGAGACCCTATAATTGATTCAGTGACTCATTTCTAACCAATGGGCAAGTCTGCTACAAGTATTTCTGGAAAGAATTTTCCATACTGATAAAGGAAAGAGCTGAAAGATAAAGGCAAACTCACTTCCCTGGCTTCCCCCAGAATTTTCTTGCTTTTGAATATAACCCCAGGGGCTGTGGCAGCTGTTTTGTGACAATGAGGTGACAAATCATGCTTGATGTGGTCAGGTGGGAGAATGGATAGAGCCAGGATGTTTGGTGACACTGCTGAGTCACCAATCAATCCTAGAACTTTTCCGCTATGTAACCAATAAATATCTTAGGAGGGGAAGTCACCACAGGTGGGGCATTCTGTGACTTGCTGCTGAAAGCGTTCTTAACATAGAGAGAAAGGCGTGACTTCCAAGCTCCAAGACTGAGTGGTTTCCTGCTGGCTGAAATAGCAACTGTGAAAGGAAGAGCAGGCTCAGGTCTGTGTGGTTTCTGCTGAATTTGGTCTGCTTGTGGGATGTTCAGCTTAAAAAAAAAATACAAAAAACAAAACAAAACAAAAAAACCCAGTAGGCCACGGTTAAAGGCGAGGCCCACGCTTAGCCTGCCTTTGTATGCCTAACGTCTAGCAGGATGTTTGAACGCGTGTCAGGGCTTTCTTTAATCAATGCGTGCTAAGGAAGTGAACAAATGAGTGATTGGAGGGTGGGCAAGGGCGTGAACCAAGGTGGCAGTCACGGGGATAGAAAGAAAGAACGTTTGTCTCTGTTCTGACAGATCCTGGTGACGCTTAGAATCGATGTATGTGCAAGTTAGCCGGTATAAAAAGAGAGATGAAAATCCATTGCTTTATAATTATATTAATTTTCTTTTACCCTCTTTATATGGTAAGCAGCCCTTGAAGAAAATGGTACTTCCATTTTTGCGGAAGAAAACTCCGTAGGAGAGAGGACAACGAAGTGGACACGCTGCTGTGTAGCGTGACGCAGCTCCTTAAGGGTTCTTGTTTGAGAAACAGAGGAAGTGACAGTCTGTGGCCAGGCAGGGTCTGCAGCCACATTTATATATTCACCCGCATTTAAGCTGAGTAGCCTGAAATCCTCAAAGCGTCTGTTGGTCAGTTAATTTCATTTGAAGAATATTCTATGGGCCCCCCTCTTTTTTTTTTTACTCTTTGGACTTTGAAGTTTGTCTCCGTTTTCTAGGCTGCCTTCGAATGATGATGTAGCTCGGCTAGGAGCTTGCACGGTAAAGACAGAGCATTTGTGGTCCAGTCCTTTCTGCTTCCTCACTTCCATTAAACACTAGAGACAAACTTGCAAACTGAGGCTCCATGAGGGAGCTCGGCCATAGACCCTGGCTGGAAGACGCCCCAGGCAGGGAGTGGCCTGTGTGTGCAGGGACAAGCTGGTGAGCAGGTAGTGTTGATTGGGCCGGCGAGTGCCGCAGAGGCATTGGCGGGGTCTTCGTGGCTCCAGTGCAATGGTTAACCTTAGCTATTTTACATTGACTCCCTCCCTGGGTTGTGTCATGATTCCAGGACACCACACAGAGTGGACGCTCCGGGAGGGCTTGTGCCGAGAGTCACAAGGTGGGCTGTTGAGGCATCACTTAGCTCTGTCTCTGCAGTTCCTTTGGGTCACAGGGTTCTCTGGTCTCTTAAGGTTACCTGGGCATGGAGACTTTTCTGAGGCCTTTTAGAGTCCTGGGTGATGAGGACAGACATGCCCCACCATGGTCCCCTCCTGGGGGTCCAGCGGCTCGGCTTGGGATTTGGGGTGTATGGGGAAGATTGGAGGCCACAGGACACACGTGCCCCTCTGTTCTCCTCATCTTCCCGCCCCCTCATTCCTTTTCCTGGGGAAGCCATGAGGAATCCGCTTTCCGGCCAGGTTCCAGATGTCTTGTCTCTGCCTAGAACCCTCTCTTGGCTCTGGGGCAGCGACTGCTGTTAGAAATACGAACCTCAAGGATCTCAGGATTTTTCTGTCCATCCCACCTCATCCCTCCCCTAAGGTGACAGGAATTTATTAGAGTAACTAATAAATACCTGCTTGCATGGGGAGACTTTGGAGAAGAGGAAAATAAGGTGAAGAAAAAATATAACATTAAAAAGTTGTTTCATATTTCAAAATATTCCCTTAATGTCAGGGCCTACTTTCCCCAGCCCCGCTAGGTGGGGTTCAAAATTTTCACCACCTGGTTCTTAAGCCAGGCCTGCCACACCTGAAGTCCCCTTCCTGCCAGTACCAGGTACAGAAGGAGCCCTGGTGCTCTTTGCTCTCCAGCTGGTAGCATGGGATGCATTCTGGGCACTCAAACATCCTCTGAGCTCTGTTTTCCTGCCTGCCCTTCTCTCTCCTTCCCTTCTCATCCACTCAAGTACACCTGGATTTGCACGTCTGTATAACTCAAATTCTTTTTTGGTTTCTGATGGTGTCTCTCCCTCAGCGAGAAAGATGGTTTTCGCTAAGCCCTTGCGTAGTTGCCTGGAGTACGTGCAGCCCACCTGTCTCTCGCTGGCCTGGTCCCCACCAGTGCGTTGGGTTTTGCTCAGAATATAACAGAGCAGCTGGAACCACGCAGCGCACTGTGGCCTCTGTGACTCCAGGAATTGCTTAGAAGCCCCCGTCTCCCCCCTGGACAGTTCCTCCTTGTGTACGTCTCGGCCTGATGGAGCCTGGCTTGGGCCCCAGGGTTTAGGTTGCTGGCTTTGCAGGCCAGGCCTGGTCCCCAGTATGACCACAGCCCTGCTTCCTCCCTTCCCTCACTGGCCAGAGGTGGCCTCAGCATTCCTTAAGGCTGGGGCAAGGACATTTAAATTGTTACCATGAAAAATGGTGCTAGTTTGTAGCAGCAAGCCTAGAATTATTAGTTATGAGTTCAAGGAAGGCTTAAAAGATAATACCCATCTTCTGGCCCTAAGTTCTGATGGAGATCAAAATATCATATTTATATCTAATATAGCTGATTTTGGAGAATGTGGCTTAGGTATGAGAGCTAAAGGGACTTGCTAACTCCTTCCTTCAGATCCAAACTAGACCTTAGAAAAGTCTACCCATGCAGAATTTAATCTTTGTAGAGGAAATTCACTCACTCAAATCCTTGCCTCTCACTGGGCCCCATAAGGTGGCCTCCTTGTCCATGGACTGTCTTGGTTTCAGCACCAAAAGTCCTCTATCCTAGAAACCCCTCAGTCCTAGCAGCAAAGTTGGTGACTCTAGACTCCCCTGGGTTCAGAACTAAGTTGACCAAAATGACACTCAGCATTTGACACAATGAACCAGAACTGAATTTTGTTTTTATTTCATTTCTCTGAGGTCATAGATTTCTCTTCATTAAGCAGCTTAGTTATTAGAAAAGCAATATATTCATGCTCACAAGAAATAGTTTAAACAGGACAAAGGACAATAGTGTAAAAATTAAAGATCATATTCCATTTTCACATGCAACCTTCCCCCTGCCCCTGCAACACACAGAATTTCTAACCAGGGGCAGCCACCCTCAATACTTTCTTGGTGTTAGTCTATTAATGCTCTGTGCAGATAGAAGCTTCTTTATACACATGTATGTAGGCATTCCCAATAATTTTCCAAATTGTTTTTTTTTCTTTTTGAAATAATGCTAATGTGAAGTTCCAACCCTAAGAACACATACACATTTATCTAAATTTTAAAAAACAACAGTGTAGTTTTCCTCCTACAGAAGAACAACATCCAATTGGCCACCAGTGAATATTAAGCTGGTGCTTAGTCTTCTGCTATTACAAATAATCCTGCAACAAATAAACCTGTAAGCTCATTTGTGAGTGTACACCTGTTGGATAAATTGCTAGAATTGAAATGCTAATACCACACACAGAATGTGTCCATTTTTCATTCTGATAGTTGCTTCCAAATTTTCCTTCAAGAAATTTATACCAATTTACATTCCTATTAATGCATAACAATGTCTGTTTTCCAGCTCTTTTATTATTCCCATGTTATTATACTTCTTAGTCTTTTGCAATCTAACTGTGAAAATGAGAAACTAGAATTTTATTTGCATTATTTTAGTTATAAGTTAGGGTGAATCTAATTGTACATTAATTGGCCACTTGTCCAATACTTTTGCATGTGTGCACTAATTTTTCATGTCATCTGTTCATTTCCTTGCCCTTGTCCTTGTGTAATGTGCATGTTTCTGCTTCTTAAAAAATCTATAATTTTAGGATGAATTTATTTGGAGTCTTCATTGCGGATTTCCTTTTGTTGTGCTTTGAGGGTATTAACCATATGCATTTAAGTACTTAAAGCTCCCTATAGCTCATGAGCAGCCAGCCTGCAGCTCGTGGGACCCATTTCACATTACCAAATTAGATCTGTAATATCTGAATTTTTTTTCTCAGTCGAGCTGTTGCTATAGGAAGTAAATAAAGAACACGGGTCAATAAAAAAAGAAGATACCCTGGGGAGGTGTAAGTATTTGAAGGAAGAAATGGTGATGCAGAAAATTAGGATGAACGTAACATAAAACAAAAAAATTAAGGTGCTTTTAAGTTCATGGGGTACAGCACTTATGATCTGGGCATGAATTTCATCCTAGCTCTTTCTAGCTATAGGGAAATCACTGCACTTCAGTTTTTGTCCCGTAATTTCTTTACCTGTGTATCAGAATGTCAATTAATATTTTCTTTTTACTCTAAATTGAACATAGTGCAGTGAAAAAATTTCTAGCCTAGGGATTCAGGGCAAATGAATATTTTGTGTGATTTAACTACAAATCGGTTTATAACTTTGGCCATTTTGGAGTCAGTTTCCATTACTGCAAAGTTGAATCTCTTGGTCCTAAATAAAATCTCGGTCTTATGGGATATTAGTTGTTATAAGAGCATGAATTTAGTTGCTAAAAGAGCAAATGTGCTTTGTCTTTGAAGAATATGGACAAAATCTCCTCCCAACAGTCAGTCCTGCCTCATTCACTCAAACTGACCTGGGGCAGTGTCCCCAGCACCTTGTTCTTTTGTGTTTTAAGGAAGGCCATGTGGTTTCTTGGCCATTTCAGTTCAGTTCAGTAGCTGGCCCTCGTAGCTTACCAAGGATTGGCCCGCCTCATTCTGTGCATCACTCCTGCTGAGCACGTGACCCTTTAAGTATGTGTGGCTGGAGCCCTCTGTGGGTGTGACCCGCCCCATGTCTCACGTGGCTCTGTTGCTCCCCCAACTGGTGGATGCTCTCATTTCTACAAAGTACACACTCCTCTATTGAATGACCAGGCTGGTGAGTTCTATTGCCTAAAGCACCCATTAATATGACAGAGTTGTTTATTGATTTTGTTTTTAGCCTTCTCTTTGGAGGATGCAGGTTTTTAGAGTTCTGGAGTCTATAGCCCTATCACATTCCAGAGTGTTCCTGCTGCTGACATGCCAGGGCCTGCTGAATCTTGGCGACTAAACGTGAGATGTAACCTATCCAATAAGAGTGCCCTCTAGCTGTTGCAGAGGGGATCGCCTTTAATTCTGAGATTGTGGGCACTGACCAGAATCCCAAGTATCTACCCATTCTCTAAAGAGGTTGGTGAAGAGTCAGCCGGACGCTGGCACCTGTGCCTAAAAACAAACTCCTGGGTTCTGGTTTTGTGTTTTTCTTTAAGGCAATGATGCTAAAGAAAGTATCGTTTAACAGGCCTTTTCCAGTTCTTCTCTTTCTGGCCCCTCCGTCTCATTTGATTATTTTCCTCTCTTTTCTCAAAGCTCTGTCCCTGTTGGCCCCCTTATCACTGTCTGTCTTGTTTCCATCCTCGCCTCTCTGATACCTCCCTAACCTCTGCTGGCTCCTCCCCCTCTCTCAGCATCCCTCTGACCCCTGCCTCTTGCCAGCGTTGTCTCTTTCTGCCCTTAGCGCCTTTGGTTTGATGAGCTCATTCTGGGTGCTCTTATCTTGGCCAGTTGTTTTAAATCACCAATTTGTATCAATTAGCTATTTCTGTGTAACAAGTCAACACCAAACTTAGTCGTTGGAAACAATAACTATTTAACTCACAGCTCTGGGGTTGACAATTTAGGCTGGGCTCAGCTGGGTGAGTTTCTATCCACTTTTAGTCTCTATCTATGAGTTTCTTTTTATTTCCAAGTTTTTCCTCTTTGGCACTATTGGCAGTTTGGGTGAGATATTTATTTGTTGGAGGGGCTGTCCTGTGCATTGTAGAATGTTTGGCAGCATCCCTTGTCTATACCTGTTGCATGCCAGTTGCAAACCCTCCTCCTCAGTGTGACAATCAAAATGTCTGTAGACCTTGCAAATGTACCAGAATGTGGGGGAAGCAAAATTGCCCCTAGTTCAGAAGCATTAATTTAGCACAATGTCTGGAAGAGTCAGAATTTAATAAATGCATGATTAATGAATAAATGCAGAGTTTTTATTCCCACATATTATGCAAAACTTTTGGAAGCATTTGGCACTTATTGGACAGATCTTTGGTAGGTTTTTACTAGGAAGAGTATTTCAAGGTTTAACAGGAAGAGAGAAAGGAAGTGGCTTTGTACCTGGCTGACTTAGAGACACGAGAGAACCTAAAACATGAACATACAGCTCTAGCCGTGGGTTCAATACTCAACATTCCTTCTGAATTTTTCTGGAGATGGGGAAATCTAAATTCCATTTTCTTATCTGTATAAAGTGACCTTTTGGCCAGTTTTGCCTTTGTAAGGCAGATTCATCTCACTCTGGCAGAAACTTTATATAAAGAAACAAACAGTCCATTCTGGAAAAAAAAAAGAATTCTCTTTAATATTTGTGAAAATTTGATCACGAATGGTAACAATATGATTTCAAGAAAGAAGAGGAACTATAAATTCGATGTATAAATTTGATTTTGGAAAAGTTTAGTAATCTTGTAAAACATATGAAAACTTGTGAAAAACTTTTATAATAGGAATTGGAGAAAACTTTCCAATATATGAGGAGACAACTTTACAAAAGTATTTGGAGTTAATACAAAAATAGATGTGCTTTAAAATCAGCAAGTGTCACATCATCATTGATTCTAATTTCTAGTATTTAGATTTCCTTTGGTTCATGTGAGTCCATTGATTATTGGCTTCTGGTTTCCCAGAGACACAGGTATCTTTTTTCTCTTGTCATTATCCCAGGTTATACCCATACATAATATTAATAAGATATTAAGGAGGGTTCTGGAAACACCCAGTGTCACCTGTTCACATTCTTCTTGTCAGCAAAGCAGTTTGCTCCCTGCAGTAACTCCAAGTTATGCAACCTAGTCCCAGCTAGAAAACCTGCATTCATCTTGTTGCCAGATGAAGGAAAGGAATTTCACTAAAAGAAGGGTTTGGTGAAGAAATAGATGAATATCAGTGCAAGACTCTGTGTGTGTATGTCTGCCATGTCGCTAATATAATTCCTTTCACCAAGAATCGCTCGCCACACACACACTTAAAGAAATGTAATTTGTTTTTCCCATTTCTACCTTTGAGAGACTAATTGGCCAGTGATGTTCACCTATGTCAGAAGTGTTGAACAACCCAATTATTCCTTCAAGAAATGTTGTTGTGATGCTGATGCTTCCTGTATGTTATGGGGTGAATTATGCCCCTCCCCATTCATATGTTCATATGAATTCCTAACTCCCAGAACCTTAGAGTGTGACTGTATTTGGATATACGGTCTTTAAAGTGGTAATTAAGTTAAAAATGAGGTTATGAGGCTGAGACGTAAGTCCCATATGACTGGCATTCTTATAAGAAGAGGAGACCAGAACATGGACATGCAGAGGGAAGACCATGTGAAGACAGGGGAGAAGACAGCCATCTACGCATCAAGAAAAGAGCCCTCAAAAGAAACCAACCCTGCTAACATCTTGATCTTGGATTTCTATTCTCCAGATCTGTGCAACAATAAATTTCTGTTGTGTAAGCCACCCAATCTATGGTGGTTTATTATGGCAGCACTAGCAAAAAACAATACACTATGTCCCAAGTCTCCTGAGCAATTGTGCGATATAGATTTGAGTTCCTGAGAGTGACACTCCTGCTCCATCTATCCTATGCCTCCTGGACAAGTGTATGAGTTGAAAATAAGGACAAGGACAGTGAAGGTCACCTCCAGGGAGGCATGTATATTTTCCATTAATCTGTGGCTGGTCTGTAACAGAATTCTACATGGCCTAAGATCACAATTTTCATTATTTGTTAAATTGGACCTAAAATGGAACTGGAGTTAGACACATAGTTTCTAGTCCAGAAACCTCATTACTTCAAAATCGTAAGCTTGATGAATGATTCAATTTCAATATTAGGAAACAGAAGCTGGATACTGAATCAGGGTCATTTTTAAAATCAACTCACTTAGAATCTTGATGAGAAGACAATGATGAAAGAGATGAAAAAATATCTCATTGTGTTCAGGATTTTATGGATTAGTTTGGTTTGAGTAAGGCAATGAGAAGTTCTGTTTTTCACACATGGAGATTAAGTTAAACACCAGATTTTCTTTGGAGCTGATAAAGACACTAGAATAGGTTACCTGAGAAACGATGCGATATCTTCCTCTAAAGAACTCAGGAAAAACAGCCTTGATAGGTTCTTGCTGATGGTGCATAGTTGAGGTTCTTTTTTGAGCTGATTATGCTCCAGTGACTCTGCTAACTTTATGTTGAAATAAGAAAAAAGTGAATTATTACTTCAAAGATGCTACAGGCCTTTCCCTAATAATGTCTTTGTAGAGGGCAAAGTAGTTAAGAATCTGGAACAGCGTATTACAATTAAAAGAATATGGGCTTGCAGAAAGAAGAAAGGCAAGGTGGCTGACGGGCGGTCAGCTTGCGGTACATCAGGTCCCTATCACAGCCGTCCACAGATATGATCCAACATCACAGACTTCATAAAAGCAGCACTTTGTCCTCCCATGAGTAATTAGGGTCCACAGGCAAAGTGTGTTTAGAGGCAGAGCTTGAAATGCCAGAAAAAAAAAATCACAGAATCCCTGAGACCATGTGAGTTTTGGTGATAGAATCTGATTTTGGCTTTTGATGTGAATCTTTGTTATTTGGTAGTGACTCAAGGGCATTAGGCACAAGTAATGAAACAGGAATGTATCATTTCAACTCATATAAATCTTCCCCAGAGGAACGAACCGTCCTTAGAAGTCAGGAAGCTGCATCAGCTACATATTAATGGGAGCATGAAAGCATCTCAGGGAACTGATTCAATCCATGGATGTTCAGCTTCATCACTTTGATTTTGGGTCCACAGAGTTAATTGCATCTCGGATTGAACTTACATGTTAGATCACTTAGTATGTTTACATGAAATAAATGCTTCTAATCATTGTGTTTATTCTATAGTGTGTCAGAACGAAATTATGTTCATGCATCTTGTTCTAATTCTCTCTGCCTTCACAATTTACCTCTACTCTTTGGTATCGTACCATCTGACATTTATCTTCTTGAAATTCCTCCAGTGGAGTGCTCCGTATGCTGATGTTAGCCAGGACCTGTTTTTAGCTTAGTTCCTAAGTAGGTAAGTCTCCGTTATTATAAAACTGCTTTATTATAAAAACAGAAACTTAATGCCACTCCGTTTTCACCATATAAACTTTATCTACTGTATAGGGAATATTTAGATAAAGGACAAATTTAAAACACATACAGAAAGAATGTATACAAAGTTATTTTCTTTGAAAACAGTTTTTTAAAATAATATTCTTTTATGAAGTTTTTGACAGTTAGCCACGTCTGGGGTGTAGTTGAGCCGCTGTCTCTGGCAATCAGAAGAATTCCACATAACGTACTGCATAAGATGGCATTTCTGGGATATTCTTTGCCTGTATAGGATATAATTATTAAGAATTTGTTGTCCTTGTTGTTGTTGTTAAAATAGAATTTGCTGACTTCTCATGTGTATCTATATATCATGAGGACATCTCCCTCCCACTCTTTGTAGTTTTCTTGTGAGAGCACATTTTTGAACTTTGAAAGTCAATAGGAAAATCTGTCACAAGTTTGTGAAAAACAAGACAAAACACTGCAAATTTACAGAATGGTGCTTTTTGCACAACCATTGAAAAATATTACCCAGGGATTTGGGGATTCCAACTTTGACATATGCTGACAACATTTGGGAATGGCATACATGTTAGTTTAAGATACTGCTAGAGGAATCAAACATAAATATTTCACTTGCAAACCATTAATCCAAGGGACCTAAGCTATTTGAACAAGCCTTATTCTTTTTATTTTTGAATCATATTTTTGAAGGTCCAAGAAAAAACACCTTTAGGTTTGAATTTGAATATCATTAGAAATATATTAATATATTTACTGAGAAAAATGGACATATTAAAATATTCATCTTATTCTGACCTGAGAAGATAGCCTTTTACTCTTTTAGTTTTTCAAAACCATTTCATTTTTAACAATAAAATTGTCTTTTCCTAATGAGGTTATTCCTTGATGCTTTATGTTACAAATGTGCTATGAACATGATCTCTACCTATTAAAATTTTTTTATATTGCAGGGGCATAGGCTAATGATTACTTTTGTCAACTTTATTGAGTTCTCTTTCTAATTCTCAGAGATTTTTTTAGATTTTAAAAAAATTTTTAAATCTATTTTCTGCAGTTGCTAATAACTTTTGCCTTAACCTTCTTGATGATTATATTTTTATTTTTCCATACCTTATTGTGTAGACCAGAATTATATAAAATAATAACAATGATGACTGTTTTATTCCTGATTTGACCAGAATATGTTTAACATTTTAAACTTAAGGGTAATAGCTGCTGGTTTGAGACTTAAAAACATCATATTAAGAAAGTATTCTATTCTTAGTTACTGCATATTTTTTTTAAAAAAATAGCAAATAGGGTTACAATTCATTGAACTTTTTTGGCAAATAGTTGTTTTTTCTTTTTTTTTGAGACAGAGTCTCACTCTGTTCCCTGGGCTAGAGTGCCGTGGCATCAGCCTAGCTCACAGCAACCTCAGACTCCTGGGCTCGAGCGATCCTTCTGCCTCAGCCTCCCGAGTAGTTGGGACTACAGGCATGCGCCACCATGCCCGGCTAATTTTTTCTATATATTTTTAGTTGGCCGATTAATTTCTTTCTATTTTTAGTAGAGATGGGGTCTCACTCTGGTTTCGAACTCCTGACCTTGAGCGATCCGCCCACCTTGGCCTCCCAGAGTGCTAGGATTACAGGCATGAGCCACCGCGCCCGGCCATTTTGGCAAATAGTTTTTCATTAGTTTTTAGTTTAGGATTCTCAGTTTTTCATATTTGCTCTTTTAATGTATAAAATTATACAATACGTTTTGTAATACTAAACTAGTCTTACATTCATAGGATCAATAATTCTCTATGGGGTAGATAATTTTTTCATGTATAATTGAACTATGTTCAACACTTGTATTTCCAAGTGAAACAGGACTTGAATTTTAATTTATTCTGTGTTATATTTGTTACTTATTGGCCTAATGCTTCTCTACTAGCTCGATAAAATGAGATGAGTAGATTGGTCCTATTTTTCTATCCTCTGAATAATTTATATATTATATTATATAAGCTTCTTCTTTCTTTGAAGATTCATAGAACTCATCTGTAAAATGGTCTAGCTCTAAAGGCTTTCTGCCGTGCAGTTTCTTTTTGTGTGTGGTTTCTTCTGTTTCATCCAAATATATGTACATATGTATGTGTATATATATATATGAGTATATATGTATGTTTGTGTTTGATATTTTTGCAGAATATAATTCAGTTTGTTAAAAAAAAAAAGTTCCATTGTGGGCTATCATATGCAATATTCTCTGAACTTGAATAAAATTTTCTTTGTGTTTTTGCGGGCAATTTCCTTTCTTTTTCCTGATTTTTAAAGTTTTCGTTTTATGTCTTTTTTGTTGTTGTTTCAAGAGATTGTCTTTTTATTTTTAACAAAAATCACCTTTTAGATTTAATATGAATTCAGAGACTTCTGCAATTTTGTTATTTCCTTGCCTCCTTCTTTCCCTCCTCCTCCTCCTTCCTGTGGGTTGCTTTTTTTTGAACTTCTTTGTCAATTGCTTAGTTCACTTTCTGTGTCTCATTTGTAATGAAAGCATTTAAAGCTGTGAATTTTCCTCTGATTACATATTTGGCTATATACTTCATTCTGTATATATTCTATTCTCATTCTTCTTATTATATTTATAGCTTATAATTATGGTTTTGATTTCATTTTAAACTAACGGTCAAATATTTTATAATTCTGAAGTTCTTCCAAAATTTGTTTAACCTCTTATTTTTAAAGGTAATATGAAAAATTAATTTACCTTGACTCCACCAAGTTATAGGAGAAACTGCAAACGTTTTACTCTCCTTCTGGCTTTGTTTATATAATCTGAAACTTTCCAAATAGGTTATTCATTAAATTATCATTTTTGGTCTTGCCTGTTGTGTCTTCTGCACAGCCAGTAGCCCACTTAAATTTGTTCACCATATATTAATAATTTCTTTTATTTTCCACCCTGTTAATGGGGCTCATTACTTCTTCTAATGTGTCCTTATCGCACAGGTATACCAAAAAAAAAAAGTTCATGTAATCTCTCTTCATTTCTCCCACTCCCTTGTTGCTGAAGCCTTTCTCTCTTCATCTTCTCAGGTCTTCTGGCTTCCCTGGGTTCTGCCTCCCTCACACCCTCGTCTGAGCCATGCTTCATTTGCTGCAGTTAAAATGTGACTGAGGTATGTCCCCTTGCTGTGGCTCAAGATGATGTCCCCCTGGCTTGTGCTGAAGGACTTCCTCACAGACCTCTGCTGGGGGTGAGGTCTTTCCTTCCTGTGGTCATCCTCAGGGGCACAGTCACCGAACCCTGCCATTTCCCTAAGTCAGAGTCTTTGGACTCCACACAGCCATACCCCCATCCCCTGGGGGCACTCAAACAGCTTTTTAGATATTCATAGAGAGGTCTGTGGACCTTTAGAGCTCCAGTCTGCAGCATCTGGAACCGTCTTGCCCCCGCCCTCCTTGGTGGATTCTGTAGGGAATATCAAAGGTCAGCCAGCCTTTCTTTTAGCCCTGATTTATCTCAGCCCAGTCCCATGCACCTTAGAGTCGGTGCAAACTTCTTCCAAATGCCAGAAATAGAAGAGTAGGTCAGACTTAGTCCTAGAGGTTTTGGTATTGTTTTTAAAGAATTTTCATGTTTCCCTGGATCTTCAAAGTTGTTTTATAGAGAAAGGAATAGGGGCTTTCTCAGGACTATAGCAAGATAGCAACCAAAAACCACAAAAACAATAATCATGTTACTACTAATTATCGTAACAGCAGCAATAATAGCAGCAATTTCGTTAAGAGCTTTCCGTGTACTCCGCACTAGGCATGAATGACTGAATTGTTTTATGCAATCTACTCTGTGTGATAGACAACATTATTCCCTCATTTTTATAGATAGAAAAGGGTCACAGGTTGGCTAGGTCCCACAGTGGGTAAACAGTGCCCGTGGGATTTGACATAGGCAGTTAACACTAGAATCAACACTGCTTGCTAGCCGTGAACTGGAAGGAGAGAGGCTTTTACCTAATCAACTCCTAGAGCTCCAGAATAAAACTCTGAACAATGCCGGGGATTTGAGAAAAGTTTTGTAATGGCAAACTAGTGAAATGAAATGATAAAAACTAAAACCAGTGAATTCTACAGAAGGAGGTAGATCACTGTAAATGACTCCCATGGGATATTAATGATTGAAATTATACTAATTAAGCAATGTGAGAGAAAGAATCAAAAAGTAATTGTTTCACTGGTGTTTAAGTTAGTTTTTACATACAGCCTCATCAATGTTTATGTTATAACTGACATAACTTTCTTAGCAAAATGTCATGGCTTATAAAACTGGATTTAAAATAAGATTGTACAAAAGACCTAAGACCAGACAATAGACACTCATTAGAAAGAAAATGGCTCTTTGGCATTTTTGTTTCACAGATTTATAGGAGGCAAGAGCAGGACACTTCCAACACAAAATGACACCTGTTAAAATGTTTGAAGCCAAAATTAAGAAAACCTTTGTTTTATTAGTAGGGTAAAAAAAAAATCCCATTTTCAAATTCTTTTACCTTTATTGTGGAAGAAAACATTTTTTTCAAGGCTCTGGTTTGGTGGCCCTTAAGCTAAAGACAAGAAGGTACTTTGGGTTCATCCCTCGTTTGACTTGGAGCTACTAAAAATCAATTCTCTTTGATCTCAACTTAATTTCTTTCACATTTTCAGACATTAAAAACTTGCTTGGGTTTTTTGTTCCAATTGTTATAATTTGTCATCTGCTTTCTTGTTGGCAACAGCTGAAAACATCTTTGATGCTGCACTTAAAAGGGTCAACGCTGCGATTCATTTGTGTCTTAATTTTGGCAAAGAGGACCTAATTGGTTACACATCTTTCTTTGTGAATCACTAAGAAGCAGTTTCCCTGTGTGGTAACACTAGACCAGAAATAGCTTTGTTAAAATTGGATACCTCTCGGGGGGGAAAAATTAAAAGCTCCTTCTTCTCAATTTACCTTTGTAATTTCTTTGAAGGTACACCTAGAGGTGAGGGTCATTGAGTTATAAGAGCCAGTTTAATTCTACTTAAATGTATTGCCTTGTAAATTGTTGTTGAGCATGGTGACGACGGCCATGTTATGTAACGGCTATGTCACGGCCAGCGCTGTGTACAAACCAATCTGCAAATGGACCCGAGCATCAGTTAACTGCTGGCTATGTGATAAAATTAAAAAAAAAAAAGGCAACGTAGTTGGCA
>VBSM01003039.1:25008766-25034806 GCA_008086735.1 Cheirogaleus medius
GGGGCTGGTGGACTGAAGACAGGAGAAGAGTTGAGGAAACCAGGAAGGAATTTGGCTTCTGCATGCAACGAGAAAACTCCATACAGGTGAGCGGAATGAATTCACCTTCAGCACGTGCCCCAGATAGTCACCAGTTAATGTCATCTTCCTTAGTAAGTAAGTTTTTAAAATGAAAGTGAGAAAATCAGAGTGAGGAAAAAAATAAGGTAGGGCGGGAGGAGGCTCATATACAACGAGGTGAGCAGCAGAGCCAGGTCCCCGTCACACAGAGGAAAACACAGACCCGAGAGGACGTCCTGTCGTTGTTTCATGACAGTGATGGTCTGTGATATAGGAGCCACATTACCCACAATAGTTTCACAACAAAGTAAGTGAGAAATTGCAGAGCTTTTGTTCAGTATTCCGTACTGGACGCCGATGGCAGAAACCCAAAGTGCAGTGTGGTGTGAACTTCCTAACAGGTAACCCAATCAGGTGACCAGGTATGTAGATCTCTCTTGGTCTGGCTCACTTCAAGAATATCTAGAGCCATTGGGTTGTATAGGAATGGACTCTCTTGGGGGAGTACCTGTGAACCCCCCTAAAGTTGTATACAAGAATATGACTGGGTAGCCCGTGGTTGGAAGTCCACACTTCACCAGGCCCTGAAAGAATGTGGCCTCTACTTTTTTAAGAGCCACCAATCTGGGGCAAGAGGGCCCTGTGCCTCTCAGGCCATCCTGTGTATGTATGTTTCCACGGAAACCGTGACTGGCGATCCTGGCCTGGTGCCAAGCTGCAGGTGTGCTCCGACAGGCACACGGCTCGCAGGTGTCCTTTGACTTCCCTAACCACTGGGGCCGCAGTAAGTGTGGCATGCAGCTGAGGAGCCGGATGAGGACACAGGCCAGAGACAAGGCCAGGACCACTGCTGCTCCTCAAAGGGAATAACCAAGAACGGAAGCCCACGCCCTCCAAACCATGGAGAAGGGATGAACCATGCGAGTCCATGCTGAAAAGGGGCACAGGGTGGATAAAACCTCACCCCTGTTCCAGCCCCCTGGAGATTATTATCTGATCTGCCCAGACCTGATTTCTAGCTTCATTATTAAGGGACAAGTACTCCAGAGACTTTTTTTTTTAAAGACTAAATTAAGTTTCTATTTATAGAATCAGAATCTAAGACCTCAAATAAAGCACCAAATATTTCATTTAGTTGCACCAACTGGTAAGGATTTAAGGACCTCACTTGTCCTTAACTAGAACACTGGCCCCAGCCTGGGGCCAGCCCCAGCCTGGCTGGTTTTAGAACACGATTTTACTTCATTTCTTCAGTAGTCACACCGGGTTTGCATCCCCAATTCCCTTTTATAATCACTCTTTGCCTACGACACAAGATAGAGGCACATTTCTCACTCGTCTGGAATCTTCCGAGAAGCTGAGAAGCAGCACATACGGCACAGGGAGAAGAGGTGGCGTCAGCAGCCTCCTCCTATCAAAGTGCATGTGTCCTGGGCCTGCCATGATGAAATGCCACCAACTCGGTGGCTTAAACGACAGAGATTTATATTGTCACAGTTCTGGAAGTCAGAAGTCCAAAATGAAGATGCCAGCAGAGCCACACTCTTGCTGGGGACTCTAGGGAAGGATTCCTTCTTGCCTCTTTTGGCTTCTGGTGGCCCCAGGTGTTCCTTGCCCTGTGGCTGAATGACTCCAGTCTCTGCCTCTGTCTTCACATGACCTTCTGTTCTTCTCCCTTCGTGTCTGTCTCCACCTGTGTGTCTCTTATGAGGACACTTGTGACTGGATCCAGGGGCCACCAGCATAATCCAGGATGACGCCATCTCGAGATCTTTAACTTAATTACATCTGCGGATCGGGCCACATGCACAGGCACTGGCGACGAGGAAGTGGACGTACCTTTCGGGAGACTGCCGTGCAACCCACTGCAGTGCACAAAGCCCACAGGACTTGGTTTATCTCCTGGTTACACACATTTCTGTCAAAAGTGAGGCAAGCTATTAGAAAGAGGGGCTTTGGCTTATTTTTGAGTGGTCTCTGTTCAGATCTCTGGTAGAGGGGGTAGTGTAGTGGAAAGGGTGCTTTGTCTTGTTTTGTTTTTAATGACCTCCCTTCTCTCCCTTGATTGTTGGCAAAGGGTGCCTTGCTCAGGACACCGAGGCAGAGGTACTAGTACAGAAGGCAGTCGCCCCTCATTTCATGTACTATTAGTTTGCAATCCACAGCAAGCATCACATCCTTATTTATCTCTCCCTGTCCAATTTCAAATTCAGAAGTAAGACGGTTGGTCAAGGGATGCATATTAACACTTTTAATTAAAAATTAAGTCAGACTTCTTTTTTCCCTAGCAGAAATTAAGGCTGACTTGATTGGGTTGATAATGATGACTCATTTGGCTAATTAGATAACATGAAGGCTATTTTCCATAAACTGAGTCATGTTCTAAATTTTAATGAGAATATATTTTAAGTACCTGATAAGACAAAAACATTTTAGAGCCACCATATTGTGCATGTCCAGAGACTGCTGTTTGCATTACAGTCTATGCAAATGTCTTTCTCTTAAGTTGCATAGTGCACAACCTGTGCAGCCATCATCATAGACCTGGATAGTCTATTTAAACATTATGCTATAATTTATTTAATGCACAAAATTTGATTTTCCAAAATATTTATAAGTGTACCAAATTAAGCAAGGTACCTCTTCTGGAAAGTCATTTGAAAAATCCTGGCAAATATTTGGGGGGGATATATATCCTAAAAATTATTAAAATGCTTTTAATAACAGGGTAACAAATCCTGTTACCACTTAGGTGGATTCTAATATTTTACTTTCAATAAAGTTGACGAAGATCTTAGTCATGTTTTAGGTTTTAAAAATAATTTCTGATGCTAGATTACTATGTGATTTTTGGTCATATAATTTAGAAAGAGTTTGATTAATTGAGTGAAAAATATTTTAACAAAACTTCTATTCTTATCTACTTATTTATGCAAACAGTTTTTCAACATGTAGCATTAAATAAGAATACAATTGATGCTGACTCCCTGCTCATTTGTGCAGTAAGCAAGATGATTAATTCAAAGGATATGTGAGCTACTGAGAATAAAAAGATTCCTACTCATCTTATTAGAAGATGAATTTATAATATTTTATTTTTGTTGAATAATATTTATCAAAAGTTTGCATCACATCATTCTTATCAATTATTTATTGTAATGCTGCAATTGTAATAATTCAGCTAGGAGAAATGTTTAATATTTAGAACCTTATAGACAGAAAATTTTCAAAAATGATTATATATATATAATTATATATAACATTTTATTCCAGAGAAGTGTGAGACAGTAACCAATAAAAGACTCTTGAGCCTGGAAAATCCATTACATTATAATAAAAATCTGTGGGAGAAGAAACCAAGGAGCAAAAAGAACAATATAAATTTTCTAACTGTTAAAAAAAAGCTTATGCTTATCTATGTATCTGTCTAACTATATTTAAATGGATGATGGTGGGTGTTAGTATAAATCCCTGTGGTGACAGTTCTCAATCTTGAGCAAGAATCTGGATCACCTGGGTGGTTTATTAAACACTCCCAGAGTTTCTAATTCAGTAGATCTGGGGTGGAACTTGCAAATTTGCATTTCTAAAGTGGTCCTAGGTAATTCTGATGCTGTTGGTCCGGGGACCGCACTTTGAGAAGAACTGTCCCGTGGTATTAGGAGTTCACTGGGTATCTTTGTGAGAGTGATAAATTGGGCACAAGGGAAAAAATATTAAAGGTCACAGGAATAGATAGCTGACAGTAAGATAAACAATAGCTAACTAGCTAGCTAGATAGGTAGGTAGATAGACAAACAGATGGAATGAGCTAGCCAGGTCAGAGCAGAGCCATGGAGTTGATAAAAGTAAGTAAATGTGCAGGAATGGAAGTCCTCCATTCACATGGTCCTGGGAGGGCTTCTTGGAGACCCTGAATTTGCTGGAGGCTTTAAATGTCCTGTGTTAGCAGATGAAGGTGGTGCTGATGCCGTGGTCAGGCCATCTCTGCCCAGCCCTTTTCCCAGTGACTGGTTCTGATGAAAAAGTTTCTGTCCAGTCCCAAAGCCGCCAGTCCCCAAGCAGGACGCTGCGAACACAGGAGAGGTCCCCACTATTCCAGCCCCGCCCCATGTGCCTCGCCGCAGCCCAGCTGCAGACTTTACAAGGCTTGTGTGTGGGCTGCTGGGACTCAGTGGGGCTTCAGAGGCTGTGTCAGATAAAGCAGGCGGCTCTGGAAAACACGCTGTCGTCAGACCAGCGATTCTGCCCTGCTCTGCGCGTGGTCCACGCAGATACTCAGGGAATGAGCTGGTGGCACCGTGGACTCTGGTGGGCACAAGGAGGAGGAGGACAGAAAGAGAGTAGAAAGAGAAGGTCCACACTGGGATCCTTGAATCTTCTCTGTGCACTGAGCACCACCTGACCTGGCCCTTCCGTCTGTCTGTCCAACGATCACTCCAGCTACCCGCTCTTACGGGGCCAGCTCCACGAGGCAGCGATGAAGGGTCATGAAATGAAACTTCGGTGTAGATGCCAGCATTGCCTAAAAGTTAGAAGCATTTCCTGAGTAGATGGAAAGCATCCGTGTGAATCCCTTTTCCGGGGGGCCTGTGGATATTTATAAAGCTCGTTTTTGGTGCTGTCATTGGTCTTAATGTGCTAGATTCTGAGAGATGATCAGATATGCTAGACCAGCGGTCCCCAGCCTTTTTGGCACCAGGGACCGGTTTCACGGAAGACAATCTTTTCATGGACCGAGGGTTGGGGGTGGAGAGTCATGGGTGGGGGGTGGGAGGTGGTACAGAGCTCAGGCAGTGACAGGGGACCCATTTCCTAATGGGCCATGGACCGGTACTGAGCCGGTACTGGGCCAACGCCCAGGGACTTACAGCACCGGACTCTGTGGACTCTGTAAAGAGACACACCGTATCAAGTTCCATGAGTTCTGTAAATCCCATTTGAAAGATATCATATATATTAATGATTCCTAATTAGACTATATCATATACATTAGGGCATATATTTTAATTATATTTTAATAATTCAAGTTATCTTTCTGTTGTTGCTCAAAGAAACATCACGATTTTTAATCTTGGTTGGATATTTTACCTGTGTTTAAAAAACACAGAAAATATCAGATGTGTTTAAAGTATGTAACATTTGTTATTTTACTTCTTAAAGTAATACATCTTTTCATGGAGAGCAATACAGAATAATAAAGACAACATCCACGTGATATTGTTACCAAGATATAATTACTATGGTTTTATTTTTATAGTCATTTTCTGTATAATAAATGTTTTTAAATAAAATTGCAATTATCTGGTATACACTACTTTGAATTCTGCTTTAAAAATTTAACAATTTTGGTAGAAGGATTTCCTTATAATGTTAAGTTTTTTGAAAATTAAATTTTAGCAGGCACATGGTTTCTATTATGTGAATGTAACATAATTTGTTTGGCCGTTTCCTCCTATGTTGGTCCATTAGATGACATCTTTTCTTCCTGTTTTCTTCCCTCTTCCCTACTCTTTCCCTTCCCAGTTTCCTCCCTTCCCTCCAATCTTATATCCCCCCTCCCTTTTTCCTACTCTTGTAAATAAAGCTACAGCAAACATGAGACTGCAGGCCCAGTGTGTAATTAACTACACGACAAAGCAAAGTTCCAGGGAAATTCTTGGGATTAATAGCCACTAGGTAAGAGTTCACCATGGGCTGGAACTCCCCTCTGATGACCAATTCCCAGAGAAGTCCCTAGGGATAACATCCTTATTGGGGGATCAATATATTTTTTTCTTCATCAGTAATACTTTTTTTAAAAAGTTATATTTTCCCAGGGGCCACAGCTTTGTCTTGTGGGGTGACACCTTGGTATTCAGGACAATCATGTTTTAAGTGCTGGTGAATAAATTTAAGATAAGTAATAACTGAAGATCTTATGTAACAGATTCATCCAATTGTAGCTTAAAAGATACAATCAAAATGGTGTTTTTGCATAAAGGATTTTGTCTACGTAATCTAACAAAATTTCTGTATATAGTACAATGCATTTATACTTAAAAAAAAAGATTTATAGAAATACTTAACAGTCTTCCTTGGGCACACAGCACAGCATGCCCTAGGCTGGGGCATGTCATCTTATCAACAGCTCTCAGACCTGGAGAGGTGCTTGCCTGAGACCTATACAAAGTTCTGAGAGATCTGCTGTGAATCCTTATCAACCTCACCAGCCTGCCTACAGCTGGACACGAGGTATTAAACATGTGAGTATTCACAGTGGGCTTGTGGTTCTAGTGAACTTGATTTTCCAAAGATGTTTTGCTCAGTTTTATTTTTATAAATATATATTTAATATAACATAATATATGTGATATTATAAATATGATGATAAATATACAGTATAAAACTATGTTATTCTAAATATACTGTAAAATATTAATTATCATATTATTATATCCATAGCTAAAAGTCTTTTTCCTTGACATATTTTAGTTAAGTGGGGTGTTTTTCTATGCTTCTGTAAGGTCATATTATATGTCCAGTTAATCCATTTCGAAGAGCAAAGGTTCCTGTTTTTCCTTATAGTCGCAGGTGGGTTGATAAATGATAAAACTGTTCTCCAGCACTTTCATCAGTGAGGAATTATTTCATATGTCCCAAGAACTTTCTCTATTAGACTGTACCTTGGTGCCCCTCATATCTGTGGTGCTAATCCAGACCCTTCTGCTCTGTGAACACATTCACGCCACGGACTCACGCACAGCCCCTGTGAATTCATCCTCCGTCAACAAACACTGATGGGGCGTGAGGCACCGCCGGCCCCTGCTCTGAGCCACAGCGAGCCCCTGTACTCCCCCGTGGGAGGAAGATGCTTCATGGATACCTCAGGCTCACTCCATCCGAACCTCAACTTTTCTTCTTGTTGTTGCTATTTTGGCTTTATAACTTGTCTTCTTGTTTTTTCCTTTTATTTTTCATTGACACGAAATAATGTACATATTTATGGGATATAGAGTGATATTTTGATACACTTATACAATGTGTAATGATCAAATCAGAGTAATTAGCATATCCCTCACCTTAAATATTCGTCACTTTTGTATTGGCAACATTCAAAATCCTTTTGAAAATATACAATAAATTATTGTTAACTATAGTCACCCTGCAGTGCTACAGAACACTAGAACTCATTCCCCCATCTGGCTATAATTTTGTACACATTAACCAGCCCCTTCTCAGCCTCCCTCCCTTCCCCCTCTCAGCCCACTATTCTCTCTACTTCCATGAGATCAACTTCTTATTACAGCTTCCACACATGCGGGAGAACACGCTGTATTCATCTCTCTGTGCCTGACTTATTTCCCATAACGTCAAGTTCTCAGCCTCATCCATGTTGCCTCAAAAAGACAGGATTTCATCCTTTTTAAAGGCTGAATAGTGTTCCGTTGTGTATATATGCCACATTTTCTTTATCCATCCATCTGATGGTGGGCAGTTAGGTTGGCTGCGTATTTTGGCTATCCTGAGCAGTATTGCAGTAAGTATGGGGGTACAGATGTCTCTTTCACATACAGATTTCATTTCTTTGGCTGTATAACTAACAATGGAATTGCTCAAACCTGAACTTATTATCCGCTTTGCCCAGACCCGGTCCTCTCTCTAAGTCCTTGTGTTAATTTTTGGCACCTCCCTTTACCTATTCCTCCATTTTTTTTGTGACAAAAATATGCCACACACTTGTGTAGATGCTGGCAACCTGTAAAGAATACAGGCTTCGATCTGACATTCAGAAAAGATCACACACAGCGAAAACAGAGGCTGCTGAGATATCCACACACATAGGTGCTTGGGTAGTGGGGGAGGTAGGGAGAAGTAGGATGAGAGAGGAAGGTTCCGGCTCATACAGGCTCACAGGGCATCAGATAGTTTTCACTTCACGTGCAAACTCCAGTCAATTAATAGTGGCTGCCCTGAGCTCTGGATTGAGAATGCTACACCTAGGTCAAGGCAGAAGTCTGCTGTGATCAATTAATAATGCCTGCCAGTGGCAGAGCTGGAGGTATATGGTCTTGAATGCTAAGTATTCTGTATCCTATATTGCTAACACGGGTCTTTTTCCAAAGGGCCAGGGAAACAAGCTCTGAATGTCTGCCCAAGTGTCAGGACAGGTTATGGGGCTGTGGTTAAAGCCACCAGCTGCAGGAGGACTCTGTTCCCCCTGGACAGTGACATCAGCAATCAAAAAAAAAAAGTTTCAAAATTGTGGCTGTTGATAAACTATACTGCATGTGTTTTTTTTAAATGTATATGATTAGTGAATATCATCATCTTAATTTCTTAGGATAATATGGATCTTAAATCATATGTGTTAAATGGCATTCCAAAAAGACTTGGGGACTTTCAGAATATGTCATTCTGCCTGATCAAGGATTACAATAATATGAGATTATAATAATATGATAATATACAATATTGCATTATTAGAATACCTATTATAATATATATTTCCCAAAGATTTTGGGGAGGGAAACAAGCTTTATGTGTTTGATGGCACAGATAAAGTAAAGAATAAATAATACATTAAACAACAAGACTCTGAGCCCTGGTAGTGTTGTGTTAATGTTAAAGGATCTTTTCATGTTCCTGGCTCCCTCACAATTCACCTTTTTACTGTTGGTTGCTTAGAGTTTATATTTATTGAATAGATTAAGGATGCCATTATATTTCATATTATGTAATTTTCTAGTCAGTAGAGGAAGAGCTTGTTGGAAAACCCCAAGCCGGCTGGAAGAAGTTAAACACGATGATTGTTCCCACACCCTTCAGTTTGGGACGGCCTAGCTGGGGCCGTAGGTCAAGGTAGGCATTTTGACCACCTGGAAACCACTGGGCAGGTCTAGTTTGGTTTACAGCGGTGCAGTATTCTATCTTAGTATCAGTTGCATGATCTTCCCTGTGAAATGCTTAATTCTTCGCAATCGTGGCTGATGTGTTGTATTTCTCTTTTCTCCTTTTGTTCCTACTTGCTCCTTTCCCCCTCTAGACTTCCCATTGTGTGCAGGGAGTACTTATTTCTTCATCAGAGTCACAGCACAGAAGGAAGTGTGCAGGGCTGACTGTGAGTTTGGGAGAAGAAGCCGAGCAGGGTGACAGGCACTTCTGTTCTGCTCTCTTTGGACTCTGCCTGCAGAAAGCACAAGGCAGAGCTGTTCCTTCATGCCTTAGGTTTTAAAAGAGCAGATCCCCACCCTCCAGAGGAAACCTCTCTGGTAAGCTTGTTGTCTGTCTAGTTCTGGGCAAAGTATAAAACAGCTGCTTAGCTGTACAGCAAAGCCATGTTCTGCCAAACCAGCTTCGTAAGCAATAAATTTGATGTTTTGTACATCGTCTGCCTGACCCTAGCCTATCTCTCAGTTGTTCACAAACTTTGGCAAAGAAAAATAGAGTGTTAGGTATTAACGTATAAAAACTGTAAAACTTTATAATACAGCCTCTCATTTAATGTGTCCTTGAGCCAGTTACTAATTCAGTTTGGTTCCCATGAATGTCCCAGATACTGTGATCATATTGAAGATAAAGAGATAAAAAAAATGAAACACAGCCTTTGTCCTCAGTGAGTTCATAACTTGGCAAGGACACGGACAATTAAAAAAACCCAGAGAGCCATGTGCTACGGGCTTGGGGTGAACGAAATTCTAGATACTGAAGGCATTTTAGACCGTAATATGGCTATAAATAATCTGGAGATCTTGTTAAAATGCCACTTTCGATTCTGTTGGTTCGGGGTGAGGTGAGACTCGGCATTTCTAACAAACTCCCAGGCGATGAGACGCTGTTGGTCTGTGAACCACACCGAGGAGGGAGGCAGTTGACTAAATTGCGCTCCACAGCAGCCAGATTGCAGAGAGGAGGTACCTAATCAGTCCAGGTTGGAAGGGTCTGAGAAGGGGACAGCCAAACTGCGTCTTCAAAAATGAGCTATTTGCCAGGAAAGATGTGGGGTGATGCAATGTCATGCAGAAGAAATATGTCCACAGTAAAGAATTGTGGGACAGCATCCTGTTTTTTTGTTTGTTTTGTTTTTGTTTTTGAGGAAACATGAGAAGTCCCCTATAAATGTTGAACAGAGTGTGAGCTAGAAAGGGGAGAAAGATAAGAGATTTGGTATTCGGTGATTAAGGGTGGAGTTACCATTTCATCCTGCAAGTAATGGGAAGCATTAAAGGACTTAAAGGGAATTTTCATTATCTAATTAAAATTTTTAATAGACTTCTATTTTTTTTAGAACAGTTTCAGGCTTATGGAATAATTCAGAAGATAATACAGAGGGTCCTCATATACCCCTCACCTCATTTTTCCCTGCAATTATCATTTTATGTTAATATAGTTTATTTGTTATAATCAACAAACCAATGTGATGCATTATTATTTATTAAAATCCATACCTTATTCAGATTTCCTTCACTTATACCTCATGTCATTTGTTCTGGTCTGGGATCCCATCCAGAATAGCACATTAGCTAGTTGTCCTGTCTCCTTAGGTTACTCCCGACTGTGGCAGTTTCTGATCCTTTGCGTGTTTTTGATGACCTTGGCAGTTTGAGGAATACTGGTCGGGTTCTTTGCAGGATGCCCCTTTTGGGATTTGTCTCACGGTTTTCTCACGATAGGACTGGAGCTGTGGGTTATTGGAAGAATGGCCACACAGGTGAAGTGTCCTTTTCGTTGCACTTTTTCAAGGGAACACACTATCAACATGATTTATGGCTGTTGATGTTGACCTTGAAGACCTGGTTGAGGTGGTGTTTGCCAGGTTTCTCCGCTATAAAGTTACTTGTCTTTTCCCTCCTTCCCATCCTGCAGTTTTTGGAAGATAGTTCCTATGCACAACTCACACTTTAAGAGTCTTATGTTATGTGCTCCCTTGCCTTGAGGAAAGAATATCTATTAATACAAAAATTATTAGTAATGCTTCTACATGGAAGATTGCCTCTTCTCCTCATTTATAACTTTATTTAATCATTTATTTATACCAGTATGGACTCATAGATATTTATTTTATACCTCGGGTTATAACATAATACTATTTTGTTTTATATTTTTGTTCAGATTGGTCATTGAGAACTCTTTCGGTGTATGCAATCTTTAAAAACTTTTGGTCATTGGGAACTCTTTCGGCAGCTCCTGGGACCCTTTAACAGACTCCCATCAGTACTTCCTTCCGATCCGGCTCTACAAGATGCTCCAGGCTCCTCTTGTGTATTTCCTGCCCCAGTATGAGAATTAGCCATTTCTCTAAGGAGCCCTGGTTTCTTTCACTGGAGAATGATATTAAACCTAAAATCTAGGTGCTAGATGTGCTCACTTCTATTGGGGTGTTGTTTCTTTGGAACGTCTCAGCTGACAGAGCAAGGAAATATAAGGGCATATATTAACCTTTGTATGTATATATTTATAAATATTTCTGTATGTAACTATTTGTGTGTATTTGAAGCTAAACATGAGTTCATACTGATGCATCTAACTCATTTCCACATATATCATTCTTACATGTCTATAAATTCCCACTTTTATAGACAGTGAGAAACCTGGATTCTACCTGCTACTCATTTATCTGATTGTTCAATTGCAATGTATATGTATAATAGTATTAGCAGTGGTAACCCATTCTCTTTGGGAAATAACTTTATCAACTAAAGTATACTGTTTATGTGCAGTACCTACAGCCTTTAGTTTTACAGACTTTACTCATGTCCAAAGTCACTTAAGTCAGAAACTTTTCATCTTACTTTCATCAAAGAGGTAATATTATGCATTTGTAGTACAGTTAGATTCTCTAGTCATGATCTGAAGTTCTTCCTGGGATTTCTCAACCTTAAAAATGATCTTTTAAGTTTGCATTTACTAAAGTTCATTCTTTGTACTATAAAATTCTGAATTTTGAAAATGTATAATGTCATGTATTTTCCAATTCCAGGGGTGGGGGACCTTTTCATATTGGAAGGCTGCATTAATTTAGCTATAATCAAATAAGACCACATTCAAGAAACTTCAATTAGATATACTTAAAAATGTACAGTATTTTATAAAAATCTAACTACTATATACTCAATAATTTCAAAAACTAAAAACTATTTGTTAATTTTAAAGTTAACTAACCTTTTAATGACTTTGTTATGTCTGCTTTTTGTTGGAAAGCAATTGAATATTTGGTTGCAGCATCAAGATCCACAGTTTCGGTGATCCTCTAGATGGGTATCAGTCATTTGTGACCTTAAGGGTGATCCTCTAGATGGGTATCAGTCATTTGTGACCTTAAGGGTATCCTGATTTGGGTTAGGTAGGAGACTGTAGATTCACAACAATAAGTGGTTGAAAAGCAAGAAAGCAGTTTTTGGTCATGTTGCTGAAGACGTGGGTATTCTGCATTTTTCCATATTTCAATGGGATCTTTCTTAGTATGAAACAATGATGTTAAATGTCATCCACTCAGAAAACTCAATTAATTCCATCTGTAGTTCTTTAGGTGCATCGATGATATCAACTGGGTGAGGCTTAAATGCTAATTTGAGTGTGATATCATGATTGTCAAAGTCAGTGAACTTTTTATTGTATTCTCTAATTAATAGGTCTATAACAGTTGCATATTCTTCAGATGATTCACATATATCATCCTGCTCATCAATGACCTTTGCTAACTGGGGAAAATGTTCATCCAAAATTTCCTTTTGAAGAAATACTTTGAAAAAAGATAGCTTTTTTCAAGATGCTTGGAGTTTTGGCCACATATCATATATAGACTTAGTTTTATCTTGCAAAGAAATATTCAGGTCATTTTGATTAGACATGATATCACACAGAAATACTGCATTCCTATAGAAATCTTCTTCCAGTAATTCACATTGCTGATTCTGTTCTCCATAAAATTTAATTATCTGTTCTCACAGAGATAAAATTTTGGCTACCTCTTGTCCCTTTGATAGCCAAGACACTTTAGAATGATACAGCAAATCCACACTGAATACCTCATCATTCAACTTTAGCATGTTATGAAACTGATGAAGCCATGTTGTGTTCACATGAATATAGTTAACAATACTTATAACTTTTTGCAAAGTGTCACTTAAAATAGTAGCTTTAGCACAGAGATTTTGCTGGTGTAAGATATAATAAAGAGAAATGAGAGTGTCTGGATCTGTTAATACTTTTTTTATCTGTGCAATAAACCCTTCATATTTTCCTGTCATGGAAGGTTCATTGTCTATACATACACTCAATAAATTTACCAAATTCAGTCCAACGTCACAACATTTATCTTGAAAGTTGTTGAAGATATCTATTCCCTGTGTTCTGTTTGCAAGAGTGCCCGAAGTGAGTAACACTTTCTAGCAAAGACAATCTTCTGTTATGACCCAAATGAAGTATAAAACGTCACTGAGTTAGCATTATCAGTTGATTCATCCAAAGCAATTGAATAGTGTATACTTTCCTTTAGAAGTATTGCATGAAGTTGTTCTGTTAAGTTGATGGCCAATTCATGCTGCTGATCAGTTATGGTTCTCCTTGAAAGAGGCACTTGTTTGTACTTTGAAATGTTATCAAAGTCTAAGTGTCCTACAACTTTGACAATGCATTCTTTCACAATTTCTACATCACTGAATGGCTTCCCTTTTTTTACCAAATATATGAGCTACTTTATAAGTTATTTCACTAGAATTATTTCCAGGTCTTATTGCTGCTTGAAAGAATTGTCTTTGCTTTTGCTTTTCATCTTTTAATTTCTGCAATACAACCTTTTATGCCTCTCCCTCTAATTTAAAATATTCAGAGCTGCTCTGTTGAACAAGGAGGGGCTGTGCACAGGGGCAAGGAGTAGGACTTTGTTTGCTCAGAGGTGAAATTCCACGTCCCTATTGTCTTCATCATTGATCCCTAAAAATGGGATCTGAATGGAAAAAGCAAATCATGGTATCACTAAGCTTCTTCATCTCCTTTTTTCTGGATTGAAAGATTCCAAAGAAGGTCATATAATCTCTGAATGAATATTTTTCAGTTCCTTTTATTGGTCAAAAAATGAAAGAAAAAATATAGTCTTAAACATATTTTATTAATAAAATAGTTATTTTGGTTTTTGTACTCTTTAGAATTTCAGTATTTATAAATAAAAAGAAATATAGTGAGTAGAGTTTAAAGAATAAACATAGAAGCCACAAGTATCATATAATGATTTTGTAGTATTAATTGTGTAGAAAATTGTCAAGTAGGTAAAACCACAAATCAAGGCATAAATAAGAGAAAGAAATCATAGTGCCTACACAGTTAACCTTTGTGTATCTCCTTCTAATCTCTTTCTTCTGTGTGTATATTTAAACTATAAACATATTAATTTACTGTTTTAAATCTAAATTTTTAAAGCTCCAACTGTGCTGGTGTCTATTTTAAATGTTTGTTTCTAGCTTTTAATACAATCCTAGGCAATGATATGCATGCATTAAAATTTGTAGAAAGAAATGGACTCAATAATCAATAAAGATGTTTCATATCTTATGCATTTTTAATCATTTAAAAAATATTTTGCCTCGAACTTGACTTTTTAGTTAATATTGCTATGACTACTTTTCTTTGGTTTCATTTGCCTAATATGTTTTGCCAATTGTTTTAATTTTAAACCATGTTATTTTATTTTAGGTGGGCTGCTCTTTGTCTAGTGTATAGTAGAATTTGCTTTACGACACTGTGAATCTTTTGTTTTATAATTGAATTCAACGTTTATATTTATTGTTGTAACCAATGTTATCTCTTATTCTGCTTTTTTGTTTCTTGCTTTCTAGTTCCTTTTTTCCCCATTTCTCTATCATCTGCTGACCTAGATTTTGTTTCCTTTGCCCCCACCTTGCCTTGTGCTATGAAGAAGCACAACCTATATTTTCCTGTTATTACTTAGTGCTACGATTGTACCAGCACATTTGAATTTATTATCTGTAAGTATCAGCACCAACAATGGAATTGGTCTTTCGTTCCCTTCAATTATCGGATAAATTCCTGGGTTCTGGCTCCTGAAGGAGGCCCCCTGTCCTCCCAGATGTCATGAATATTAATAAAGATATTTTGTAGACATTAAGAGCATAGGTCTGGTCAGCCAGGGAACTGGTGTTTTAGGGGCAGATGCCAGCTTTGTAAATTCCTTCATCAGAGTCATCCCTCTGTTGCAGTGTCAGCTATTATACCATAGTCACAACAAGGGCCTTTCAATCACAGGGGTTGTTTTAACTATTTCTTAATTATGTTGTTATTTTGCCCTCAGAGCAGCTGCTTCAATAAATAGTACTATCTCCAAATAATTTTGAAAAACAAAAGCTTTTTATAAAAAAAACCAGAAAAATTCTAGAAAATTTTCTTCTTATAATTATTTTTTCCCCACCTAGTAATCTGTCTGGAAATAGGCAACATCAAAAAGAAAAAAGAATCATGAAGTTTCCATTATATAATTTCCCTGAATCCAATTCCACTCCCTGATTGATTAGTGAGGATCCAATGCATATAAATCATATTCCCTGCCCAAAAGTAGGTTGAAACCTAGTGAGGATATATTTTACACTATTACCTCAAAAAATAGGGCAATGTTATAATCACAAATATTTTTACCTTTTAAAAGAGTTATGGACTATCATGGTGTAATAAAATGGGCAAAATGCCTTCTCCATTGCTGAGCTCTTTCTTTCCTGCCTTATGTTCATGTATTTTTATTTATTTAAAATCTCTTCTGAAATGCTTACCATATGCCAAGCAATGTGGCATGCAAGCCCTTTACAAATAGTAAGTCATTTATTTCTCATAACGACCCTAGAGGTAGGCGTTGATATTGTTCCTATAGCACAGATGAGAGGACTGGGGGTTGCCCGCAGGCAGGGCTGCCCAGAGTCGATATTCTCAGACATCATACTCTACTGCCTCCCCAGCGCCTGCAGCTTTAGGTTAAGGTGGGTCTTGGGGAGGAAGTAAGGCATGGTACAAACACTAAAATTTGAATTTAAAGCCTTGGTCTGTCCCTCACTAGTTGTGAATGACTGTGATAGACAGAAATATGGCCCAGGAACATTCCACACCCTAATCACTGGGAGTGTGTTACCTTGCATGGCAAAAGGAACTTAACAGATGCAATTAGGCATGCTAATCAGTTAATTGTAAAATGAGGAGATTATGCTGGATTATCGAGATGGGCCCAGTGTTATCAGTGGAGCCCCTAAAAGCAGAGGCAGGAGAGGAAGCCAGAGAGATCCAAAGCACTGGAAGCATTCGATGTGCCCTTGCTGGCTTCCAGCTGGAGGTCATGTGTGGAGAACTGAGACCTCAGTCATACAGCTGCAAGGAACTGCATCCTGCCAACAAGAAGAATGAGCTTGGACGCACTTTCCTCTGGAGACCCTCCAGGAAAGAACACAGCCCAGATGACACCTTATGAGATCGTGAGCAGAGAATCCAGTCATTTTGCATTGGACTTCTGACCTGCACAACTGAGCAATAATAAATTGGTGTTTTAAGCTGCTAAATCTGTGGGACTTGGTTATGCATCAATAGCGTACTAATGCAATGACTTTAGACAAGTTCCTGAAAGCCACCGAGTTTGTTTCCTCATTTGTAAAGGGGCTATTGGGAGGTGTGTTTCCTGAAGATGAAACAAAATCCACAGGATGGTTCCAGCCTGGCGCCTGAAGTACGGTTAAGAGTTCCATACACGTAGCCACATTTCTCAGGTAGAAAAAGTACATCGTAAGAGTGGACAAAAGGGTAACCGGGAAACCCTGAATGATGGAAATGGTGCTTTATCAGAATTTCAAGGAATAGGCTGAGTTTTGATAGCCAATTCAGATCAAAATTCAACCAGTAAAGAAAGGAGAGAACACTCCATGGTTTATCTAAATCTATCACACATTGCATAGAAGTATCAATTTGTGTTTTAACACGTGGAAGAAAACAACTGATATGAGACTTCAGCATCTTCTAGAGGCAACTTTCAATTCTGGAAAACAGAACAGGAGCAAAGAACGGAAATCAATATAGAATATACACTATAGTTCATACAGCTGCCTGGCTGGGGCAGGACCACTGTATGGCTAACTTCTCTTTCAACTCCTCCCCTATACTCTGTATGTTCAGCCGAGAGCTAAAATGTTGCTATGTGAAGCACATCACTGCACACTTTAAAGGACAGTGTGATTACAAATGCACATTTGTAATTGACATCTGATGTATTGGATTTAACAAGAGAACCTCTGCTTCTCAACAGAATGCAAAGGAAGCTGGACTGTGAAATGAAGCCACCAAGATTTTACATTGTCTTAATTCAGAGATTACAGCGCTCTGGCTTGTTGGGAAATGCCAGTAAGGAGGAGGGAGCAGGGAAGGTGATCCTGAGGTGATAGGGGAGGGATGGCATGGGATGGTTTGCCTTCCTAAGGCTGCCACAGCAAAGTGGGTGTCCTAAAGCAACAGAAACGGATTCTCTCAGTTCTGGAGGCATGCAGTCCAAAAGCAAGGTGTTGGCAGGTACCTTTTGGAGGCTCCCAGGGAAATCTGTTCCATGCCTCTTCCTAGCTTCTGGGAGATGCTGGCATTCCTTGGCATTCCTGCTCTGGTCTCTGCCTCTCTTCGTCCCTTCTGTCTCTTACAAGGACATGGGTCATTGGATGCTGGGCCCACACCCCCCACCAGCTAATCCAGGATTATCTCATCTCAAAATTCTTAACTACATTTGCAAAACTCTTTACCAAATAAGGTCACATTCACAGGTTCCAGAGGTTAGGACTTGGATGTGACTTTTTTAGGGGTCACCATTCAATTCATCACAGGGATTTTTACCTAAAACTTATTGAGAAATAGCACACACCTTTATAAATGTAGAATAATAAAAAAAAATAAGAATGTAAGCTCCATGTGGCTAATTTATGTGGATGGTATATGAAGTTAAACAACAACATAAATCTCCTCTAATTAGGATTTCAGGTAAATATTAGTATAAACTTCTACTTGAGAAGAAAGCTTATTTTTAGAAGAAAAAAAGTTTACATCCCTGAAAAAGTTGAGCCATTATAGGCAGCTGGAATTCATAAACTTTCCTCCTCCATTGCATACTTGCAAAGATTCTAACATTAAAAATAGGAAAACATTAAGAAATATAGTACAACTAAAATATATGTCATTTTTCAACTTTGATTTCCATTTTTAGAAACTATTGCCGTTGTTGGGTCCCACAATTTCAATTGGTGATTGTAGTTAGTCAGCATTGTTTGTTTTGCCTTTTTTTCTTTTATCACATGTTTTTTATAGAATCATTTTTATTTAGCAAGGTTTGCATGAGATTAAGCTAACTTCTAATTACTGTCTTAATAACTTCCTTATGAGTTAACATATGTAATAGTAATAGTGCTTTATAATGTAGAATAGCGTGCAGATATAAAGTAGAATTTCATTGGCCAAAGCAAGTCACATTGCTGCATTTAATTTTAAGTGCGCGAAGGTATAACCAGGACTCAGAAGCAGAAAAGGTTACGATTTGTGAACAGCCCTAACTACCAGAGCTTGGAATTCCAAACCCTATATGCCAAAAAATGATCATGTACTAACTACAAAATAGCAATCGATTTTTGGCTTCAGTTTGTAGATAAAAATCCCTCCAAGTCTGATCAAAAGTAATGGGGTATTGACAAGTAAATTCTATTTACATCATTATCTCTGGAACAAACAGGAAAGAGTATAGAGTATTCCTACTGAAATTTCTTATGGAAATGACAAAAACACTGCCAATCTTGTTGTTCTTCATTCTTAGCTGAGATTTATTAATAGTTAGAGAATATAATTTCCAGAACATGATAGTGTTCTGGGTAGTTCCAAATGTTTGAGGTATTTGTATGGAACTAACAGATTGACATGTGTGTGTGTGGGTGTGTGTGTATATGAGACTCGGGGGTTATGATGGATCATAAGCACAGCCACAAATTCCTTCCTTCATATTGTGAGTGCCCCTTTGCAATGTCATTTGTTGCTTTTCTTATTAAGGAGTAGATTCTCTTTCTCTACCCCCTTGAAAGTAGGTTGGATTTCTACCCAGTCCTAACTTCTGGCCGCAAAACTGTGAAGGAATGAAATTGGGCTGTTTTGAGCCACTAAGGTTGGATGGTTTGTTTGTGGCAGTAGATAGCAAGGCAGCATTAACCAACTTATCCTGATTGATATGTGTGTGTATGTAATATACATCTGTGTATATTCTTTGTATGCACACACTGAGATATATATATATATATATATATATAATCACATCCATTCTTTCAGCAGGCAAAATAAGGAATGTGATTCAGTGTTCATTTTATAAACAAGGAAATTCAAATGTTCACTGAAATTTTCCTCATTTGTATCAAGATAATTTAGCAGATGGCTAGATTAAAGGGGTCTTACAAAATGGACTTGAGGAAATCATTCTCAAATAGCTGATTCTTCTGTAGACAAATGATATTAAAACCAGATTGTGAGGCTAGAAGATAAGTATCTTTGTTTTTTTTCCTTCATCCTGATGCATTCCAGAAAACATTATTCAGTCAGTGCCAGATGTGATTGAGACCACCTTCAGGGTCAGAAAAGATAGCATCCATTCGCCCTTAGGAGTTTAGGATTACATCACTCCTAACTAACCCTGCTGTGATTAGTCAAGCCCAACTCATTTGGGCTCAAATGCAACAAGGAAATTCACTGATGCTTTTAATATAGAAAGTCTAGTATAAAAAGTTATTTAAAAAACTTTCAAGTTATTTTATATGAGGAAGAGGGTTGCTTTACAAGAAGAAACCATAATTCATGCTGACTGGAGTGTATGGCTAGAAAGAATAGAATTGGTTAAGGTGGAAAGGTTTTAATTAAAAGGAAACTTGGATGGAAACTATGCATTAGTTTTATGTTGCTGTTATAACAAATGGACAAAACCATAATGTGTTAAAACAACACAAATTTATCCTACAGTTCTATAGGTCAGAAGTCTACTACAGATCTTCCAAGGCAGAAATCAAGGTGTTGGCTGGGCCGGGTTTCTTTCTTGAGGCTCTAGGGGAAAACTATTTCCTTGCTCATTCAGGTGTTGTCAAAATTTAGTTCCCAGTGGTTGTGGGACTGAGGTCTCCATGTTCTTACTGGCTGTCAGCTAGAAGCCGTCCTTAGCTCCACCAGCCTCTCTCAAACTCGTGTGTTGATATTCCTTGGTTTTCCATTCTCTGGATCCCCAGCAGGCCTGCATGAGAACACATTTTCTCATACTTGCTGCAATCTAGTTGAATAAGTAGCAGCTTTTAAATTGGATTATCAACCAATGTTGCTACTGATTACTTGCATATCAATAACAAGTCATTTGGGGTAAATTAATTTGATCTGCAGGTAACTCATCCATTATTGATTGTTTGCTAGATTTAATTCCAGAAAGTAACTAGGGTACTTTATTGCAACACTTACACGCTACACAGCATGCGGTTCTCAGCCCAGCAGCGCTGCACTGCCTATGAGCTTGTCTGAGATGCACGTGCATGGACCCCACCACCCACTACTGGATCAGAGACTCTCGGGGGGTGGAGTCCAGGAAACAGCATTAACAAATCTTTCTGGTGATTCTTCTGCAAGTGCAAATGTGAGAGCTGTTGCTATAATGGTTGAGAGACTGGATTATAGGGCCAGGCTGCCTTGGTTTACATTCTGGCTATTCCACTGTGGGCCGGATGCCCTGGGGAAAAGCACTTAGCTTCTGTGAGACTTGGGTTCTGCATCTGTGAAATGAGATTAATAATAATTCTTACCTCCCAGAGTCTTTGAGAGGATTAACTGAGTCAGTACCTGTCAAGTGTGTTCTGAACAGTACCTTGCAAATAGTAAGCACCCTCTCAGTGCTTGCTATTCGTGTTGCTCTCGTTCCAGGTGAGAGAGCGAGGATGTAGAACTGTCTGCCTTACTTGCTGCAATGGGACGGGCTGGAGCCCAGCGTGGGGACGGCGGCAGGATGGAGGGAGGACCCCGCACTCGGCACCAGGAAGGCTGGGTGAGCATTTGGCCACTTCCACATCCTTGAACAAGTCGAGTCTGTGTGACCCCTGGTTTTTTAAGTTATGGTAAAACACACATAACATAAAATTTACCATTTTAATCATTTTTAAGTGTACAGTTCAGTAGCGTTAAGTACTTTCACATTGTTGTGCAACAGATCTCCAGGACTCTTTTCATCTTGCAAAACTGAAACTCTGTAATGATTAAATTATGACTCCCCAGCCCCTGGGAATCCCCATTCTACTCTGTGTCTCTGAGAAGCCGACTACGCCAGGCACTTCACAGTATCGAAGCCACACAGCGTTTGTGTTTATGCGTCTGGCTTACTCACTCCCCATAATGTCCTCGAGGTTCATCTGTGTTGTAGCATGTGTCAGAATTTTCTTCCTTTTGAGGCTGAATGATATTCCACCCCATGGCTGGACCACCCAATGGATGTCTGTTTTGAAGATGACTTGCCTTCAAGTCTGTACCTAAACATCATCTTGTCTCCTGTCCCGCTGGGGCCTCATCGGGAAGCATAGCGGATGCTGGTGATGGAGCCTCCAGAGCTGGGATATTTGCAGTAGACGGCAAATGACGAATGGAAAAGGAGGTCTGAGCCAGTTGTCCCACCGCCTGTTTCCAGACTCTGTGGGGAGTGGTCCGGACCCAAGAGACCGTCTCCTCAATCACAGTAAACATAGGTGGTTGTAGAGACAAAGGACAGGAGAATTCATTGAAGCCCCAGCCCTGCAGGGCTGTGGCTCAGTCTTGTTCAGAGGCAGGGCAATATAAAAAGGAAACAAGTAATAAAATGAGTATCTTCTATCTTCTATTGAGCTTGACCTACTGTGACCTGTGACCTACTAAAAATGTTCACAACTTGTGGTTTTCCTCCTAATATTTTTAGATACTTGGTATGTGCCCCAAATCAAGTTTTCATGCCGTAGTAGACCTGACTGAGGGGCTGAGTGATGGCACGTGACTCTTAATGTCCCCTGGCCACCAGCATGGTGGACCTCTAGGTGTGTTCATACAGATGGAAGATCTCAGGGTGTGAGGAAATCCACGAGCTACAGGGCTGGGTGGATTGTTCCTAGTGAGAGCGAGGTTGAGCCTGAGATCTGTCATTAAATGTGAGGCTGTCATTCTCCTCCTGAGGGCAGCTGGGCCAGGTCTTGCATGGTAAGACCCCACAATTGGGATGATAAAGTGGTTTTTCGGAACCCAACCTCACTTACTGCAGTCCCTCGTTCTCCTGGGGCAGAGTTCATGGGGTCCCTGAGCTTCCCTGAGTCACATGGGTGGGTCTGCGATGCAAATTGTCTGCTTTGAGAGTCTAGGAACGGACTTTTGTCAGTTTTCTCAGGGGTTACCAAACTTCGGGGAGATGAGCCTTGCTAGAAAATTAATAACATACATGTTTATTACACCTGGATGGCAATTTGCTAATTTGCCACGGGGGATAGATTTTGCCCGTGTGATGGTATGTGTGTCCAGGGCAACCCGTCCTGCAAAGGCAGAGTGCAGGCTGGGAGCAAAGGGCGTGAGAGGGTTCGGGGACATGCTCTGGTTACACTGCGTGTTGCTAGACTTCTGAAATAATGTGCTCGTGATTAGAAGACCACGCTGTGCTGTCATGATGGTTTTATAGGAAATTTATAACTTTTGTTCATTTTTCTTTTCAGGCCTTCAGTTTTGAGATTTCTCTGTAAATTAAATTAGTTAATTACATTAACTCAGTCTCTTATATTCATTGATCTTTTCTAGGACTATTACTCCTCTTTTAATATTGTTTGTAGCTTTTTTGATCTTATAAAAGTTTAAATTTTTAAGTCATATTTGTCAGTCTCTTCCTTTAAGTATTAAATCCTTCCCTAATTAATTTTTATTGAGATATACATACAACATATGATAAGGTTCATACTTTGATGGGTTTTGGCAAATATATGCCTCCTGTAACCAAGACTAGAATCCAGATGTAGGACATTCCTCTTCCCGGAGGAAGTGCCCTCAAGCCTTGCTGTAGCCCGTTCTCCCAGGTTCCCTGTCGGCCCGAGCCCCTCGCTGTTCCGATTCCTCTCACTGTAGACTAATTTTGCCTATTCTGAAACTTTATATGAATGCAGTCATCTAGGGTGTTCTCTTTTACATCTGCCTTTTCTCCCCAACATAATATTTTTGTGTTTTACCCACGTGGTTACATGTTTTTGTCTATGGTGAATAAAGCTGCTATGAACATCTTGTCCCCGTCTTTGTCGCCACGTGCTTTCATTTCTTCTGGGGAAACAGCTAGGAGTGGAATTGCTGGATCCCAGACAAAGTGTATGTTTAACTTTAGAATAAGCTGACAAACTGTTTTCCAGAATAGCTGTGTTTCTTTCAGCCTCACCAGCAAGGAATGAGAGTTCCAATTGTTCCTATCTTCACCTGCATTTGTTTCATCTTTTAAATAATTTCTATGTAAATTCTGAGACAATGGGAATCAAACTTTATATTTCCCTGGTGGCTTAGCCACTTATCCTAATACTACAGTCTTCATCAAATAGTACATATTGCTCATTGCTCTATATACTGGAATGGTTTTATATACATTTTTCTTTTTCTCGACCAGGCATTTCTTCCCTTGTTTGTTCTGGGTCCATTATCACTCAGTTTGGTCATTGCTGCTTCATAATACACTTGAACATCTGATAGTGAAAGTGGAGCCTCTTTTCTTTTGTTCCAAAAGATTTCTGGCTATTCTCATGTATGTAATCTTGCATGAAGTTCAGAATTCTTTTTCTAAAATTTTGATTTTTATAAGTCAAGGAATGATGGAGGGATAGAGAATAAAATTAAAAGATTGTTCCAGCCTTCTGAACATTTTTGCCTAAGATAATAATAGCACAAAATCTTATTTTTTTAAAAAAAAGCATTAAGTGGTATTCTTATATAGCAAATGCAGGAAGGGTTTTTAAAAAATTCTATACCTAGCTGGAGTTCAGAAGTCTTTTTAATTAGAGCTTCAGGCATCATGGAAAGTCCTGTGGAAAGTAATTTTAAAAGTTCTCCACTTCCTGGAATCTATTTTTGGAGGGGAATTTACATTTCTTGTTAATCTTCTCCAGATATGACTGGGAGGCTCTCAAGGCATGCCACCAAAACCAGGCAGCCGAGCTCTGACACTCAGACCTTGGCCTGACTTTGCAAAGTCTCCTACTGAGTAACCAGGTTTGTTACCAAGAGATCATTACAAAGCACGAAGCCAGCTGCAACCTCACCTTCACACACAGAAATCACCTTATGACCTTGAAGTTTGGGTTTAAGAGAGAGAATGGTTGTGGCTCGCACATCAAGAAAAGAACACCAGACTTTGAATATTTGGGACTAGTTCTTTGTTTGTAACTAATTTTCAGATATATTCATTAAAATCTAAGACAGTAATTGATGTAATATCATATGGTTTCTTCTTTTTTTTTTATGTTTTCTGAAGCTTAACATTCTAGGGAACTCAAACAGAAAATAACAAGAGTTGGCAAGAATGCACAGAAATTAGAAATCCTTGTGTATTATTGATGGGAATGTAAAATAATGCACCTGTTATGGAAAAACAGTGTAATAATTCCTCAAAAAATTAAAATAGAACTACCATGTGATCTAGCAATCCCACTTCTGGACATATACTCAAAAGAACTGATGGCAGGGACATGCACAGATATTTGTATCCCATGTTTATAGTAACATTATTCACAACAACCAGAAGGGCGAAGCAACGCAGTGTCTGTGGACAGAGGACTGGATAAACAGAATGTGGTCTGTGCATACAATGGAATATTATTCAGCCATAAAAAGGAAGGACATTCTGGCACATGCTACAGCATGGATAAACCCAGAGGACATTAGGCTAAGTAAAATAAGCCACTCGTGAAGGGACAAATACTACTCATAAGAGGTACTGAGAATAGTCAAAATCATAGAGACAGAAAGTAGAATAGTGGTTGTCAGAGGCTGGGGCAAGTGGAGAGTGGGAAACGGGGAGCTATTGTTCAGTGGGTATAGAGTCTCAGTTTGCAAGATGGAAAACGTTACACAAAAATGTGAATATACTTAATGCCACTGAATTGTTCACTTAAAATGATTAAAATGACAAATTTTGTTATGCATATTTTATCACAATTAAAACAATTTTTTAAAAGTAAACGAAACAAATAAACAAAAGTCCAGATTCTGAGAAACCACTCAGGGTCTTTGTATTATGTTAACCATGGTTATATTAAGAGTAAAACCAAACAAGTACAAAATTTGAATGGGTCAGTATAGTAAAAGTTTATTTCTCATTCTTTCAATCTTCTGTAGGTTTGCTGGGGGCAGGCGGAGGTGTTGAGTCTGCTCCATACAATCATTCTGGGAGTGACATCTCTCCATTTTACGGCCACACCTTCCTCCAGCTCCTTGGAATCCTCTCTAGTCAGCCAGGGGAAGAGGACAGAGGTGAGGATGGCTCTTTGGTACTTTTCATGGGCTAGGCTTCGGGGTGGCCCATGTTGGTCCTGGTCTTGTTCCACTGGCTGGACTTTGTTGCAGGGACACTCCTAATGCAAGGGACACAGGGAGACACCACCCAGCTGTGTGTCCAGAAGGAAGGAGTCTCAGATACTCTGGAGAACGGTGGGTCTCTGCTATTGACATTGTGTGGTTGAGTCCCATTATGAGGGCATATTTGATGAATGTATTTCTGGAAAGATTAGTGATCTTACTAGCAGTTAGAATCCTGTAGGAGAGAGATTTCTTATGGGGAGCAAAGAGAAGTGCTGCCTGCGTGATCAATCCTACCTCCCAACATGACAATATGGAGTCATGTGAACATACATGTAATTATTTTAATTAACCCACATTTTTTTTTTACATTTTTTTATTTCATCATATTATGGGGGTACAAATATTGTTAAGGTTACATAT
>VBSM01003039.1:25034906-25050285 GCA_008086735.1 Cheirogaleus medius
AATTGAGTAATATTCCATTGTGAACATATACCAAATTTTAATTATCCAGTCATGGATTGATGGGCATGTGGGTTGTTTCCATGTCCTTGCAATAGTGAATTGTGCTGCCATAAACATTCGGGTGCAGATGTCTTTATAATAGAATGTCTTATGCTCTTTTGGGTAAATGCCTAACAATGCTATTGCTGGGTCAAATGGTATTTCTATTTTTAGCTGTATGAGGTATCTCCAAATTCTTTTCCACAAAGGTTGTACTAATTTGCAATCTCACCAGCAGTGTAAGAGAGTTCCTGTTTCTCCACATCCTCACCAGCATTTGTTGTTTTGGGATTTCTTGATACAGGCCATTCTCACTGGGGTTAGGTGGTATCTCATTGTGGTTTTGATTTGCATTTCTCTAATGATTAGAGATATTGAAGCATTTTTTTATATGTTTGTAGGCCATTATTCTGTCTTATTTGGAGTAGTTTTTTTCATTTCCATTGCCCATTTTTGATGGGGTTGTTTGATTTTTTCTTGTTAATTCTTTTGAGTTCTAGATAGATTCTTGTTATTAGACCTTTATCAGAAGTGTAGAGAGCAAATATTTTCTCCCATTCTGTGGGTTGTCTATTTGCTCTAATGATAGTTTCCTTGGCTGTGCAGAAGTTTTTAATTTGATCAGATCCCATTTGTTTATTTTTGATGCTGTGGTGATTGCCTTGGGGGTCTTCCTCAAGAATTCTTTGCCTAGGCCAATGTCTGATAGAGTTTTCCCAACATCTTCTTCTAGGATGCTTAAGGTTTTATGCCTTAGGTTTAAATCTGTTATCCATCTTGAGTGGATTTTTGTGAGAGGTGAGAGGTAGGGATCCTGATTCAATCTTCTGCATGTAGCTATCCAGTTTTCCCAGCACCATTTATTGAAGAGAGATTCTTTTCGCATTGTATATTTTTGTCTGCCTTATCCAAAGATTAGATTACTGTATGAAGATAGTTTCATCTCTGGAATCTCAGTTCTATTCCAAATATCGATGCTTCTATTCTTTTGCCAATCCAGGCTGATTTAACTATTATTGCTTTATAGTACAGCTTGAAGTCAGGAAGACTGATGCCTCCCAGTTTGTTCTTTTTACTTAAGATTGCTTTGGCTATATGAGGTTTTGTTCTGGTTCCATACAAAGTGAAGAATTATTTTTTCTAGATCTGTAAAGAATAATGGTGATACTTTGATGGGGATTGCATTAATTCTGTAGATCACTTTAGGTAATATTGACATTTTAACAATATTGATTCTACCAATCCATGAACAAGGTAGATTTTTCCATCTTGTTTATATCTTCTACAATTTCCCTCTTTAGTGTTTCATAGTTCTCCTTGTATAAGTCTTTTGTGTCTTTCGTTAAATATACTCCTAGATATTTAATTTTCTTTGGGGCTATAGTAAAAAGTATTGCGTTTTTGATTTGAGTTTCGGCTTGATGGTTCTTGTCATATATGAATGCTTCTGATTTGTGTATATTGATTTTGTAACCTGAAACTTCACTGAATTTATTTATCAAATCTAGGAGTCTCTTGGATGAATCCATGGGGTTTTCTAGGTATAATATCATATCATCGGCGAAGAGCGAGAGTTTGATCTCATCTGCCCCCACTTGGATGCCCTTAATAACCCTTTCTTGCCTGATTGCTATAGCTAGGACTTCAAGCACTATGTTGAATAGAAGAGGAGATAGTGGGCATCCTTGTCTAGTTCCGGTTCAAAGAGGGAATGGTTTGATATTTCCCCATTCAGAATGATATTGGCAGTGGGTTTGTCTTAAATGGATTTGATAAATTTAAGGTATGAGTCACCTATGCCTATTTTGTTGAGAGTTTTTATCATAAAGGTGTGTTGGACTTTGTCAAATGCTTTTTCTGCATCTATTGACAGAATCATATGGTCTTTGTTCTTGTTTTTATTTATGAGGTGAATTGCATTTATAGACTTGCGTATATTGAACCAGCCTTGCATCCCTGGAATAAAGCCCAACTGGTCATGGTGAATTATTTTTTTGATGTGCTGCTGAATTCTATTCGCTAAAATTTTGTTGAGGATTTTTGCATCTATATTCATGAGGATTATTGGTGTGTAATTTTCTTTTTTTGTTGTGACCTTTCCTGACTTTGATATCAAGGTGATATTGGCTTCGTAGAATGAGTTAGGAAGGATAATACCCTTCTCAATGGTTTTGAATAGTTTCTGTAGTATAGGTATGAGTTCATGTTTGTATGTTTGGTAGAACTCTGAAGTGTAGCCATCTGGTCCCGGACTTTTCCGTCTGGGGAGGTTATTAATTACTGCTCCAATTTCTGAGCTTGAGATTGGTCTATTTAGGAATTCTGTTACCTCCAGGGTGAACTTAGGGAGGTTGTATGAATCTAGGAATTTGTCCATTTCCTCCTCATTATGTAGTTTTTGGGCATATAGTTTTTCATAGTAGCCAAACGTAATGTTTTGTATTTCTGTGGTGTCTGTTGTGATCTCCCCTTTTTCATTTCTTATTGAGTTTATTAGAGTCCTTTCCCTTTGAGTCCTTGTCAATCTAGCAAGAGGGCCATCAATTTTGTTTATCTTTTCAAAAAACCAGCTTCTGGTTTTGTTGATCTTCTGTATAATTCTCTTGTTCTCCATTTCATTTAGTTCTGCTTTGATCTTCGTTATTTCTTTTCTTGGATTGGAATTGGAATTGAATTGGATTGGAATCGAATTAACCCACATTTTGATCTGAAAATACATTGCCTCAGCAACAAATCTCTAAATGTCCTCCTGACATTCAGGCAGAGGGACTTGTGGTGAGAGTCATACCTAAGATCAGATCAAGTTCACAGACTGGAAAGTATAGAGAGGTGATGTGATCCACTGACATTAGGTGAAAATATGGAAACCCAGCCACCCGGGGCTCGTTGCCAGGCTCTAGACGACTTTCCAATCTCCTCAGATGCTCTGGCAATGAAGTGGAATGAGAATGGATGGAGGAGCTTGGGGAGCTACTGAGTCACAGCCCAAGCTTTAGTGAGCCATAGGTGGCTTCTGGCCTCTGGGGAGTTCATCATCCTCAAACCCTCACCAGGGATACTTAAGAGCCCCGTCTACACAGGGCTGGATCTGTGCTCACTCAGATGAGATACAGACTCACCTCTACTGATATTTAATATTATACATATATTCATAAACTTAGGCTTGAGTTATAATCTTAAAAATGAAAGTTTTAAAATTGGTTACAGATTTCTCCATTAAATATGCTTACAAGAACATAAAATATCTTTAGGAATGTGAATCATCACTTCTCAATTTATCTTCTTTGTCAGATCAGAATTTGGCATGTTGGGTGTTCTTAAGTAATGCTCACATTATTGAAATATGTCACATTTTACTCTGGAAATTCCTTCATTGCCTATTTCTGGTTTGGCTGTCCCCCTCCGACACAAGTCCTTATCTCCCTCCATAGCACAACCTATTTAAGCAGTAACTGACCCTGTTATTTAAAATATAAGTTAGATTTGATAGACACATGAGGATGAACTCAGCAGTGTCTACGTGAGACTAGAAGCACTGTCCCTCCCCAGGGCTGGATAATTCATCATCTCGAGAGTGTCATCTAAAAGGATCTGATGACACAGTACGTTCAGGTTTTCCATTTGCAATTTCTCCCCACTACGGCACAGTCTTCTGACACTTTTTATACTCCAAGTCCACTAGAAGCACATAGAGGAAATCTTGATATTTCCTACGTCTTCAAAACCATAGCCATTATACAAATCATTTCCCAGCCAGTCTTCGGGCTGCGTTCTCTATCGAACCTTTCTTCAGTGGCATGGATGAGCAGGTATATTTTTATTTTAAATATCTAATTATTTGTTCATTTAACGAAAATTGGTGAGCACCTTAGTATGTGCCAGGTTACTGGGGATACAGCAGTGAACAAAAATCGTTTCTGTTCTAATGGAATTTTGCATTCTAGGAAGAGGGACAGATAATTCAAAATATATTGTATAGAAGTAAGTACCAATAAAACAGGAGAATAAAGCAGGGAAAAGGGGTACAAAGTGCTGGTGACAGGGGGTGGGGTCATCACATGAGGTCTTTTTGATGAGGAGATGTTTGAGTAGAGCTCTGAATTAAGAGAGGACACAAATCCTGTGTCTATGGAGGAAGGAATGTCCCGAGTATTTTAGACCTCAGCTTTCACAGATGGCAGGATGTGCACACTGTGGGCTCCACCCTGGCATTCGGTGCACTGCATCCAACAAAGCCTGACGCCAAATCAGAGGCTTAGAGTTGTGTAATCCCTAATGTGACAGATCTGGAGCTACACAGGGACTCTAGGCAATACCGTAGAAATGGGTCCTACCATCCTACGTGCCCGGGAGTGTGTGGAAAATATACCACACACGCGATTTTTATTTTGTCTTTTCCCTCCCATTTTTTCTTTAGTGTTCTTAGGGGCAAATGCAGATGCTGATTTAGAAAAAAAATCAACTTCTTTAATTTGGGAAAAAAGTTTGGTAAAGGAAGCCATAAACGAGCCTAGCCGGTATGTAAGATTGTAACTCTTAAGCAATGTTAGAACAGGCTTCTGTTTCTATCATTTTAGAAAATACAAATTTTTCTATTGTTGTACTCTTCATTTATAAATTGTGAGCAAGAATTGGCTGTATCCAAAACCTCTTCTTGGAAATCACCAATTGTTTATCCCTCTATCATTAATTTTATTTTTCATATAAAAATTGCCAGGGCCAGTTGCAGACTGTCTAACTATCTCCATTTGGGCTGTAAACTGCTTATGATTAAGTCTGCTTTTTAATTGTAAATTTATGTGCTGGCCATTATACCTGGTTTAAAGCAGCCATATTTGTTAAGTATTCCCAGTTTTAGATAAGAAATAAATGCCTATTATTAAAAAAAAAAAGTACAACCTCTCAAAACCTTTTTCCCCAAATGAGGGATATTAGCTGTTCTGTTGGTCATGAATCCAGCTTTACTTTAAAATTTTTTTTCTTTTGCTCAAGGGTATTGACAAGAGTGGATACAGTTTGCATATTTTAACCTCTTAAGTAACAAATGCAAAACAAATGTAAATGCGACTCCGATTTTAATACACTTTTGCATGGTGCAGAACAACTTTCTGGAACATGCATAGGCATATTTGTGTTTCATTAAAATCCGTATTTGAGACAGAGCTTGCCTTTGGACATGTTACTACGGACTTTTGATTGAATTATAGGAAATTGGGAAAATAGAAACCTATAAGGTTACATTCCAAAGAGGTTGTAGGGAGGAGGATTTTGGAAAAAGATAAGATGCAGCTGAGAAACTACACTGAGGTCATACAATTAGAGTCAGCAGACCTCTGCACAAATCTTTTGTAAATACTTCCAAGTCTTCCTAAATATTATACTTCTCTACATCACATTTGCCATATTATGGCCGGAAGAATAATGGCAGATAGCTTATTTCAAATGCAACTGTGATCAGGTCTTTCTGAATAATTCTGCTGCCGCCAGACTTTGCTAGTGATGCGCATGAATTCCACGCATGGCCTTTGGCAGGTGCCCGATAAGTATCTGTTCAATGGACAAATAAATAGATGCAATGCCAAAGACCTGGGTGTGCCGTAATACTTAGCACATTTGCTAAATGAAGTAAGGTTAAGGTTGATTTTAGTTGTAAAATACTTCCTGTACTACCTTGGTCAGATCTATTTTTAATGTTGACTCTCAGAATTAAGCAAGTGTTTCTAGTTTTCTTTTTAACAACTAGGAATTGTGGACCTCAGGTAAAGCTCACTATAAGACCTATCAGATAAAAGAGTATTAAATCAAATTTGCAGCAAGTTAAAGGAAGAGGGGCTTTACAGATGGGAAGCGCTGGAGACAGAGCTGATTCTTCAAGGATGCCTGGATGCGGACCTGCTCCCTCCCTCTGTGTGAGAGTGCGGCCTTGCTAGAGCTGAATTTGGCTTGAGATCCAAATGTATCCAGGACATCACTGGCCATCCATGGTTTCTAGTTAAGGACAAAGATTGTTAGTATCTTTTTATAAGCAGCAGGAAAAACAATGACAGAGATGCTATAAGAAATTGACTTTTTCATTTTGATAGAACCCTTTTTTTGCAAAGAATGTGTCATTCCTTGCTGCTGTCTTCTTGATGTGAGTACAGGGCCACGGAAACCTAGCTGAGCTATGTGATTCTGTTCCTGCTCGGGGTGGCTCGCTCATGTTCCCCAAGGTTCAGACGCCTTGGTCCAGTGCGCTGGGATCTTCATCTGACCCTTCAGAAGGCACGTGTGTGTCCTCTTCCTGTCAAGCTTCCAGCCACCTGAAATGATGTGGGAATAATGCAGATAGGTTATCTTGTAGATCTAATAGATTATTTGGAAAAAATAAAAGGCATAGAAATAGGTTTCTTAAATCAGGTTTAAAAGTCATTAGAAACTAAAATGTGACTTAAATGTCTGTTCCCGTCAATCTGGGTCAACACAAGAGGCTTGAGCTGGGTCATTATTAAGTCATCCCATGTTTCTCTGGCATGTTTGCCTGTTCTTTCCCCACTCCATGCTGTAGCTGTGGTCGGTCACCTTTGCTTTCTCTGTTTTAGATCAAAGAATGATGCACAATTACTTTTGAAATACCTTTGGTCTCATCCTGTTTTTATGGACAACAGTACTCATTTCATGGTTGTGTGAATTCTTAAGAGGACGTAAGCTTTGTGAATCACTATGTTAAGTCAAAACTAGAAAAAAAGAGTAGACTAAACCCAGCAAAAACCCCACTACTGATGGCTTAATAGTTAGCATCATTCAAATTTCCTCCTCTACAGTAGAATTTAAGATTGTATAAATTACGTTTCATGCCAGGCAGGAAGAGTAGATAATAAATTGGTATTATCTCTTTAAGTATAACAAGACAAAATTCAGATTTGTGAATAATTGAGAAAGAATGTTTCACAATATGGAACTTCTATATTATTATGTCATATATATGTAGGGAGCCTGAAGTATACATAAATAAATATTAATGACCACAGAAAATTATAATTAAAGGTTTCCTTTATATTTCCTTTTCTAATATGTTACTATTACAATTTAAAATATATTGGACCAGTTTTACCTTATATAAATGGCTGAAAGGCCTTGGGTACCATTGTTAAATGTTCTTTATTTTTCTTACATTTTAATCAAGGGTTGCAGAGTCTTCTGTCTAGGCTTTGCAGTCCACAGTGGCGATATTCAGAGGCATGTATGTGAGGTTTGCACAGCCCTCCTCAAAAGCATGGTCATTAGTCTTGCCTTGGGAGGATCACAGGCACCATCGTTCCAGCCACCCACTCTGTTGCAGCAGAGGATGCACCCGCCATGACTAAGTGAAATAAATGCACAGCAATCCCTTTGCTAGAATACCAGGCATTTGAATACTCCCTGGACCAACGTACAGGGTACTATGTATCTTTTCTGGAGTTCTGTTTTCTCTTTTCACACATAGCAAGAGTTGGCATGAATAATCACTAATATCTTTACAGATCTGATGTGATGTGGTTCTGTATTAAGTTTACTGTATTGAATTCAAAAAGCCAAGTTCACGGTTTTTCATTCCCTCTGAATCAGTGAGATTCATGGCATATCTTGGTTACAGTTCTTATCCTTCATTCCACTTATTTGCCACCAATGTCCACAAAAGGTGGATAGATGAAATAATATGTTATACCCTATGAAAAACATTACAAAGTTTAGGTAATAATAAAGTTTGACTAAGAGTGCCTTTCTAAAGATGAGAAGCTTTATTCACTTTTCTTCATTGTTTGTTCAGCAGCTGTTTTTAGAGCATTATTTTTACCCACACATACATGCCTATTCCTGGATGCAAGGGATGGGTCAGTGTCCCCAAACCACATGAACTGAGAAACCACAAAGCCTGGTCCCATCTTTTGGGGAAACAAAGAGCAAGAACCCGAGTCTTCTAAGAATTGACAAAATTGTGTCTTGAGAAGGCTGCTTCCAGGGGGAGGACGATGCAAGACCCAGGGCAGCCGCTATGCCTGAAAACCTGGAATGTCTGAAAACCTAGAATGCAAGCCCCAGGGCAGCTGCTATGCCTGAAAACCTTTGACCATAGTTTTGAAATAATTATTGTATCTTTGAGGGGCAGAAAAAAATAAATTTGACTCCTAGGACAAAAGAGAGAACAATTTGATTTTATACCAGGGCAGAAATTATGCTATGGGTTTCAAGATCTCATGTACGTCATCTTCTTCTATGTGTCCAATCCAACGGTGGCAACCAACATATATGCAGATGTATATTAGGTTCTTTTTGACTATGTATCTTCTGGTAAAATGGAGCCATCAATGCCAAAGATATTCTGTGCAGTTTAGAATGAATAAAACTTCTGATGCCCATATGGTAACCTTATGCTTTGAGAACTCTTCTATAGCACAATAAAAATCTGAGCTGTCAAAGTACGTATGTGATGGGAAAGGAATAACTATATGCAGAGGGAAAGACTCCAAAAAAGAAATTCATATTTCTTTTTTTTAAAATAAATCTTCTATAGATATGTTTGAGAAAACTCTATGAGTTTAGTGAATAGAGCACTGAACTCTAATTTAGCGATCACAGGTGTATTACTAAATGACGTTAAGCAGATAACTTCTCTGGCTCCAATTCCTAAATAAGAAAAGTAGGAAGCACATCACTGCTTTTCTGTATAGCCGACAGCTATTATAGTATACCCAACATGACAAGAACCCACGCCAAGCTCACTTTAGTAAAACTTGGGAATTTTTGGGTTCATTTAAATGTCAAGACCAACAGTAAGTAAGGGCTGATTCTGGGGCCAACATGTCCTGAGCAGAACCTGGGCTTGCTCTCTTTTCTGGGCACTTCTGTCCTCTGGGTGGTCTCCATTCTTGGGCAGGTTTAAGTCCTTCTCTCAGGGTGACAAGAAGGCTGCCAGCTTCTCCAGGCTAGCATCCTATCTTTTCAGAGAACCTGCTCAATCAGAAGTTCTGGGATCAGTTATGACTTGACAAATTTGGACCTCATGTTCATCACTGAGTGAATTTCCCCTGGTCAGTGAGCAGCTGTGTTAACTTCCAACCTGGGTTGTGTGCCTACTCTTGGATTCAGGGATGGAAGCAGCCCCCAATAAGGCCCATAAACAAGGGCGGAGGAGAGGTGGTTCTTCCAAAGAAAGTTAGGTAGAGATAGGGGAATGAATGCTGCATAGACAAAACATGGCAGCTGTCCAACCTTTATGCAGGAACTATTGGAAGGAATCTTCATCATCATTGCGGGTACCAACATGGGAGGCAGTGATGCCTCATGGTTAAGCACACACATAGCATTTGAGGTCAGATTGCAGTCCACAACTTGGAAATGCTGCTTTTTAACTGCACGGCTGAGGGTAATTTCCAGACTTCTGTGCACCTGAATTTAACAGTATCCAAAGAGGAGAGAATACTGATTTCATGCAGTTGTCAAGAGGGCAAATTGATACTATGTGTTTCAATTGTTTAGCATTTTAAGCACTAAATAAATGGCAAGTGTTCTGCCTTTTTCCAAAAGCCTCTGGCCCCAGATTTTTGCACTGCGAATTCTTTCCATCCCACAAAAAACAGATAATTCCCATGCTATTTAAATTGTTCTGGTGCATAGAAAGTAAGAAAAGCATAACCGGTTTTTGATAAATCCAGCATAATGTGGATAATCAAATTTATCAAATATAGCACCACAAAAATCTACAGACCAATCTTCTTTATGAATAAAGGAGCAAAATTTCTAAATGAAATAGCAAACACAATCAGCCACACATAAAGAGGTTAGGATACCATGACTCGTAGGGGTTGCTTTCGGGAAAGCCAGTCTTGACTCACTCAGCTCTCATCAGGACTTCCTTCCACAAAGAGATGGCATCGCACAGGGCAGTCAAGGTGATGTGAATGCACAAAATGTTCCCTTTCTTATTTACAACGTTCCGATACTCCATTTGGCAATCTCTTCCCTACATAATATTATCCAATCTTGTGGTTTTAAATATCATCTATAGGCTCGTAAATTCCAAACACATATTGGCAACCCCTGTGGTGCCCACGAACTCTACTGCTTAATAACACCTCCACCTGCAGCAGGCATCTCAGATGGGTCATGTCCAGACAGAGCTCCTGATTTTAACCTTCCTCCAATCTGCCCCTTCTTGAAAAATGACTCCATTGCTCACCAGTGCATCATGCCAATGACCCAAAAGTGGTTCTTGATTTCTCTCCTCTCTTCATTCCCCTATTGAAGCCATCTGAAATTCTTGCTGGTTTTACACTTCAAATCTAGACACAAATCTAGACACAAATTCAGACACTTCTTCCCATCTCTACCACTAACCTAATTTAAACCAATAACATCACTTGACTGGTTTGTCGCAACAGCCTTCACACTGGTCTTTCTGTTTCCACCCTTGTTCTGTCCTGAACTCCAAGAATTGTATCAAGAGTAGATGCCTGTTGTAAAGCAGAGATATGTGAGTAAATGTTTTCAAACATAAATAGGCTTATGATGAAACGTCCCCTCACCCAGACTTTGCAGCGGGTTCTCATCGCACTGGGATGAGACCCAGTCGCCATGTCTGTCTCGCTAACTTCCTCGCCCGGGGCGGTCCCCTGGCTCACAGTGCCCCAGGCATTGCAGAGTGTTGGGCTGTGTTTTTGTGGAAACACTTTAATTTCTTTTATCTCCTGCTTTCTCTGCCTGGAATGTTCATCCCAGATCTCCCATCCAGGTCTCTTATCACTTCCTTTCCTTTTCCTACACTCTGTAAAATAGCACCTCTTTCTACTCTACTTGGAATTATTTATTTCTTCACTTGTTTAATTCTCATCTTCCCCACTACAATGCATTAATAATTTCCAAGATGACAGAGACTTTGACTGTCTTATTCATTACCACAGTCATGTGTCACATAATGAATTTCAGCCAATGGTGGAACGTATATACAATGGGTCCCCTATTATAATGGAGCTGAAAAATTTCTATCATCTAGTGACATGGTAGCCATGGTAATATTGTACTTTTTAAAAAATAAATTTAGTGTAGGCTAAGTGTACAGTGTTTATAAAGTCCACAGTAGTGTACAAGACCTTCACATTCACTCACTACTCACCAACTCAACTAGAGCAGCTTCCATTCCTGCAAGCTCCATTCATGGTAAGTGCCCTATACAAGTGTACCATTTTAAAAAATCTTTTATACCAAATTTTTCTGTACCTTTTCTATGTTTAGATACACAAATACTTACCATTGTGTTACAGTTGCCTACAGTATTTAGCACAGGAACATGCTGTATAGGTTTATAGCCTAGGAGCAATAGGCTGCACCATATGGCCTAGGTGTGTAGCAGGCTGTATCATCTAGGTTTGTGTTTACAAAACAACCAAATTGTCTAAGGATGCATTTCTCAGAAAATATCCCCTGTCCCCATCAAGTGTCTTGTGATTGTATACGCTCTATGCTAGAATAGTGCCAAGTTCATAAGACACATAGACGTGTGTTGAAGTATGGGATGGAAGGAGGAAGAAGGGAAGGAGAAGGAGGGAGGGTGGGAGGGAGGGAAAAAAGGACAGAAGAAGGGAGGAAGAGTAAAAGGGAGGGAGGGAAGAAGCAAGATAGGGTTTGAAATTCCACAGAGGAGCTCAGTTTAGAGCTGATGACAAAATCACGAGGACTAGAGACGATTCCTGTGACTCAAGTGCAGCATCTGTGGCTTCTGTTTCCTCACTGTAACGAACAAGGGATTCTTGTTTGTAAAGCACTTTGAGTTCTCTGTGTGGAAGGCTTAAATTCGATGTATTGCATTGCTCCATTATTCTATTTGCCGCCATGCAAATACCTTTCAGAATATTGAGTGGAGTAAGAAAAAGCACAGAAATGTGTTACTAGAATAAATGGAAGAAGAGAAGGACAAGTGTAGGAAAATGACCTGAATACTAAAGACAACAATTTTAGTCCAAAAGATCAACTGCAAATTCAAGTGGAGAGAAGAAAATGAATGAATTTAAAGAATGATTAGTCTGAAAGAGTCTAGTGCTTTTTAACCAAGATGTGAATTTTAAATGGAATAAATTCCATCTAGGCTTTACAAAGGCTGAGCTCTGCTACACAGATGATTCAGGAGAGAATGTCTGCATTGGTTTGCCTCGGGTCTATTTCTTTCTTATTTCAATGATCTTATTAAATATACAATAGTGTTAATACATGTGCATGTTTCTTAAAGCAGGAATTGTTCCCTTGATAAGGAAGTGGGAGGACCCACTTGGGAAAGGTATTAAAACTATCGTTCACTTTCACGATGACTCTAATACCAGAGTAAACGTCTGTCCGTGTGCTGCCGGAGAGAGAAAGATGGGCATTATAGCTTCTATCTGGTGAGAGCTTGCCAATGTCAATCTAATTGCTCATGAAAAAAAAAAATTGCACTTTCTATTGAGGCACTAAATGATTTGAATATAAATAAGCAACTCTTTCCGCCTGTCAGTTACTTCAAGAATATTTAGTGTTGTCTCCTTTAATGATTGCTCATTACCGATGAGTGCAAGTGAACGGATTTAATCAGGGTAATATGGGGTAATAATCATGTGAATTTCTCCACACCGGGTCTCGTTCCATCTGTTCCAAGCCATTTGTCCATGTAAAACTGTCAACGTTCTGAGCTACCAACTGACAGGTGAGACCAGACATGCACGTTTTTCATCTCAGAGCCAGAAATTGTCTGATGTGTCCTTCTCACTAACACAAACAGTTTAAAGATCTAAAATTTCTATGCTTACGACCATTTTTCTTTATTTTGTTTGTTGTTTTGATCATTAAAATATTTAGCGCACTCTCTCCCTTAGCACAAGAGGTGACAAATGTCCTTGGCCACCCTGATGGACGTGGTAGATCCTAAGAGGCAGGCGGAAGAACATGTCCCTGGAGATCTTCACCCCAGCACTGAAAGGCAGCTGCCTCTCGGGCGCAGGGGCTGATAGTTTAGCAGTCACACAAATGCCGCACTCCCATGCACAGACGTCTCTTACTCTGCCATCCTTCGGTGTAAGAAGTGCAAGTTTCAGGCAAGTTGGTGGCACCTGTCCTAGAATAGTGTGCCTTCAGCAGTGTTTGTGTGTGCTCAGGAAAGAGACAAGTGACAGAAATTATTTGATAAAAAAGGTAGCTTAAATCTCATGAATTTTCATTTTTTACTCCATGGGGTTCCCACATCAGAAGACCTGCTCTACACAAAATAAAGTTCTCCATGAAGAATTGCCTCTGCTCCTCAAGCTAGTTCTAACAAGAGTTATAATATCTGAGAACCAAATGCCCTTTCCAGGTGCTAGAATCCAAAAGACAAATAGCATACTAATAAATAGAATTGGACATAGTTATTTCTTTTAAGTCTTTGGTGCACTATACATTATATCTGCTAGTTTTCTGTGAGTGCTGAGAGATCATGCTGCTATTCTAGATTCTGGATGTGAACTTTTTCTTTTTTCACTTTTCCTCCTTAGCGTTTCTGTTGCTTTCTTGAAATATTGACTGGCCCAGACCAGGCTGAAGCCTCATCAAAGGCTTAGTTTGTAAATGTCATGGCAATGTTGTAGCAAACAAGAATGAGCTTCATGCTGGTGTTATGACCTGGATTCTCCAGGAACAGAGAGAGTTAGAAAACAAAGTCTCTCTTTCAAAGTGATTTTGTAATCCTTGTTTTTCTTGTCGTCTGGTAGGGAAACCCTTGTATAATTGAGTTTGGTTCTGCTTAACAAACCCACCAGATGCCAAACACCAAATGAATGAAGGATTGAAGAGTGCCGAGGATGAGAATAAAGCCCAGACCTGCCATCACAGAGCTGAGTCTCACGGGACAGAGGCAGGTTACTAAGATTTGCAATCGCAAGGACAGGTGGAATGATAGAAGTTTGACTGAGAAACCAAGGAAGCAGTCGTAACAGCTCTTTTGAGAGTTCTTGGTTTCCTTATGGGCACACCTCATTTTATTGTGCTTCACTTCATTGCACATTGCAGAGATTGTGCAATGTGCAATGTGCAAAGCTTACAAATTGAAGCTTTGTGGCAACCCTGCATTGATCAGATCTTTTGGTGCCATTTTTTTCTGACAGAACATGCTCACTTCGTATCTCTGTGTCACATTTTGGTAATTCTCAGAATATTTAAAATGTTTATATTATTGTTATATCTGTTATGGTGATCCGTGATCAGCAGTCTCTGATATTACTATTGTGGTGGTTTGGGGCACCACAGACTGTGCCCATATAAGACAGCAAACTGAATTGATGAATGTTGTGCATTCTGACTGCTCCAGTGACAAGCCATTCCCCATCTCTCTCCCTCTCCTTGGGCCTCACTATTTGCTAAAACACAATAATATTGAAATTAGGCCAATTAAGACCCTCTGCTGGCCTCTAAGTGTTCAAGTGAAAGGAAAAGTCACAAGCCTCTCACTTTGTATCAAGTTAGAAATGATTCATCTTAGTGAGGAAGGCATGTTGAAAGCTGAGATAAACCAAACACTGGGCCTCTTTCAACAGTTAGCCAAGTTGTGAATGCAAAAGAAAAGTCCCTGAAGGAAATTAGAAGTGCTACTCCAGTGAATACATGAATGATACAAAAGCAAAACAGCCTTGTTCCTGACATGGAGAAAGTTTTAGTGGTCTTGATAGATCAAAACAGCCAACACATTCCCTGGAGCCAAAGCCTGATCCAGAGCAAGATCCAAACTGTCTTCAATTCTATGAAGGCTGAGAGAGGTGAAGAAGCTGTAGGAGAAAAGTTAGAAGCTAGCAGAGGTTGGTTCATGACGTTTAAGGAAAGAAGACACTTCCATAAAATAAAAGTGCAAGGTGAAGCAGCAAGTGCTGATGGAGAAGCTTCAGCAAGTCATGTAGAAGATCTAGCTAAGATCATTGATGAAAGTGGGTATGCTAAACAACAGATTTTCAGAGTAGACAAAACAGCCTTCCATTGGAAGAAGATGCCATCTAGGACTTTCACAGTTAGAGAGGGAAGGCTTTAAAACTTCAGAGGACAGGCTGATTCTCTTGTTAGAAGTGAATGCAGCTGGTGACTTCAAGCTGAATCCAGTGCTCATTTACCATTCCAAAAATTTCAGGGTCTTTAAGAATTGTGCTAAATCTACTCTGTCTGTGCTCTATACGGAACAGCAGAGCTGGATGACAACACATCTGTTTACAGCATGCTTTACTGAATATTTTAAGCCTACTGTTAAGACCTGCTCAGAATAAAAGATGGCTTTCAAAATATTACTGCTCATTGACAATGTACCTGGGCACCCAAGAGTTCTGATGGAGATGTACAA
>VBSM01003039.1:25050385-25126368 GCA_008086735.1 Cheirogaleus medius
AGGATGTCAAAGTATTAATATCAACATGAACAGGAGTTTGGCAGAAGTTGATTCCAACCCCCATGGATGAATATGAGGGGTACAAGACTTCATTGGAAGGAGTAACTGCAGATTTGGTAGAAATAGCAAGACAACTAGAATTAGAAGTGGAGCTTGCAGATGTGAGTGAATTGCTGCAATCTCATGATACAGTGTGAACAGATGAGGAGTTGCTTCTTATGGATGAACAGTGAAAGTGGTTTCTTGAGATGGAATCTACTCCTGGTAAAGACATTGTGGATATTATTGAAATGACAACAAAGGATTTAGGATACTACATAAACTTAACTGAGCACCAGGTTCTGACAGGATCGACTTCAATTCTGAAAGTTCTACTGTGGGTAAAATGCTACCAAACGGCGTCGACACACAGTACAGAGAAATCTTTCATGATAGGTACAATCGATGCTGCAAATTTGCTGTTATCTTAGTTTAAGGAATTGCCACAGTCATCCTAACCTTTAGCAACCACCACCCTGATCAGTCGGCAGCCATCAGCATCGAGGCGAGACCCTTCACCAACACAAAAAGGATGACTCACTGAAGGCTCAGATGATTGTTAGCATTTTTTAGCAAGAAAATATCTTTTAATTAAGGAATGTACATTTTTTTAGACATAATGCTATTGTACTATTAATAGGTTATTACTGTAGTGTAAACATCACTTTTGTATGCACTGGGGAAGCAAAAACTTTTGTGTGACTGAGTTTATTATGATATTCGTTTTATGGGGGTGATCTGGAAGAGAACCTGCAATGTCTCAAAGGTATGCCTGTATTTCATAGGTGAATGCCCTTCGTTTTTGCTTTTCCAGCCTGTGGAATGTAAGATTGGAAAATTTTTTTAGTACTTCCTTCTTTCTACCAGAGGGAGAAGAACAAGGCTCATTCTAATTTTCAAGCTTGAATTTGGATCTATTTTGATGGTATCTGCTCTTGAATTGCCTCCCTCCTTGTCTCCTTGAAGACACTCCTGTCTGTTCCCTTCATCTCCTTGCTGTTGTGATAGGAAGAATGAAGTAGAGTTCTATGTGGCACAGACATTGCACATTCAATGATAAAGTAACCAACATATTTACTCTCACCACTAATTTTTTCACATGGTTTCCCTTCCAGTTTTCTATGAATATGATTCATCCCAAGTATCCTTTATGACATGTTTAGAGAAAGTATAACACACATCCATAAGGACGTGTGCCTCCTTACTGGGTGGCTGGCACCTTTTGATCAAGTGATAAGTTGGAAAAGCTTCAATCCCCTCAATGTTTAATAAATTGTTCCCCACCTTGTGCTCTGGTGGTGAACTGTCTAAAGAACTAACTTAGTTTTATGTCACATCATACATGGGGGGGCTGTCTTTAGTCTTGGGATGCCTTGAGGACAGAAACTATATTCTATCCACCTTGGTTCTGCTCAGTGTTTAGGAGAGTGGTTCTGCCACCTGGGACATTCAGCAATATCCGGAAACATTTTTGGTGTCATGGTCTGGGGAGGGGAGTGTGCTAATGACATCTAGCGGGTAGAGGCCAGGAATATGGGAGACATCCTACGTTTCCCACAGTGGACAGAACAGCCCTCCAACAAATAATTATTCAGCCCAAAAAGTCAATTGTGTTGACCTTGAGAAAACCTGGTTTAGCATAACATTAGAGCAGTATTCATGTTAATAAATGCTAATTTAATTTTTCCCTAAATAATCTGTTAGTTACGGCAAAAAATTGAATCTTGTACTATTTTATCTTTACTTTTCCCCTACAAGTTCATATCACAGAATTCTCATAGTTTTGGAAAAATAATAGGGAAAAGTTTTCAATCCTTGAATTATCCTATGGATAATTACTGAGATGAATGATGCTGAGTGAGTTTCTTCATTTCATTGCATGTTACCTTCCTTTAGGCTTTTGACCTAGAGCATACACACACGTAAGGCACTTTGCCTTTATATTTAAGAGCACTTTTTGTTTTATCACATGTATTTTATTATATAACTATTTTAAATTTTAGGAGGTTCTGAACTGCTCAACCATTGCATATCAGAGAACTACCACTTGGAAGCCTTATGTTGCTGGTTGCATGACATCATTAGAGCAGAAGTGATAATTTTTTTAAAAATGTTTTTTTTTAAAGAATGCATCAACAACATTAAATAGAATCACACCTACATAAAAAATTAACTAGTGGCGAGCCCTTCCTCCAGCCATCTGAAGGTGTCTGATTCCACCATTTGCTTATGGTGACTTTGAAAGCCAGGTATACCTGGAAAATGCAAAAGCCATCACTAAGAAGCAAATTGTTGCTAGAGTATCTCTTTCTTATTTGACTGTCTCAGAACTAATTGAGAAAGCAGTGGCATAAACCAATGTACCCCACCTTCCTTCCTACCCCATTGCTTTCATGGTTAAGTCTCGTTAACAGAGGAATCCGGATCTAATTGAAGAAAAGCGTGAATAAGACAAAACTCAAACTGTCCAAAAATCTATAACTACATCATTTCTTAAAGTAACTGATTTTTTTTTTCATTCTTAAAATGCTAGAGTCTCACTTCATTATCTATTTTCCTTTTGTGGTGATACAATTTCTTATCGGGATTTTTGCAAATAGCATCATCGTGGTGGTGAATGGCATTGGCGTGATCAGGCAGAGAAAAATGGCTCCACTGGGTCTCCTTCTTTCCTGCCTGGCAGTTTCTAGAATTTTTCTGCAGTTGTTCATGTTTTTCACTCATCTGGCTGTTCTCTCCTTGATAGAATTCCTTACACTTTCTGAAGCCTTTGGAATCAGCCTGTTCATAAATCAATCGGAACTTTGGTTTGCCACATGGCTGGGTGTTTTCTACTGCGCCAAGATTGCCAACATTGCTCACCCGCTCTTCTTCTGGTTGAAGATGAGGATATCCAAGCTGGTGCCATGGCTGCTCCTGGGGTCTCTGCTATATGCATCTACCTCTTGTGTTTTCCAGAGCAAATATATATGGCCTATTCCCCAAAACCTCTCGGTGGGCTTTTCCTCCAAAAATATGAGGACTCAAACGAAAGAAAGGCTTGCTTTACAGTATTTCCTTTTTGTCTTGGGGTTCCCCATGCCGTTATTTATCTTCCTTGTTGCTATTCTACTCCTGGTTTTTTCCCTGGGAAGACACACACGGCAGATGAGAAACATGGCGGCAGGCACCAGGGACCCCCGCGTGAGTGCCCACATCCATGCCATGCTCTCCATTCTGTCCTTCCTAATCCTCTTCTTCTTCCACTACACAATGGAAGTATTGATATCTTCTCAAACTCTTCGGTTCAAAAGCTTCAACTTTCTATTCTGCATGTCTGTACTTGGTACATACCCCTCTGTACACTCTACCATCTTAATTTTAGGAAATCCTAAACTAAAACAAAATGCAAAGAAGTTCCTCCTGCGCGTTAAGTGCCGTCAGTGACAGAGAACTTTGATCGGTTCAATGACTTACCAGTGCCTACCACACCTCCCTCGGCCAAGCAAAGCAGCCTGTTTATAAGTATATAAAATACTGTCTTAAGACTGTTTATCCAGCCTGAGGCATTTTTATGGATTTGCTGCTTTTTCAAAGAGTTGAATTGATTTTCAAAGCACAACATGTGTCAGTGGATTACATCAACATCAATATCCTGGTTGTGGTGGTGTTATTATCATCTTGCACATTGTTACCCATTGGGGAAAAATGATTAAATGGTATAGGGGTCTTTTGGTATTATTCTTACGAATGCATGCAAATCTACAATTATTTCAGAATCAAAAGTTTAAAGAGAAAACCCCATGTTTGAATTCGTGGCGTCAGAAGGACACAAGAATGCCATCGGGTTCCTGTGTGTCTGATGCCTGGTCTTAGATGGTTTATCCTGACTTGACTGCTCATCTCTTGTCTACCTGGATATAATTTCTACTCTCTTTGTTGGAGCCCCAGACAGTGGAGCTATTCTTCCTCTTCAGATCAGAAAGGAAGCTGAGGGAAGGCAGCTCTTCTCGGTCCTTGTAAGCATGTTGGCTTCCTCCATCCTGCAGAGAGCCTAGATGCCATGGTGACATGTCCCATCAACTGAGGAAAGGCAGACAGATAAGGAGGAGGAACAGAAAGAGGAGGAAGAGGAAGTGGCGGTGTGGCTGTGTAGCATCAGGGATTGAATGCTCCTTTTCCATTTCCCCTAATTGGGTACCCTGAACAGATAATCGCTTCCAAAGATATTTGTTTCATTTTGCATTTATGTGCTTGACTTTGGGACCTTTTCAAGTGAAGGTGGAAATTTGGAACTCCTCCCACATGGCAAGTCTTCCCAATATGGCAACATCAGTAGGTGGGTAGGGTTGGGGCTGTCTACATCTGCTTGAAATCACAAATGCATTTTCTGTTTGGTTGATGATTTTGAATACTAAGATATATATGTATATTTCTAAAACAGCTTCAGAACCCCTTTTGCTTCCAGGAAAGTAAATAAAGTAAAAGATGTTCTTAAGTTTAGCTATAATTTGTAGTTCAGGTGTGATGACACAAAGTGTGTTTAGATTTAGATTTGCCGATCTTCAGTAATATGGACTCAAATATTGGTTTTCAAGCTCAAGATGTGCAGGCTTGGTTGTAATAAACCAATGGAAGACTTTGCTTCAGAAGATCCAGAGCTGTATTTATCTTCTTGGACATGGAAACTAAGCTCTTCAACTTCCCACAGGTTTCATACTTCATTCCCCAAGGAGCAAAATAACAGCTTCCGTCTTCCTGCTATTTCCTTTTCCCACGCCCCACTAGGTGGGAGGGTTCATAGATAATCGTGTGCTCAGGCAGCCAGCTCTGGGAAGAGCAGTTGTGTCCTAGATATAATTATTGCTTCTGCCTGGGGAAGGGACAATGAAGAATCACTTTTATTTTTCTTGTATCACAGGTTCAATACCTACTTCTTGAATTCATGAAGTGTGCACCTACAGGTAGATAGAGGCAGGGTTGGAGCAATTTCAAACATTCAGGGAGAAATTTGTCATTATACAACTCTCTTGAGATTTTTTTTTCTCATCCTATTTCATGTAACTCCTGCATCAATAGTGCTAGTTAATGAGATGAATATTAAGGTATGACTAAGTTTGTATACTATCACCAAAAGTTGTAAAAAAAAAAAAAGAATGCATAATAAAGCAAACTATTCTAAAAACATTTTCTACTTTCCTAGAAATATATTCCTTCCAGAAATGTTGTCTAGCTAGCATGTTGATGAGCGTTGCGTAGGACACTAATTGCTCAATTTTAGAATCAAAACAGACTGAGCCTTTGTCTCTCTGGAGCTGCCCTTATCTGCACTTGCCAGCCTTGCTAGATTGTTTTTGTCCTCATCTAGCAGTGGATTGACCTCTGTCGTGGTGCAGCATCCTCCTTTCCCCACCCTTGTACTGTGAGAGATGGCGGGGGGTGGGCACTGGGGCCCCCAGGAGCCCTGGCTGTGAGATCGCAGGCCTGTGGGTCAGGCCAGAGGACTGCTGATGGCAGGACATGGTGCTGCACCCCCTTTCTCCAATCCTGTGGCTCCCCGAGGAGATCCAGCACATGCAGCTCAGTGAAGGCCAGGTAGGGAGTCTGGGCTGTGCGGCAGGCTCTTACTGAAATGGGACCCAGCAGTAATATCCCAGATGGAGGTTCAGTGAACAGCCCAAACCAGGAGACAAGCGCTGTCTAACTGTGTCCCACTCTCCACTCTGAAGTGGCTCCTTCAGCCTCCAATCCCAGGGGTTGTCTACTCTCTCCAGTGGCTAAAGATGGGACACCAACGGAGAAGGCTCAATCCAGGCGCTCGGAGAAATAGACTTCTAATAATATAAATGTTATAACAATTTGAATATTAAGAAAACACACAATCTCGAAAGTCTCACAAGTCATAAATGCCTTTTAAATGCTCAGTCACTCATTCAAATATAACCACCACTTGAACATAGAATACTCCGGACCTGAACATGCTAGGAAGACACTTGGTGTCTGTGGTTGGTCTTCAGGCTAATGACCACCCATCCGAGATGCTTCACTCTGTTGTATAAGTACAGTTGTACTTCTCAGGCTGTGTATGTTCCCATTTTAAGCTTTAAAAATAGGGGTTCCATAACTTTTGTCCACGCAGAGCTATACTTCTTTGAGGGAGAAAAGAGAAAGGTGGTCAGAAATATCCAAGAAAGAAAGAAACTAGCCAGATCATCTAAATTGACTTTGGCAACCACTGGGATGACAGATGTTACAGACAGATGGCACCGATATTGGAGAAAAATCCAAATGACCAGGGCAGGGAGAACCACATGTTTTAAAGAGAGTCTTGCTAGGGAATGAATTTGGAGTTAGGTTAGGCATTATACTAACATAAACTTAATATAAGTGGTATATTCCTTCTTTAATATTTGCTACCAAATAATTGTAGTCTCTCATAAGAAACTTCTATGCCAGGGAAAGTTGTAGGTACTAGTAAAATCTCCTCAATGAGCTAGAAATATTAAACTTTGGGGGAGAAGCAAGGTAAATTTAACATAGCTTGTGGGCATTTGTTTCGTTGCTATCTTTCTAAACAATACTAACATCTCTCTTTCTCCTTGATACATTAGACTACCTGACACTATCCATACTTTTGCAGGATTAAACAATGATTGTTTTTAATATGTGACGTAAACATTTGAATTCATATCTGTGACATCTGGATCTACTTAATCTTTTTACTAAGGATCAGGAGTGGGCAATTTTATCCTAAAATTTAAAACATGTCAATGAATTGTGGGTTTCCTTTTATTATTTTTCAACATAATATCAAATCAAATATCTACTTACATCTCCGAAGACATATCCATTTTTTTAAATGATTCATTTTGTTTAAAGAAGATTCATTTTGTTTAAACTTCAACATTCCTGATAAGAAAGATACCTTGTAACTCTGTTTCTACTTTTGAGGCTGAGATGTATGTTCTTAAGAGGGAGCATTAGCTTCCACTCTTCTTCCTATGGATTTGTGTAAGTAACACAAAATAAGCACACACATGCTTACTAGATAGTATTTGAATTTGGGAGCACACAAAGACAAAGTCCTGTAACTAGATAGGACTCTGCGCTTGATGAGTATCCTTGGATGACCCAAATTCCAGAACTGCTGAGAAAACTTCAGATTCCTCTGAATATGGGCAGGTGAAAAAGGGTGTAGAAAATAAATAAGTGGCTAACAATGGGCTAGGATCTTGTAGTGCTAAATATATGGAATGTCCTTTGGCCATAAGCCCACTCATTTGCACGGCAGATGCTGCACTTGGGATTGTAAATGAGTAAGTCTTACTTCACTTGAAGCCTAGTCCATTGGCTTCTAGAAACATTGACCAGATATAGTACTTGGTCACAAAGCTCAGTTTCATGATTAATATTCTCCAAAATGATCACCACTGCTTGTTTGCTAAAATACTTGAAATTCTTGAACTAAGGATTTGTGCCTTTGAGCACGAGGTGCGATGCTCTTGGGAGCACTGGTTGATGATAGATCTGGAGAATTGCTCTATGGGATGAGAGAGGGGACCTTGCACATAGCATTTCAGAATGGAAGTCTAAGTAGATTTGTGTGGTGCTGCAGAAAGGTAGGTCATAAGTCCACAGGCAAGCCCTATGCTCACAGAGCCTGGTCTCAGCTCTCCTCACTAGACCTGCACCTGCTTATTTTGGCGATTTCAGCAGCTTTTGTGCAATGCAGGGAGCCCTGCAATGAGCTGAGCCTCAGTTTCTCCATCTGTATGTGGGGATTAAGAATGATACACACCACACGCCTGGCAAAGCTTCTCCATCACTGTGAGCACAAATGAATGTAACCCTCCAGCTGCATTCATTGGAGCTGTGACCATAGTAAGTACTGTCACAGGTAAGCCCAGCAGCCCCTCTGGAGGGGAGGAGAGTGCACAGGAAGGGACATGTTGAACAATGGAAGGTCTTAAGAATGAGGCTGATTTGGAATCTAGATCCAAACGAGCTGAGTGACTTGAGCAGCCCAAGCCCCACATTTCCTCATCTTTGAAATGGGGATAGGGATAATCCCAAGCCTAATGAGAGGCTTTGAGGGGCTGGTGGACCCGAGTCCCTAGCGCAATACCTGGCTGGCACCACTGTTGTTTTCAGTTATGGTAACCACGTGAAACTGCCAAACTTTGATGACCTTTGATTTGCAGCGATGACAGTTTTGTATGATTCCCCCTAATAATCAATTAATCAACCAGTCAACCTCCAATCAGGTTTTAGAGAACAGTTAATTCTAGAAAAGGAAACAGTGTGTGTAAAAGTATCTGGCAGAGAAAAGAAGAAGGAGAAAAAGAATGGTGCAGAAGTGAAGGAGGAGTGGGAAGGCAGAGCAGAGGATGTACGGAGCTGCTGTGCTGCGGTAATAACCGCCAACGGTGCGGCGCCTCGCAGACCCGGCTGCTCCTCGCGCTGCGCGGCGGCGATGGGTGTGCTGCGGCCCGGACGCTGCTCCCCGTCCTGGAGGAGAGGCTCCCGCATGGGACGGGCTGTCCTCGAGGACTCGGGAGAGTGAAGATGATGGGCAGGGTGGCAGGGGGCGGTGGGTCTGAGCTTTCCTGTCTCCTCACACCCACCTGGTGGCCAAGTCCTACACAAAGGCGGGGAGAGACATGGGACACCCTCCCCAGAGAAGGCAGCAGATGTTTGGGAATGAAATAATTCTGCCATATGAGAATGTGAAATGTTGCGACCACGGTGGAAAGCAGCTTGGGGGTTCCTCAAAAAGGTCAATATAGAATTCGCATAAGACTCAGCAATTTCACTCCTGGGTATCTACCCAGGAGAATTGAAAACAGGAACTTGAGCAGACATTGGTATACCCAGAGAGCAGCATTATTCACAGTAGTCAGGAGGTGGGAACAGCCCAAGTGTCCACCCACAGATAAATGGACAAAGTGGTGTAGCCATACAATGGAATGTCGTTCAGCCTTAGAAAGTAATGGAGTTCTGATAGAAGCCATGACATGGATGAACCTTGAGGACACTGTGCTAAAATAAATAAATAAGCCAGATGCAAAGGACAAATATTGTACAATTCAATTTATATGAGAAACCCAGAGAGGGCAAATTCACTGAAAGACAGAAAGTAGAATAGAAGTAACGAGGTGCTAGGGGTAAGGGGAAATCAGGAGTTAATGTTTAATGGGTACGGAGTTTCTGTTTGGGATGATGAAAAAGTTCTGGTAATAGTTACACAACTTAATGCCACTAGATTGTGCACTAAAATGGTTATAATGTAAATGTTATATACATAAAACATATATATATATGTGCACACACACATATATATGTCTAAAAACACCACAATAAAAAAATTCTACTGAAAAAGAAAAAAAGCAGGGCTGGGGGTACTTCTGTCATTATATTCTGGTGCCGCTCATGGACAAATACAGGGGACTGAGTCTCCATTGTGAATTAACTCACAGTTAAACCTCAATTAGCCTTCCCCATTAGAATCAGGTTGTGTGTAGTTCAGGCTAATAGATAAATATTGTGAACCGAGATACTTTTAGAATCTAAACAGACAATTGCCATTCCAAGATGAACTCCTCTTCCTTTCAGAGTACAGAGATATTTTACAGGCTATTGAACACAAGAATGTGCAGCGGCTGTTTAAAATATAGCAAGAAAAAAACCGTGTCCTCAGACATCATCTTTAAAAAGAGGTGAGTTTGAAACTCATCCTAAGGGTCAAACCCAAAGAAAACTAAAAAGCATATTTCTTTTCTCTTCTTCTTTGTCTTTTTTAAAACTGTTTTTAATGAAAAGAAGGTGCATGGGGCAAATGGTCAGGGAATAGAAATTCTAACCCCTTGGGGCATTAAAGTTGTGATTGATTGATTGCCTGCAGCAAATAATTTTAAAGACTGATTTAATCATTTGCAGCTAATTCAGAGTGAACAAACTCTGATTACAGATGGCATGCTTCCAGAATGTTAAAAATAAAAATGTCTCCATGGGTGGGACCAGTTTCCGTGTCTGTGGATATAAACCTTCTAAAGGAGCTCTCCGATGCCTTAACTTTGGGCATAGCTGCCCTCACCCAAATTTGAGTTTAACCAGGGCTTAGTTCAGCTAGCTGAGCTGGGTGATTTCATTCAAAAATGCAACACTTTTGATTTTTTTTTTTTTTTTTTTTTTGCTACGCTTTGTGTTTTATTGCACTCCAGGTTTCTACCCTTGCAAATCGCAGCCACTCTGTCAGCCTTTGCACCCAGGGCCACTGGAATGTGTTTCGTGGTGAGCTTGTCAGCTACGGGCTGAGTGCTGCTGCCGCTAAAGAATTCCCAGAGGGACCCCGAGTATGAATAGCTCTCTGTCTCCCTGTTTTTACAGCAGGAGAATGAATGGACTTCTTGTGAAATAACTCTCCGACGTGTTCTCTTTTGGGTTTTAAATCATATTTGAAAGAGCAAAAATAAAATAAAGCAGAATGGTCCGGACAAACAAGCAGGGACTCCCTGGGAAAGTGGCTGCAGGTCCATGGGACTAAGCCCCTTGATGGCCGAGGTCAAGCAAGCCCTGGTGGTTTCTGCTTCTCACATGCAGAATCCTCATCATCATCGCCATCGAGAGAGTTGAGTCCCAGAGCAGGTCAAGAGGGTGTTCACACTGGGCTGCAAGAGGGGGGATTTTTACATTTTTAATTAGATTTTTCCTCATTGCAAATCATGTAATAATGAATAACAAATGGAGAAGAAAACCATCCAGAATTCACCATCTTAATAAATCATCAGTTTTGCTTTGTCTGTGTTCCTATTCAAATGCTGCAAATAAAAGTATTTAATTTTTGCATCCTTATAATCATGGCAAAAAGTATATTTTCATAACTTTCATTTCTTTTCCCGTGTAAAGTATTTTTCTTGTTGATCGTTTTAACGACTACAAAATAGTTTATTGAGCTGATGTAGCACAGTACCCAGAAAAAGAGGCATTTAGTAAAGATTTGTTGAAAAGATGAATTAATATATTTATTTATCTACTCCAAGCGTCCTCAAACAACAGCCCGCGGGCCACAAGTGGGTGTTTTTGCCCGTTTGGTTTTTTTACTTCAAAATAAGATATGTGCAGTGTGCATAGGAATTTGTTCATAGTTTTTTTTTAAACTATAGTCCGGCCCTCCAACGGTCTGAGGGACAGTGAACTGGCCCCCTGTTTAAAAAGTTTGAGGACCCCTGATCTACTCTATTTGGGGGTATTGAGTTTGCTTCCATTTTTACTATTGTAAATAATATTTAACAAGCACCTTTGTGTATTTTTGTTCCTACTCTTCACAATTTTATTAGGAAAAGTTCTGAGAATTAGGATTACTGAGTCAGTGTCTGTGAAATGCACTGGCAAATTCCTACTTACTGGGATTGTATGGCTTCTTGCTTCTACCAGCAATGCACCAGTGTGCTGGGTTTTATATCTTGGCCAGCACGGCTGGTTAATGTCTTTAAAAAAAAATTTGCTAATTTAATAGGTGCAAAGAGAGAGACTTTAATTTGCAAATCTCTCTCTTAAAATAGTTATTGAGTAACTTCTGCTTTCATCTTCATTTTATAAGCCTTTTCCTTATGGTCTGACACAGAACCTAATTAGCTTTTAAGCTTTCTCAATAAACCTCATTTCAGCAAGTTAGAGAACTTCAAAATGAGCGTGTGGAGAATTCTGCAACAGATCTGTCCTGCCAAGAGTCCCCGAGTCACTGGACCCTCCTGAACTGGGCTTGGCACCGAGCTTGGCACGTGGGGGCTGCCAGCGCATGCCGGCCAGGGCGGCCGCGGAAGGAGACACGGATGCTCCAGGTGGCAGAGCAGAGGCTGAATCTCACTCCAGGGCTGCTCACAGGTGGCAGGTTTGTCGCAGACAGGGATGTTGTTACGGCAAGTCCTGCCAGGAACTGTTGTAATGTGGGCAACGAACCTCCTGTGTCAAATGGGCTGGGCTCTGTCTTCAGCAAGTCACAACGATGAATTTATTATAAATCCTCACAACATCGTGGACGGCATCCTTTTTTCATCCTCAGTTTCCAGATAAGCAGGGGCACTGGGGGATGTTGTCATTTGCCTGTGATCACTCAGCTGCGAGGATTCGGGCTCCGGTGATCCAGTTGCACAGTCCCTGCTGTGAGGGCTTGTCCTGGCTGGGCTGGGGCACAGGGAGACAGACCCTGGGCCAAGTGCGATTCCTTCAAAGTCTTGATGCAGATAGAAGGTCAGGAATATGTTAAACAACTACACCTTATCTCCTTTGGTTTCTTTAGAAATTAACATCGAATCAACAATACATGGAAGTACCCATGATGGTGGTGATGATGATGTGCATTCATTGACTTGATCTTCATATTTTAAAAACTTGAGACCCACAGCAGGTATTATTGATCCCATTACAAATGGGAAATCTGAGACTCAAGAGATTGAGAGATGCCTGCAGCCACGATTTAGACCCGGATGTTTTAACTCACCTGTACAGTGGCCTGAATAGCAATGCTGACCTCATTGGGGACAAAGTGCTTATCATAGTGTGTGGCACATATTATCATCAGTGACAGTGGAGACAGCAAATGGAAACTGTATTGCAAGGTGAGATGGAAGCTTGGGGAGAGGAGCGGAGATGGGCAACGTTTGCTTCCTCGAAGACCAGAGATGGGAGGAGAAGGAGCCCGTGAGAAGGGAGGCATGGAGCAGACAAGACGAGGGCTGCTGAGGCCTTCCTGGAGCAGGGACAGACAGGACTGGGGCCTCGGGGCTGGGTTCCCCTTGCCCAGGAGAAGGAGAGAAGGGCAGAGTGGGAGGAAGGAGTGAGCGAGGAGGAGCTAAAGCTGGAGCCGTGGGAACAGCAGCCGGGCTGAGCCGTCCTGAGCCCGAGCTTCAGCCGCCCAGCACTCAGGATGTGGCCAGCGCTCAGACTCGCAGACAGCCTGGAAAGTTCCACGTAGCATTTGCCGGTGAATTTTTACAGTGTGGAGGACACTGAAGTCACAATATGGGGGTGACAAGACCAGCCAATGCAGCCCCTCACAAACATCACAAGGACTCCTGCCTCTGCACGCGCCGCTTGTCCTGATCACTCTTGTCTTTCTCGACACGGGGCAACAGTTTTCTCCTTGGATTAAAGAGAGAAAACCTGAGCGGATGAGGAGGAGACCCTTTTCTGTATTGTTTCAGATCGTGTTTCCCAACTTCCACCCCACTGACTTTGGGGGCTGGATGATGCTTTGTTTTGAGGGAGCCACTGTCCTGAGCACCACAGAATGCTGAGCAACATCCCTGGTCTCCAGCCACCAGATGCCAGTAGCACCCCTCCCAGTGGTGACAACAACAAAAGGCCTCCAGACGTTGCCAAATGTCCCTGGGAGGCAAAATTGCTTGTCCACCCCCAGCCTTGAGAACAAGGGTGAGAGAGGAACTCACGCATTTCACTCTGCACATGGACTAATACACATGCAAAATAATGATTTTGTCATTTAAAAGTCATCTGTGACCATGGTATTAATCATACAATTAAATAATAGAACATAGAGTTTCTGTGAATAGCACCTTCTAGATAAAAAAACAAAATTGTGTCACTTGACCAAAATCGAGCCCTGTCAATTTTTTTGCCTTTCTCCCAGAAAGCTTTCCGGGGACATGTTCTCTCCTGCTTCCCGTTCTAAACCACCGTTTATTCCCTCAAAGAAACAGCTGCTGCGTCCCTACAGTGATGGGATCTCAATGATACCGAGTATGTATGTACATGTGTTCTGGAAATGTTCGGTTTAATAAATTTATGGGGTAGAAAATTCACAGCGACATTGGAACAGAAATCTCTAGAGAAGATCAAAGTTCTATGGGGACTAAGAAGTGTACCTCTTCCTTTTATTCGTAGTTACACCTCAAGAGAGCACTGTTTCTAAAGCTCAGAGAGCATTACTTAAAGCTCAGCGTGGCTTTCTGGGCGCACAGTCCAAACGGGGGTGAGTGCAGAGGAAGAAGAAAAGGCTGGAAGCTCCTCTCCCACAGTGCGTGCTGGTCTGTGATAAGGGTCACTGGTGGCCCAGACAGCCTTCCGAGGGGCGTCTCAGCGGCTCCAGCGTCACAATCCATCATTACCGGACACGTGCAGGGAAGGTCTCGCCGCACAGGCAGGGCTGTCCCGAGAGCAGCGTCATTCCTTCATCTGCTTCCTCCCTGTGTGTGTGACTAGCTGCGTGGGGCCACTCAGAGCTGGGACAGCCCTTCCCAGGAGGAACAGCAGCAAAGGGGGCTTAAGGGCTGTGCCTTATCTGATAGGAGCCTGCTGAATCTTCCCTGTTCCCAGAGCCAGAGATTGATTACCCTCAGGAGACCCTCTGGCCCAGTGAGGACTGCTAGAGTAGGGGGCTGCTAGTGTGAGGGGGTGACTTTGTTTCAGAATTTTTTCTCACCATAATACTAGTCGGACGAGGCTTGCAAGCTGGGTTAAAATGTAAACATGAATCTACCTACAGGAAGATAAACTGAGTATTTACAGAAATTTGGGGTTGGGGAGGTCTTTCTGAGCTGGACATTAAAATCAGAAACGTCATAGATCTGACTACATAACAATTTAAAACTATCTGTACAGGAAAATAAACTCTCGCAATGATAATAATCAGGGGAAACCATCACAGCCTATGTAGCAGAATTACCATTAATATAGGGAGAACTCTCAAAACCAGTGAGAAAAACACAAGTGTGCTCAGCTGAGAATGCAGGAGACAGGAACTAGGCAATTCCAAAAAGGCCAACAGGTACGTGACAATTAGTAACAAAGATGCAAACTAATACAACAGTTAGGTAGCACATAGTTTAGCAGTCAGGGGTCCTCAAACTTTTTAAACAGGGGGCCAGTTCACTGTCCCTCAGACCGTTGGAGGGCCGGACTATAGTTTTAAAAAAAACTATGAACAAATTCCTATGCATACTGCACACATCTTATTTTGAATTAAAAACCAAACGGGCAAAAACACCCGCATGTGGCCCGCGGGCCGTAGTTTGAGGACGCCTGGTAGCTGCTAGAGAACGAAAATTGAAAAGAAGGAAGGATCCGGCACTGGTGGCAGCGTGGGGGCAGTAGGAACACCATGCTGAGGGGAATTTAAATCAATGCTTTTTGCAGAACTGGATGCCAGCAGGTCTAGAGGGTTGAAAGCTTGAATTCTGCAACCCAGCGATATCACATCTAAGTATTTAGTATCAAGAAATAATGAGATAAGTGCCCAAAATGTAAATTTAGAAAGCTTCACTACATGGTTGTTTATGAAGGCAAAATGTGGAAAAATCTAAATGACCAGGCAAGTGTTTAATTAAACTATAGTAAAAGGAATATTCCTTCACTCATTTAAAATATTGATGTCGGCCTGTATTTATTGACACGAGAACGTTTATAAAACACTAAATGCATAAATTAGATTATAATGCAATATATTTTTATTATGTGACAATAGTTACGTTTACATGTACTTATACGTAAAGGTACAGAAAAATTGGGTACATGCCAAAATATTCACAATCCTCATCTTTAGATTTGCAAATTAGAATGACTTAAATTTTTCTTCTCTTATCTGCATTTTCTTATCTTTTGACAAATGTCACGTATTACTTGTGTGACAAACTAGTAATAAAAGCAAAGGAGAGTGACCCTGTACCTTTCAACAGGTCTTTTCTGTTCTGTTCCTACTCGGGGGGCTCGTCCCTGTGCTGGTGACTCTCCACTTGCCTTCACACTTTCTGCCGTACCTTCAAACCCAGACCCTTTGGGGGATTCCTCAGAACCCTCGTCTCTCTCTCTGTTCCTCTCTCGTTTTTATCAGGGCTTGAATCCAGTGTTCACTCCAGCCCAGCTGTTCCTGGGGGATCCAGCTCCTTTGTGCTTCGGGGACCACAGCAGAACAAGCTCTGAGAAGCAGAATCGAATGGAAGGGAGGCTATCTCCTAGCAGTGGTTGTTGCAGATTTATACGTAAATCTGGCTCATCACTCTCCAGCTCAAAACCCTCTGTTGTCCTGCTTTCATATTCAGAATAAAAGTCATACTCTTCTCTTAGTTTATAAGATCCCATGAGACCCAAACCCTGAAACCTCTCTGAATTCTTTCCCACTGCCTCTCTTCTCCTTATGTAATCTGTACAGCACACAATGGCCTTCTTGCTCTTCCTGGAACACGTCAATCCCACTTCTACCTCAGGGCCTTTGCACTGGATTTCCCTTTTCTTAGCACATGCATGGTCTGGCTCTCTCCTCAGATCTCTGCTCAGTTATCACCTTTGTGCAAAGTCCTTCCCTGACCATCCCATCTAAAGCAGTGCCTCCCCCACTATTCCACATCCACTTACCTACATTTATTTTTCATCATAGCACCAATCACCACCTGACAATAAATTATTCATTCAGCTATTCATTTTTTTTTTTTTACCTCTGCCTGCCCAGCTAGAACAAAAGCTCCACGAGAGGGGAAACTTTGGCTTGATCCTTGCTGTATCCACAGTTCTAAAAAGAAAATCTGGTCTGTATTTACTGGCAGAAGGAGTGAAAGGAGATAATGGTCACAATTGAATTAGAAAACAAAGAAACAAAATCTACAAAGCAAAAGCCATTTTTTTTTAGAGACTATCATAAAATAAATAATCTACTGTCAAGGGCAATTAAATAAAAATAGGAAGACACAAACAAATTGTATTAGTGTTGACAAAGGAGACAAAACAGACAAGGTAAAATGTTTTAAAAATCGTAAGCGACTACCCTGCTCAACTTCGTAACAAGAAATGGGGAGTTTCCGCTTTGCCGTGACCCCTTCTATGAGCGGTGGGAGTAGGGATGGCTCCAGACGTATGGAGTCTGAGGCTTGTACAATTTGAGAGACACCTTAGAAAAAAGAATACAGAATTAGATAATGACTTGGAAAAAAAATCACTTAAATTTAAATATTAAAAAGCCATCAAATATCACGAACATCTTAAATCCAGAAGAAGAACAGACATTGCTGTTAGTGGTCACTGACTGCCTGGAACACCGCTATAATACTCATTTCTCTGGGTTTTTTTTTTCCCCCTGAACACTTCTTTGTTGCTTCTTCCTATGACAATCATTTTGTAACATCATTTTCTGTAGAGGGAATAGAAAACTAGTTCTCCCTTTCCTCTAGCAAGGTTGACAGAAATGTTTATTATTATTGACAGTTTAGAAAAGCTGCTTTCCGTGTCACCTCTCGTAAGTGGTACTGCCACCAGGGTGACTCTCTGTGCCATTTCTTGTGCAATGGATCCTTCTTTGGGGACCAGGGTGGCTGCAGAATGAGGCCAGGCCCTCGGAGGTCTCGGGTCTCTAATCCTCCAATCTCTCTGGATGTGGCCACAGACAGCCACAGCCACAGCCTCAGCGGCAGGTCCAGTTTCCCACCCCCTTCCCTAACCTTCCCACGCTCACAGTACTGGTCCAGCCCAAGCAGGGAGCAGAGCAGTGTCCTTCAGATGCATCCATCTCTGTGAGGTCGACCATAGGGACAGGATGCTCCATAGGGCCACAAGGGGCAGGTGGTGACTGGGGCCATAGGATGGAAAGTGGTGTGGGCAGCGCTCTGGTCATTCCTGTACCCCCCACCAACAAGGTATTATGGGGACTTGTGGGCTGGGCCAGAGCTCCATGTATCTGGTCAAGGGATGAAGCTACTGCATCCTCCCCGCATCCCTGGAGGAGAACACATATGATATAAGCCTCTTGCTCTTCATAGCAAACCCACCACTGAGTAGAAGCCAACCTTGGGCAGATAGAAACACTCAAGAGCTTGCAGGGACAAATGGGGCAAGGGGCACAGGACTCACCACCATAGTTTTTGCATTTGTTGGTAGTCGATGTCATTGATGGCGTGATGCACCTCTCTAATACTAATTTCTCTGTTTTTTTCCTAATCCTTCCTCACTGCTATTGATCTCCTGGTATTGGCCATCTGTTGTTTGTATCAATCCCATCTCAGTCCTTGTACCATAGACTAAAATGTTCACATTGTATTTACATTTGCCATTTTGCTATTTGTTTCCTATATGTTTTATACCTTTTTTTTGTTCCTCTATTACTTCCTTCTTTGATGTTAAATATATATATTCTAGTGTACCATTTTAATTCCTTTTTCATTTCTTTCACTATACATTTTTGAGTTTTTTCATAGTGGTTGCTCTTGGGATTCACAATTCACACCCTAATTTATAATAACTTCATTCAGGTTAATACCCATTGAATTGCAATAGTTTACAAAGCTTTGCTTTTAGGTAGCTCCAGTCCCCCCTTTTCCTTTGTGCTGTTATTGTCACAAATGGCATCTTTATACATTGTTTATATATCAACAAAAATTTATAATCATGTCTTTATGCAGCTGTCTTTTAAATTAGATAAGAGAAAAACATTACAAATAAAACATACATTAATATCATCTTGTATATTTATCTTTGTTGTCAGCTTCACTGATATATTTTTTTTCCTTCCAATGGAATGAAGTCACTATCTAGTGTCCCTTAATTTCAGCCTGAAGGACTCCTCTTAGTATTTATAATAGGAAAGGTCTGCTAACATAAATTATCTCAATTTCTTAAGATATGGGAGTATATTAATTATTCCTTCATTTTTGGAGGATAGTTTTGTCAGGCATAGAATTCTTAGTTGACATTTTTTTTTCCTCAGCACTTTGGATTTGTCATCCCATTGCCTTCTGGTCTGCATCATTTATGGTCAGAAATAAGCTTAAATCTTAATGAGAATCTCTTGTACATGGTCGATAGCTTTTCTCTTGATGCTTTCAAGACTCTCTGTCTGTCTTTGAATTCTGACAGTTTGATTATGATGTGTGCCTGTGGATCTCTTTGAGTTTATCTTACTTGGAAATCATTGGGATACTTAGATGTTTAGTGTAAAGTTTTCCATCAAATTTGGGAGATTTTCAGCCATTATTTCTTGAAATATTATTTCTGCCCCTTTATTCCTCCCTAATTCTCTTGATATCCCCATTATTCATATGTTGGTCATCTTAATGGTATTCCACAAGTCTTTGAGGCTCTGTTCACTTTTCTTTATTCTTTTTTCTTTCTGTTCTTCAGACTCTATAATCTCAAGTTCACTTATTCTATCTTCCACCTGCTCACATCTGCTATTGAGCCCTCTAGTAATTTTATCATATCAGCCATTGTACTTTTGAATCACAGAACTTCTGTTTGATTTTTTAAATTTTTTATTTCTTCACGGATATTCTCTATTTGGTGAGACATCTTATTTCCCTTTAATTCTGTAGACATGGTCTCTTTTAGCTCTTTGAACATATTTAGAATAGCTTATTCTGAATCTCTGTCTAGTAAATTCAATGTCTGGGCTTCCTCAGAGACAATTTTTACTGATTGCTTTCCTCCCCTATACATGGATGATACTTTCATGCTTCTTTGCATATCTAATAATTTTTTTGTTGAAAACTAGACATTTAAAATAATATATTGTGGCAACTATGAAAATTAGATCCTTCTCACTCTAGATTTATTCTTATTGTTTCTTGTTATAGTTGTTGGTAATTCTTGTTTCTTTATTTAATGACTTTTCTGAACTAATTTTGCAAAATTTTTTTTCATGTGTGGTCACTGAAGTCTCTACTTAGTTAGCTTAGTGGTTCAGCTAATGGTTAGACAGAAATTTCCTCAAATGCCTGGAATCAATAAGTCTCCCTGTTTTCACCAATTAGCTCTGTATATGGTGTGTGTGTTGGTACAGTCCTTCAACACTCAGCCAGGCAGTTGACAATATTGCCTAGCGTTTCCTTTCTGCTTGCACAGAGCCTCAAGGTCATCCAGAGGTAAGAGCTTAGGGCCTTCTCAGGTCTTTCCTGAGTAGGTACCCAGTACCAACATATACATGGCTTTCTAGATTCCCATGAATATGGCAGAGCTTTTCTAAGCTCCTATGAATATCTCATTACTGAAATTTTCTTTTTCAGTGGTTAGTCTGTTTGTCCCAACTGCTATTCACCACCTCTGGCAGCTACAAAGTTAAAACGTGTGCCTGTAATTGTTCTCAACAAATGTCCCTTAGGAAGAAGGCTTTTTGTGCCAGGCAACCTCTAAGTTAGATCAAATACAGAGAGTGTTGCAAGTGGGAACCATAAAACAGGTCAAATAATCACAATTTTTTGGAAGTGGGGCTTTGCAGGAGCTCCAACTCCAATCTGTTACCTACAGGGGCTGCCAATTTCGGGCTTTTATTTTATAAGATTATGGTGCAACTGGAAATCAGGGAATGGGACTATTAAAATGCTCTAAGCTCACTGATTTTCCTGAAATTTAGCCATTTATTCTTGAATAAACACACCCCAGGTTACTCCAAGACTTTGGTTAATTTCTAGGGTTCTGAAAATTTTAATTCTGACAACTTTTGCCAGTTTTCTCTTTGCTTTTATTGAGAAGAAAATTTTTGAAGGTCATTGCTCTGCCATTTTCACTGACATCATATAACCTTTTTTAGATAAATGGAATATCTTAATTATGCTAATTTTATGTAATCTCAACCTGACCTGATAGCTCTGTTCCTTCCTGAAGGAGTTTGACCCTGATTCTTGGTGTCTGTTTATCCTTCCAGCCTAGTTTTCACTGGCCCATAACATCGATGCACACCTGAAATAAGTTGGAATATAATGTGTTCTCCTTAATGGCATCTAAATTAGTATATATATTAGCACCACATTTTTTTATACAGAGAAGTTGTATAGCAAATCATTACTCCAAGTGAGGCTACAACCAGCAGCATGTATATTACCTGTGTAAATTCTCAGTTCCTAACTTGACCTATTAAACCAGAAACTAATGGTGGAGCTCTGGTAACTGCTTTAACAAGCACTCCAGGTGATTTTTGTATTCATTAAAGTTTAAAAACCACTGGGAAAAAAAGTTTATAATTTACACCAGTGAAATATTCTGATCATTTCTAAGTAACCATTTATTCTCTATCTCCACCAGGTTGAGTGATCTTGGATGAGTTACTTATTCTCATGTATAGGTTTTATATTCTAACCTGTAATGTGGTAGGGTTAATATATAATCAAAGAAATTGGGGTGAGGGGAGGTTATTTTGTTTTTTGTATGGTATCCAGGTTATCAGACTTGTTTAGAAGTACTTTCCCCACTCAATACTTAGAACACAAAAACATTAACTCCTATATTTTATTATGACATTAAATGGATTTCATCTTTCCTATAGATCTTTAATCCATCTAAAAATTATTTTGTAATTTGTTATAAATGCATATTTTTCTTCTAAACTATTAGCTATTTGCCCAAGTATCATTGACCGTATGTTAAAAACCCAAGTACTTTTGGATTGGTTACTGCACTCTGTGTTCTGTTTTGCTCATCAACTTGTCTATTCCTATGTCAGTATCATATTGTTTTGATTAAAGAGGCTCTAACATACATCTAAATGTCTGGAAAATAATTCGTATTTTTTAGCGTTTTCCAAAACATTCTCAGAAATTATCAAGGTTATTCATCTATATGAAATTTATAATCAATTTATCCAGTTTCAAAAGCAAGAACAAAATACATAAACAATCCATTAGAATTCTGATTGGAATTGCATTAAATATATACATTGATGTGAGAAGCTTTTATGATGTTGAGTCTTCCCCATCCAGGGATATGACATGTCTCCATTTACTGAAGTCTTGTTTTATGTCTTTACTAAAATATTTATATTGAAATATAACTTCTGCTCTTATGACTTCCTTGATAAATCTATTTTTAGCCTTTTGTAGTTTTAGTAGTTGTCATGAATAGACTCTTTTACCATTTCAATTTCAAAATAGTTATTGCAAGTAGAGAGGAAAGCTGTTGAGTGTTTCAAATACTTATATAGTGATTTTTTTAAAAAAAGAAAATTAGTTCTAAAAGGTTTGCTTTTAGTTACACTTCCGGAATTTTCTAGACATAAAATTATATTATCTGCAAAGAGAGAGAGTGCTTTCACGTCTTTTTCGGTTTACACCATCACTTGATTCTGTCTGATTCCATTACCTAAAAACTCCCAAACAAGATTGAGTTATAGTGAGGAGATACCCTACACCTTGTCCTGCTTCCAAATGCAGTAAGAATGCATTTAGGATTTCAAAATTTAATAAAATGTTTTATAATAACTTCTGATAGTATTTAAAATTCATTTAAGAAGTTTTCTTTTGATTATACCTAAAGTGTTTAATCAGATATTTTATTTTACTTAAATCTTTAATCAAAATTTTTTTTCTCAATTAGATAATTTTTTTTTCCTGGATCTGATGTGATTATTCTTTACTCAAGTTATTTATTAATATATTTAATTATATTGCTAGATGCTCTAAAGTTGAACCATCCTGTTAGGTAGGAATCAAATCTGTAGGTGGTGGGTGTAGGCTAGGAGGGTGTTTCCAAGTGGTGGAGAAGCCGGGGACCAATCAGGGGAAGGGACTGCAGGAAAATGCAGAGCACCTGATCATTTGTCAATATCCCACACCTCCTGCGGGCCCTCCCCTGAACCGGGCCAATAAAAGGAAACCACTTGGGAATCCTCAACATCTTTCTGCATTGTGAAGACTGACCTGTTCCTCTCTCTGGAACGTATTTTCACTTTAGGTAGCTTCTTTCCTTACTTTCACTTTGTATGGCTTCTTTCTTTTCTATAAAAAACTATTTGTGTGGGATTGCTTTGTATTTGTGATCATTCCATCATCAGCTTAACTCAGTACCAGTCCTCACTCTTGATGCTGGGGACCCAGGACGAGGGAACATCGAGACAGACCTAACAATCCCAGCAGGTATGGATAGAGATTTTGTGTAGTAGAAGTTACTCTAAATAAGATTAAAAGATAAGTGAAAGTCTTGGAGAAAATGTTTGCAATATAATACAAATTACATGCAATATATGTCAAATGTATTGTGTATATACAATATATAATATAATGTCATGTCTACCTATTAATAAACAATAGAAAATGGGCAAAAAGTATAAATAGGAAAAACAGAAGAAAAATATAAAGGGCCAATAAATATGTAAAAAATATGCTCAATCTCACTAATTTTTAAAATACAAGTTAAAATGAGATGAAGTTTTACCTTTCCAAATGGCAACATTTAAAAGGGCTAATAACATCAAATATTAGAGAGTACATGGGAAAAATGGATGCATTCATACATGTGTAGTATAGGTAGGAATTAGTATAACTTTTTAAAATAACATTTGTTTTCATATATTAAAATCTTTAGTGTGCCTATGTGATCTTCCAGCAATCTTACTGTATAGGAATCCATACAAAAGCCACAGTGTATGTTGATAATGATAAATGTGTCACAGTTTTCACTACCACATTGTATAAAACAGAAAAAATAGGAAAATCTCTTAAATGTATATCAATAGGGGGCTTGTTGAGAAAATTATGATGCACCAATACAATACCATCTAATACCATGCAGCAATCAAAAGGAAAGAATGGATCTAAGATTACTAGTCTGTATAGCAGAGTTATATTCTTAAATGTACAAATATATTGTTGCTTATATGTATATAGACTTGGGGGCTGGGGGACATGTTTCAACAGGGTCTAGGACGGCAAGCTGTCACCTCCAGGAGTCCGATGCCTCCAGCAGAAGTGGATTCCAGTGGAGCCTCCTCATCAGGCTGATCTTTCCCAAAGCAGAGTCTGGTGTGCGAGGGTGAGCTTGGGCGAGGCTGGAAGCTCCTGGGACCCAGTTGCCAACAGTCGCGACTCTGAGCCCTCTGGCGTCTGCCTTGCGGAGGTGGGACTCACAAGGCTAGAAATTCCCCAGGCATACTAAGGTGTTCAAAGGTGCTGAGATGCCAGAAAACATGGCAAGAGATAACCTCCAACCTAGTTAGACAGCGATTGTCCCTGGAGAGTGAAATGAGAAGAGCTATTGTGCTGGAATTCTGCAGTGGAGCACCAAGCAGCCCGATCACACTGGGGGGAGTTTACAACATGCGCGTACTGGTGTCTGGGGGAATATATGTGTATGAGTGTGTATGTATATGTGACATGTATGTGTATGTAATGTATGTGAATATGTGTTTGTTATGGTGGTATTTTTATTCAGTTGTGTTTTTCATTATTTTTCATATACAAAGCTAAAAACAAATTAAATGAGCTCATTAGGACTCTTCTAATCCTATATATGTCTTAACTCTACCAGAACCTAATAAAATGTGATAAAATGTAATATAAAATACTTTGATAATATCATATTTCATTTACACAGTACATGAATCACTAAGAGCCAAAAGTGCCTTAAGATCTTGGAGTTCAACAACCTTATTTGGGAAGCAGCTGGTCGCAGATGGATTTAAGTGGTTTACCTCGGCCAACAAACTAGCACATAGCAGAGCCCACTCTGGGATTTCGGATTCCCTAGTCCCACCCTGGTGCTCTCTGGTGATGGCAGCTGAGACAAACCATGGGACTTTCCAATTGTTCTTGTGCCAAGTTAGTCTCACTCTGTCACCCATGTTCCCTTGTGACACCATGCAGTATTGTGGATACTCTGCTCCTACAAGCCTGGGTTTAATTCCAAATTCAGCCACTTTGCATCTATGTGTGACCCTAGGAAGAATATATTAATAATAACTGTGCTGCTCTTATTGCATTGCTGCGAGCAGCAAGTTAGACACTGCAAGAAAGCACTGGGTTTTACACTTAGTGATCACGGAATGGATTTTATTAGCAGCCATAGTCACCTTCTAAATAAATAAATCAAATTTTGTCACTTCTCTTAGCAAAATCCACAATGAAGCGTGGAATTTCTTCACAGGAAGGGTGGAATCCCAGTTCCTTAAGAGCTGCACATGTCCGGCCAGTCTGTCTCTCTGACACCCTCTTTCACCATCCCCACCTCGGCCTCCCCACCCTTCTTGTCCCTGGAGTTTGCCAACCTCAGTGTCACCTCAGGACCTTGGCACTTGGTCTCTGTATTAGTCAGGGTTCTTCAGAGTGACAGAACCAATATGAGAGAGAGAGAGAGAGAGAGAGAGAGAGAGAGAGAGAGAGAGAGAGAGAGATAAGAAGGAATTGATTAGGGGAATTGGCTCCTGCAGCTATGAAGTCTGAGAAGTCCCACAACAGGCTGTCTGCTGCAAGCTGGAGAGCAAGGGAGGCCAATGCCGTGACTCTCAACCTGAGCAGGAAGGCCTGAGGACCCAGGGAGGCGGAGACGCCCTTGTAAGGTGCAGAGGCCAAAGGCTGGAGAACCGGGAGTTCTTACGTCTAAGGGCAGGAGAAGGGTGTCCCAGCTGTAGGAGGGAAAGAGGAAATTCGCCTTTGCTCCGCCTTTTTGCTCTACAAAGCCCCCGGCTGATTGGATGGTGCCCACCCACATGGAGGGTGGATCTTCCCCACTCAGTCCATCAACTCACATGCCAGTCTCCTCTGCAAATGCCCTCCCAGACACACCCAAAAACAATGCTTTACCAGCTTCTAGGCATGACTTAATCCAGTCAAGTCAACCCCTAAAATTACCCATCACAGTCTCTTTGCCTGGAATGCCCCCTCTTCCTCCCATCTCACCCCAAGATCTCTGCACAGCTCATTTCTTCATTTCATTCCACTCTATGCTCAGAGACTTCCCACTCAGTGAAGACTTCCATGAATACATTACAGAAAACCCTGCCTCCTTCCCCTCTGTTCTTTCGTCTCTCACCTGCTTTATGGCAGAGTCACCAGGTGCTCTCCCATCAGAGCATTAGCTCCGTGAGGGAAGGGACGCTGAGCCATTCATGCAGTGACCACATGGCTGCACAGAGCAGCTTCTCAGTAAATCCTAATTTAAGGGACTATCCATAGCATTAGTCCATGAGACTACCTCCTGATTGTGTGTTGAATAGGCTTGCTTCCCTTTTAAGTCTTTTGCCTATTTCTTTCCCATGGAATCCACCTCTTGTTGAACTATTACTGCTCAGACATGTCTGAAAGCCTATTTCAATGCTGGTCCTGTGAATGACAGAGACCCTCTTCTCTTTTCTTGCCTCCTCCACTGAACTGGGACTTCCCAGGGCCCCACCCCACTCACGAACCTGCAGAGAATGCCTGGCCATGCGGGCGTCTCATAAGTGCCTCTGGACATCTTTGCACAGCATTGCTGGTGGCCCAGCCTTTGTGACCTGCCTCCTTGGGATCAGCTCGCCCACCTGGTGCTTAAAACAGTCCCTCACAGCCCCCAATTGTGTTCCACGGCCAGATCTGTACTTTCAATTTTATCCTATTTCTAGATGCAGTAGTTCTCAGGTCAACACCAAAGAAAGGTCCAGAATTTTGTACTGACTGAATCCTTTTTATGGATGTCCATTTGGTTAACATGCATTCAGTATCCGAAAACCAAATTCAGCAGTTGTCAGAAGAAAGAGCAACACCATGCAAAATTCCTGTAGAGAAACTATTCATTGGCCTGCAGACCTCTTGCTGACCACACCAAAACTCTTCACTAAGAAAACCCCTCAAAACTTTCCAGCTTTGATTGTAACAAAAAACTCCCATATCTCTGTATTTCTTTGATGTATGCAGCAGAAAACGTGTAGGCTTTTAAAAAGCATACCCTGCGTCACCGTTGGGCTATACCACGGTGTAAACATTAGTCCAACACTTGGTGTTCCATCCTGTTTCACCCACCTCTCTGATGACTAAATCACATGTCTTATTGTACCTTCACCTTTTCGTGCCAGCTGCTTGCTACACAGCACTGCAGTTCTGTCAAGCATGGAAAGTAAAGTTGAACGTAGTTTCCATTATTCATTCCTTGCTTGACACAGGGAAAATGGGAAATAAGAATCTGTGGTCAGGGAAGTCATGAGTAGGGCTAGATGGTGTGGTTTATGTAAGTCATTGGTGAGGAACTTTGTCACAGGACGGAACCCTTGAAGGAACAGAGACAGGCTGTGTTCTATGTTACCCCTACCGGGGCCATGGAAATCCATCTGGCATGCAGTGAATAATAAATAGCAAGGTGACTGCAACCAGGTTTGAGTGGATTTAGGTACAAAGCAAATATATTTTGTATCTAGATAGCATCTACCCTTACAAGCTTCTAGGTTTAGGGGGAAGAAAACATGACCTAGTTCTCCCTCCTGCTTTATGAGTTAATAACTTTTCCCAGCTACCGTTGGGCAAAGGGGGAAATGACACCTATATGATCCCTGAGGGAAGCCTGTTATCCACCACAAAAAACAATGCAGACACAGCTGTTGTGCAGGCTGATTTGTCATTGGGTGCTATTTTTTAAGGCAAGAGATATTCTGCCTACAAAGAGGCTTCAAGCTCTGACTTCAAAAGGTCCTGGTAGTGTCCCAGTTTTGTGTTTCATAGCTCAGAGCAGTGAAAAGCTCTTAGTCTTTTAGACTTTCCAGCACTGGCCCTGCCTCACTGTGGCTGGGGCCATGCCCGCTGGGCTAGACGCTGCCTTGGTGGCTGGCCCAGAAGCCCTTTCCTGGGCCTGTGTCCCCAACTGCTGTGAGCATCAGCTGCTAACAATTCACTGATGCCCCCCCCACACACACATACTTTCCAGAGCTTCCATTGCTTAGGATATGTGCTAGTTTGCTAGGGTTGCAACAACAAAGTACTACACACTTTGTGGCTCAAATAATAGAAATTTATAGTCTCATAGTTCTGCAGCCTGGAGGTCTGAGATCAAGATGTTGGTGGGTTTGGATTCTTCTGAGGCCTCTGTCCTTGGCTTGTAGGTGGTCATCCTCCTCTGATGTCCCCATATGGTCATCTGTCTGCACACGCGTCTTAATCTCCTCTTCTTATAAGGATGTCAGTCATACTGGATTAGGGCACTTTCAAAGACTATCTCTGAATGCAGTTCACTCTGAGGTACAGGGGCAGGGCTTCAACACAGGAATTTCGAGGGAACACAATTCAGCCCATAAAGACCAGAAGTCTTTTTGTTCTTTTTTAAAAGGAAACTCTAAAGCTATTTAGAGTCTGGTCATTAATAGCCTCTGAATAATCAATCTGTCACAGCAACGTCCTGGACCCTAAACCTGTAACAATAAGAACCGCACAACCAAAAAGCTACCTGCTTTCCCAGAAAGGACATTCTCCCCAACACCCACCTAAGGTGTGGCCATGCGGGAACGTGGTGTGGACAAGGAAGCCCCTCCCAGGGAGCAGAAACACAAGCCAGGGCAGTGGAAGTCGGGAGGAGGGGATTCTCTGGGGTTGCAGAACAAGGTTGCCAAGTGCCCAATCCATGGCCAGGTGGGACCGACGGCCATTCTCGCCCAGCAGGTGGTGGTGACGAGAGCTGTGAACCAGTGACCATCTGTGCCATTCCCCACTAACCCTTCCCTGGATGAGAGTTGAGGACAAATAGAAAGTGGAGACTTTCTGGACAGACAGGATCAGAATAGTCCCATGGCCCTTGTCACCCCTGGCTTTGCAGGAATTATTTATAGGGCTGCAGTTACTATCAAAACCTCATGGTCCTGGTCGGCTGAACAGCAGTCCCCCAATATGTCCACGTCCTAATCCCCAGCACCTGTGAATGTGACTTTACATAGCAAAGGAGGCTTTGCAGGTGCGATTACCTTAAAGATCCAAGAGGAGATTATCCAGGTGAGTCCCATGTTCTCACAAGCATCCGTATAAGAGGGAGGCAGGGGGATCAGGGGCAAATAAGATGTGACGACAGAAGCCGAGACCAGAGAGGAGAGAAGATGGCCATCCTGCTGGCGTCGGAGATGGAAGAAGGGGCCACAAGCCAAGAAGTACAGGCAGCTTCTGGAAGGCAAAGATCAGACCTCTCTTCAGAACATCCAAAGGAGCGCAGCCCTGCTGACACTCTGATTTTAGTTCATTTAGACGGATTTTAGGCTTCTGACCTCCAAACTGTAAGAAAATCAATTTGTGTTGCTTTCCACGAAGTTCGTGCTAATCTTTTACAGCAGCAGTGGGAAATCAAAGCAGTGCATGGCACGTATAAGTCTGTGTTATAGTGTTTTGGCCCAAGAAACAGCACATTACTTAATTTCTAGTATGTATATCATAAATATAAAATATTATCTCATACTTAAGTCTGGAACCAAGCTGGAGAGAATTAGGAAGATGAGGAGATGTATACCATGAGTCATTGCTGATCCCGCCCCAGTATTCTGGAGGACTTAGGTAATGTAGAAAGCTTCCAAACGATCTCCTGAACTCAGGCTGCATTGAGAACAGCTGACTCGCTCCACCTCCCAGCCCGCAGTCCAAGATAACAGTCTCGAAGTCAGCAAGCTGTTTGAGTGAGGGACCGGCTAGCAAACATTCTGGGCTTTGTGACTATATATTCGGTCTCTGTCACAACTACTCAACTCTGCCTTTGTAGCGTGAATGCCACAATAGATAATACATAAACAAATGTGTGCGGCACTGTGCCAATACAACCCAAACAGGAGGCAGCTGGATCTGGCCCACCTGCCATGTTTGCTGACTTTTCTGCAGCCCTCCTAAAAATAGGCAAATCTGTGCCTCACAATGTCCCCTCTCCTGGGACTAATTTGATAACTTGGATCTTTGTTGTGGTCACAGCTCCTAGGGATAAGCCTTCAAGCTGCCACAAGCTCCCTTCCTAGGTTACCACCAAATGGGGGGCTACCTGGGAGTCCAGGTCTCCCCCTCAACAGAACTCCCTGTCATGACCCCTCCCCAGCCAGTGACCCCCACCCCCAGTGGGTGGGTCCGTCTCTCTCTCTCTACCCCTTCTTCATACCTCTTCATCTGCAAGAATGCAGCCTTTTCCTTCCAAGAGCCCCTTTTCCATTTGAAAAGAGAAAAGGAAATAAGCTTGTTTTCCTTTCATAATTAGACTGCAGGAAAATATTAATGTTCCCAAGCAGGTTATCCTGCACTTGCATGTTATTTACAGTCTTTTGGATCTATAGTCAGACTTAAGTCTATTGCTTAGTAAACTGTCAGTAGTTTTCATTCTGCACGAATGTTCAGTCATTTATCAGTCTATCCTTAAAAAGTCACAAGTTAAAGAACCCCATGGGTGGCATTGCAGACAAACACCTAAATGGCATGCAATGTAACTGAGAACTGCAGTCCAGGTTCTGGTGGCCAGGGCTGGGGGCTAGGGGACTGGCTTTCCTTACATGAGGGCCCATTAGCCAGGTGTGTTCCTTTCAGAGTCCCCCAACTCACGCCAACCTTGACCTTCCCCTGGTCCTCTGCTCTCCTCTGCAGGTGTCTGTCTGGTCCTAGGATTCCCCAGGTCGCTGGTCCAGCAGGGATTGCATCTATAGATGTAAACAAAGCCAAATTAAATAGGCTTGTTCTAAGGAGACAAAGAAGCTACCCTGGGTTTGAGCTACCTGCCTTTCCTTCACATCGTACAAAACAAAAACAAGCTCTTTTGGGGCTTACTGAATATGCATCTATTCTTTGGCTTCCTGGTTCATAGTAAGCTGATAGCTAATCTTTAGCATTTGGAAAAATGTTTCCAACTCCTGTGTATCAGGCTTAATTATAATAAAGAAAATGTTCAATGGGTTCATCTCAAACAAAATGGTGCACTTAATGGCAATTTTAAGAATATATTTATTCAACAAAGCTTCTTTTATTTCAAAGAAATGAATTTATAGCCTCAAAAGAAAATTTTTAGTAAAGGTTACAGAAATGGCAAAGTATGTTATTTTCTTCCTTTTTTGTTCTCTAGCTATTCAAACCTCCCTGATTCACCCGCACATGTTGAAGTGTCCTCGCCCACTGAATAAGGTAAGCGCTAACTCACCTGTCCCTGGCACCAACTTAGGAATCAACAGAAGGGAACAAAGCATCTGAAAAGCACAGGTGAGCTTATCATCACATCATTCCCTGAGCATCCGGTAGAGGAAGGCTCCGCGCCAGGGAAGGCGTGAGTTGAATGACAGTGAACTGCAGAGACACACAGTGGAGGCAAATGAATCCACTGACCAGCAAAACAGGCTAAATATTGCTTCCTCTCCAAGTTTTGTATGAGTTTTCAAAAGAAACAGTACAAACTGACATGATGTTAGTAGGCAAAAAAGGTTTTTCTCACACATTATCTATGAAAATCCATTTCAATTAACCTATCTGGAGAACTTGAAAACTCAGGTGTTTGAAAATAGGCGCGTTGGACTTTCTGATGTTCTTTCTCAATCCTCTGACATTGGGTAATTTTTCTTTAAATGAAGTGAGAGCAAGACAGTGTGATCGGGTCATGTTGACATTGCTGATTAACTTTTGTCAGTTATTCCTCCAAATGAAGGAGGAAAATATTTGATGAAAACAGATAAATATTGATCGTCCTATAGAAAATACCAGAAATAATTCTCACACTTATTTTTGTTAATTAAGACATACATCATAGATTCCTCTTATTCAATGAATTAGGGAATTACACTCTGCTGTCCACACACTCGATTTCATGTATGTTGGGCCAACGTTAACTGAACGGAAACTGGAAGTGAGAAAGCAGAGATTGGATAAGAAGTGGTATTCAGTCCTCACAAGGCCATTCGTCCCCTACTTAAGGGTACGGCACTGCATTGTGTACTTGAAAATTGCTAAGAGTTAAATGTTAACACACACACACACACACACACACAAAGGTAACTACGTGAAGTGATGCATTTAGCTTGACTGTGGTGATCACAGTATATGCGTATATCAAAACAGCACATTGTACACCAGTAAGTATACACAACTTTTGTTCGTCAATTGTACTTCAGTAAAGCTTGGGGTGCGGGGGCGGGTGAGATGCACCACCTTAACCACTTGGGTACCGCGCTCACCGGCCGCGAAACCTCGCCCACGGCCGGCACTCACAGTCCGCACGATAGTTTGTGCTGTGCATGGATGACGCATCCGTTTCGCTCTTGTGTGATGAGGAAAGCTTTAAAGCACTGAAAGCTTGTTTTCCTTTACAGGCAGCTTTAGGAACATAACTATAATAACTCCTACTAAGGACTTGTTAAGAGGTCACAGATCCGTAGTAACTTATTAGCTGAACGTACACACTGCAACTGCAGAGATAAAAGCTGTCAAAGTAAAAGCTTTTGGCTGTCGGCTAAAGTCGACGCTCGTATTGAAGTGGTTAAGGATCCTGATTAAAAGTGCAAAATTATCTTTTGTCTTCAAAACAGTTTTTTCCCCCGGAGCTCTGTGTTGTGTTTTCTCCCTAAAGTAGGAGTGGGGAGGGCAGCGGGATGACCTACTCCCCTCACTGTGGGCACCCGCCAACATTAGAAAGGTTAGAAAACCGCCAGGTGCTTGGGCAGTCTGCAGACAATGGGGCGGCTGGGGGCACTCATCAATGTAGCAAATGTTGAATTTTGGGGGGCTGCAGATAATTAAAAATAATTTGCTGTCTGTTGCCATGCAAATACCTGCACAGTTTTTATGCTCCATGAGAAAAATTATAAAATAGGCACCTGGTAATATATGAAAATATTAATTTAAAATGCAGGTTGGTTCCATGTTTTTATCAAATAAAAGAGAAAGTGGAAAGGGGAAAAGAACAATGGAAAATGAGAAGAAGGAGGAGGAGGAAGCTCAAAGGGGGAAAGTGGGAATTGAAGGGAAAAAGAAGAAAAGGCAGAGGGGAGGGGGGAAGAAAGGATAAATGCAGAGACGCTGCCCCAGCAGGAGGGGAAGGGCCGACGTGTAAGGAAAGACCACCCCAGAGAGTCCAGTGCAAACTGCCCAGGAGTTCCTGCAGCTGTCGTGGGAGCAAGTTCTAAAGTGTTGCCTGGACCACTGCAGCATCCGCTAAGGTAGAGACTCATTCACTGGCAAACATTGCTGGGTGCCTGTGCCTTGCCACGTCCCGCTGCAGGGACCACAGGCACATCAGTGAGCCTCCTGCTCTTGCAAAGAGAGAGACTTAGAAACCGTGCTTTTGCCAAAGAGAAACATGGTTTGTTTTCATTACAAAATTCTAGGATATATATTTTAAAGAAGGATTCTTTTATCACAAATTTCTTAAGCATTTGCGTCTATAGGAATGATTAAGTTTTAAAGTTGCAGTTTAGACTATTAGAGAAGTCTATATTTTTAGTGTAAATTAACATGGTCTTTTATATTTGAAAGCGGGCCAGATGGGTTTGTGATTTGATTTAGGGTTTGCACAAGGAAGGGTATGGGGGTGGGGGCTTGGGGTGGGGAGAAAGAGGACCAAATCATCTCATGAACTTAAAGGTTACATTTGCAAACACACTCATTTCATTGTCTGGGTCCTTTCTTTCCCTAAAATCAAATCCAGATGTCTGCTTCATCCAGCTGAGTCTCTGTGAGCAGAATCATTTGCACTATTATGCAGGGAATTAAGAGAACTTTCAGGTTAAATAAAGGAGGGAAACTTAGTTCTTAACTTTTGCAACTGCTCTTATCCAGATGGCAAGCTTCTCCACTCCGACAGAGTTGGGCAAGGCTACCCGGTATATTGGGGATGGATTAGATGGCAGATGAGCTCAGCTAGAGCAGGAGCTGATGAACAGTTAACTCACGTCACTTCTTCAGCGTCTAATTCTGTGCTCTGGGATAGGATACTCTGGGTCTTCGTGCGGGGATGGGGAGATGGATAGTACACTTTGAAAGGGTTAAATGGTAAATTTCAGGTTATCTGTATTTTACCACAATAAAAAATATAGGTGGTCAATGTTATTATGAAACAAGTTGCAGCAAAAATTAGGCCTCAATATACCTTTTGTTTTAAATCAATGGGAAGAATGAAATGAAATTTTACAAAATTTGAAACAATTTACTAAAACACCATTGTGAATAGTTATTTTAGGATGATTTGGAAAAAAAAGAAAACTCATAATAGACACTAATTCCATAGCAGAACCATACTTTGAGGTCATCTTCTGATGTAGGAATACTAAAATTGAGAGGGAAACAAAGGGGCAGAAATTACCAAGAATAATCCAGGATCAATCATGATATCAGAAAGTAAGAAGCAAGTACCTGTGCTCTTAGGAGACAAATTGCACCATTTGGCATGCAATCACTGTTTAGGAAACATTACTTTAGAAGAGAGTGATCTCTGGTAGGAAAAATAGCCTTTTCATCTTATCAGGAACAGCTCTGTCCCTGGCATTTGGAGCCAGTGTCCTCTCTCTTCATTAGAGGCTTCAAAGCCCCAAAGGTCTCTGTTTGAGGAAAAGCAAAGCTACTTACAATCATTTTTTCTCCCTTTGCAAGCTGAGCTGTGTAAGCATTGAGAGGGCAGCTCTATCAGATCTCCATGCAAAAATGAGGGCTTCTAGAAAAGGCTGAACCTTACTTTTATGAATTATGGTGAAATAATTCACCTGATAAAATTAACAGCTTATATTGAACCCCTACCATCTGCAGTATAAACGTCATTTTTATTTTGTTTTCTGTTAAACTTTATAGAACTGCAAGTCCTACACATATGCTCAGTAGACTTCTCCTATAAAGAGGTTGACTTTATTATATAATGAGCAAAACCTCAGTAAATGTTTCCAAATTTGATTGGGAGGTTTGCGGGGGGGGAATCCCAAAATTAATTCAATGATGATATGGTTAGTAGCATCTCAATGCCTCACAGTCTGCTTAGACAATAAAATGCAAAGTCAATCCTTCCTAATGCTTAGCCTAAGGTAGTTCTGCCGTTAGAGAAGCGCTTTCTTTTTGTCTCATCTCTAGGAGGAATGAGGGAAACTGTTTGAGTGTCATCGACTCACCCACTTAATGGCTGCTCTTCCCCCTGTTCCTTATGGAGAAACTATTTCCCCAAGTTTTGATCATATCGTAATTTTCCTTCAGGTGCTCTTTAAGGTACAACATTGGACAAACAGAAGAAAATGGAACTCAATTATTGTTGATCACCAAGAAGCCCTTCTAAATTTGCAGAATGACAAAGATTTTTTGCTTGACCGAACTTTAGTCCGGCTCCTGAATCTTCTCCAATGCCCATATGTGCGTGTCCTTGTAAAGTGCAGTTTGGCAAGAACCCCCACCCCTCCATAGCCGACCACCCTCTGTATCTGACCCTGTTCTTTTTCCTCCTCCACCCCTAGGGGATGTCAAATCGCCCCCGCCTGCCTTCAGCAAGATTCCTGTTAAGTCAGGTTAGCCAGAATCCCCCTCACCCCCGAGTTTTCCTCTGAGTAATTTTCCATCCACCTACCCCTACCCTGCTCCTTGGCTATAAATTCCCACTTGCCAAGGCTGTATTCAGGCTTGAGCCCAGCCTCTTCCCCCCACTGCAAAATCCCATTGCAGTGGTCCCTGTCTGTACCTGTAGAGATGGTCTTGGGTAAGGTCTTTCTTACCATGCTTTAACAAGTGTCACTGAATAACTTTTGTTCTTTAGCAAGAATCAACACATACATAATTGTCTGCATGGAATGTCGCCCTTTACGGACCGGATTGATTCTGTGTCTGGGTGTGCATCCTCTCCCTCGTTACTGAAACTGCTCCTCTGTCTGAATACGCCCGGGAAGAAAATAGATGTGATTATTGTCAGCGTCTCGTGTTCTCCCTCGCTCCCCCATAGCAGACTACACCCCACCCACAGCACTCAGAGCCACTGCCATGGAGGACGGTGCGTCCTTGAGGAGAAACTCAGACTTGTCTTTGCCGGTGACGTATGAGCTTCCTGGTTAGAAGCTTTGAGGCTCAGCACCTGCCCCTTTCCCCGTGCGTGATGGCAGAAACAGGGAGCCCAAGGCAGCCTGGGTTCTGGGTAATTAAGATGAGCGGAGCCTGTAAGGATGGTGTGAGCAAGAAATACCCGCACCACTTAGCCACTGATGATGTTCAGGTGGTGTCCATCCTGTACAAGCCCTCCCCAGTCACAGCAGAAAATGTTGCTGTGTCTGTCTCTTTGGATTCCATGGAAGAGTAATGACAACCGGTGACGTTCAAGTTCCATGGGTGTCAGTAACTATTAGTGACCTGCTGATTCAACTGAAAGAGGGGCCAGAGTACCCGGGGTGAGTCCGGTTGGTAGTCTTCCCCAGATCAGGGTCTCAAGTTCAGACTCGAAAATGAACAATGGATTTTATGGGAAACAAACACTAACGACAAGGGTTGATACAGCTCTCATGTGATGAGACAATAAAGAAATTGCAAATGCAAGATAAAGTGGAGCAGAGTGTGTCCAAAATGAAGTCTTGTGTGGGCTTGCAGCTATTAAATAGAATGGCTGCATGAGTTTTTAGGATAGGATTGCCTTCCTAGAACTCATAAAAATTTAATGTGAAACATTAGGACTATTTTCCCAGTCTGGTATTAATGAGCTTGGATGTGTATGTGTGTCTGTGTATATGTCTTTGGACATATTATAATTTGGGAGGGTCAAATTTTATTGAGGCTCACTATACACACAGAAATGCACACAAATCATGAGGATACATAAATCATACAAATCATAAGGATACAGCTCAAGGAATTTTTACAAATTGAACACCGGTGTAACCATTACCCACAAGAAACACAATATTACCAGCATCAGAGAGTCCCCTGACATCTTCTTTCCCCTACTTAAGAGTAACCACTTTCCTGACTTCTAAGGCAGATTGCCTTATCTGTTACATCTGGTTTCTTTTTCTCAAAGTTATGTTGTGATATTCATCTGTGTTGTTGCATGTAGTTGTAGTTTGTTCATTATCATAGCTGCCTGGGCTTCCATTCATGGATATATACTGCAATTTATTTATCCATTCTGCTGTTGATGGGCATTTAACTAACTTGGCACTATTACAAGTGATGCCACAATGAGCATTGTATACATATCTTTTTATGAACACATTTGTACAATCCTACTGGGTGTAAACCTTGCAGGGGAATTGTAGGGCCACAGGTGCATGGTATGTTCTGTCTCAGTATTACTGCCAAGCATGTTTCCAGAGTAGTGGAAGGGCTACTACTACCAGCAGTGTGGGAGGGCTTCATTTGTTCCATATCCTTTCTAACCGTGGTACTTTTTATCTTTTTGTTTTGGTCATCCTAGTGGGTGTACAGTGATATCTTCTTGTGTGCATAGTCACATGTCCCTGTTGCCTTTTGAGCATCTTTTCATATGTTTATTTGCCATTTGAAGTATTTTTAATGAAGTACTTGCTCTGGTTTTTGCCCATTTGCCCATTGGGTTGTCTACAATTTTTCTTGATAATTTGTAGTTCTTCATATATTCTGGATACAAGGGTTTTTTTTCAGATACTTATTTTGCAAAAAATTCTCTTATTCCATGAATTTCCTCCTCAATCTGTTAATGGTGTCTTAATATACAGAAGTTCTTCATTTTAATGCTGTTCCAATTTATCATTTTTTCTTTATGATTATCCTCTTGTAAGTCTTATTTTAAAAATCTGTGCCTACTCCATGGTCATGAATATGTTCTCCTATGTTCTCTTCTAAAAGATTCATTGTTTTACCATTTGCATTTAGATTTGCACTCCATCTGTAATTGAATTTTACGTTTAGTGTGACGTAGGGGTTGGGATATTTTTTTCATATGGATATTCAATTGGCCCACCACTTTTTCCATTCTACACCAAGTACTATGTTAGTCATTCTCCCAACAGGTCTGTATGCTTGGTTTTATGTTCTCCATTTTGCATATTGGGAAACTGAGGCTCTGGAAGCTTACCTAACTCATTTAAGCCACCCAGCTAGTAACAGACATGCACTTCCTTTTTCCACTGTACTGTTATATTAATTTGCAATTCTTTAATTACAAGGTTGGGGGAACTGCTTTCTCTTTGTGGGCTTAGGTGTGCCATTCCCTCCTATTGTCATCGTAGCTTTGATCCATGTATCCTCACCAGCAGGAATGACAATTCACCAGGCTTCTCACTGGCATAAGGAGCTCTACATATTTTCCCCCTGACCCTGCCTTCAGCCAGGAAAGGCTGAATGTAATTATGCTCTTTGTAAGCATGCATGTGCCACAGGGCTCGCGGCTCCAAGGGAACGGGTTAAACATAGAATCAGAAAAAGATTAACTTTTGGCGGATTAAACTGCCATTCCTCATGTGGCAGTGAAGAGAGAGATGTGAGTGGCCAGTTTGCAGGGAAGCTTGGGAACATGTCAAGAGAACAGCTGTGTGATGCACACGGAAGTTGCCAAGGCTTCTGGGAGGAGTGGGTCTGGGGCCGGTGTTGCATGACCCTGGTGGGAATTCCCAGTGGGCAGGGATGGAGGCTGACCAACAGGCTTGAGGGCGAATTGGGCATCCCAGCAACAGGCTCCAAAGCAGCACGTGGACCGGCTTCTTTACCCAGCCCACATTTTCATTCTCTGTCATGCATAAGTGCTTACAAATCTCTCCCTGTCTCTCCCCTCCACACTGACATTTGAGATCTTTGCCAATATCCTAAAAGGAATGTTGGCCAAAGAAGCCTCCAGCTCCTTCTGCGGCCTCTGGCACATGTGCCTTGTCAAGGGACGGGATGAGATCAGCCGGGGTGGCGCGCCCTCTCCCACCTGCGGCTTCGTTATGTCATCACCATGTATTTGTACAATTTCCTCAGCTAAATTAATGACAATTGTAGAAGAGGAGTGTGAAGTGGAGCTAACATATGGAAAGCATGGACCCAGGAGGAACAATATTTGAAAACAAAGCTCTGTCCTCAGAGCAGGCTTCAATGGGCTCTTTTTTTTTTTTTTTCTTTTTCTTTTTGGCTCTTCTTTTTTAATCAATCTCAGGATCTTGTGGCTCCCAGAACTGTGTTAGTTAACTCTTAAATCCTCAGGCTCCTCTGGGATGCCAAGGGACATGGAAGAAAGCAAATGGACCCGTATTGTCACCAGGGCGGCTCAGCTTCCACCTCCTTAAACTTTACACACGCAGATGTCAATGAACAAGGACAAAAATTGCAGAGTGCTTGGGAGGATGGGAAGCCCAGGGAAATTCTGAGTGCGGCATGCTGTCCTGAAGCTCCAGGAATCGGGGTGTTGCTGACACTCTCTTATAGAAGGGGCAGAACTAAGCCAAAGCCACACCTGGAATCCTTTCTGCCCCCTGGAGAGTCTTGTGTCCCCACACTGGCTATCCTTGCCTTAACATTTTCTTTAAAGGTCTACAAGGTGAAGATGTCCCCCCAAATAAGCAGAAAGAAGAACACAAAGAGGGAGGCACAGTGGCTTACTCTGGGCTCTGTGAGACTGTGTGCTGACCACAGAACCCCAGCTCTTTATTCCTTACATCTCTCACACAAGCTGGAAGCAGGCAGTGAAAGTTGTTCAGGCGGAGCGTAAAATCCTGTCACCTGCGTAGGAGGTGTTTCCCGTTTCCCCCATGACAACTTATAAGCAGAGAGGAAATAACCTTTGAAAGTGTGTGATGCTTGTGGCTAGCTGCTTTTTTGTCGGTTATATCTTTTCACCCCCCACAACCCTGGGAAGCAGACATTATTTCCACTTTACAGATGAGAAAACCGAGGCTCAGAGAGGTTAAGTCATTAGCCAAATATCTCACAAATAGTAAAGCACAAAGATAAGATTTATACATAGGTCTGTCTGACTCTAAGGTCTATGATCTAAAGTGATGTCAATTTTAGTCTCAAATGTCATAATCCTCAGGACTTGGATTTTTACGGACTCCGTGTGGCATCCTATGCTGCACAAGCAGCTCTAGGGGTCTGTGCAAGTTAGTTATCATGCCAGTCCTTCATATGTTCCCATTTCTGACAGACATTTTAAAATATTTTAAAGGGTTGATTTTTCAGTCATGGAAATAAATTAAGATGTAGGGGCCTCAAAGTTTCCAGGTGAACCAAAATATTCTTAGCAGACTGGTTTATTTTGACATGAGGAATTTTATCTCAGAACTTTATAGCAATAGAGCGACTGAAAATTGTACCGTATGTTTAGATGTGGCAGGAGATCCATTCGGAATGATAAGGAAAAATTCATTAAGCACATTTGTGTGGCAGATGAAAGAGCCTGTTCTACGCCAGAAACGCCCAATCCCAGGTGTTCTCCATTTCCCTGGATCTGAGGCTTGGAACTGAACTGCTCAGAGCTTTGATTGAACTCTCTTGGTCTTGCCTCATTCCACACAAAGTGTTCAGAGAAACCTGCTTCCCAGTGCCCTGTCTGCAAATGGGTTATAAATAGGTTTCTTATAATTTAAGTACATCTGAATCCAAACAATTTCATGAAGTCTTGAAGCTGCTGAATCTGCAATTCCTCAGATGTCTGAACAGGAAGATATGCCAAGGAAAGAACATTCCAAATGTATTGGTTACAGGGACTACACGCGCTTGTGTAATGCACAGGAATTACCTACATACGGAAATCAGGATGGGCGGTACCAGAACGTGAGGATCTCAAGGGTTTTCATAGTAAATTCCCCAATTAATACCCAATTAATACACTTATGAGGGGTAGATATCAAATTAAAGGAGCTAAGATTTACAGAAAGTGGATTTAAAACCAAAGACTTCAAGTAACTAGCCTGTGGCCACACAAATCAATGCTGGAAGCTGAGAATAGAAACCAGCCTTCTGACCTCTAGTCTGAGACTCTATCCATCATCCCTGTCTCCCGGGACTAAAATACACCCTTTCCTTGAAAAACAAATGGAACCCGCATAACCCAGTGAAACTGTGTGTTGTTTTTGTAGTTGTCATAGTGACCAGACTTAGAATTCAAAATAAAAATTTTGATTGAGTGTGTTTTGGGGCAAGGACACTGGAGAGAGAAAGATAACCTTTCCCCAAGAAAAGGAATAGTTTAATCCTCCTGTGACCTGAGTCCTAACACTAGTATAGAAAGCCTTAGTGATTGAGTGTCAGAACTTTCAGACCAGTAAATATAACTTTCTTTTTTTTTCGCCATTTTTTTTTTTTTTACTATTTTTAACAAAATAAATTTCAATAATGAAAAAATACCTTCATATAGCTTCGTGAGAATTCTATTTTAATCCCAGGGTCATCATTGTAATATCAAGTGTTTTCAACTTGATGATTCAATATATAATTAGTATAGTTTATTAGGTTTCAAATAGTTTCCAGCCAGAACATAATTCTGTATATCATCATCATGAACAGGCAAGCACTCTTCATTTACTTTGTTTCTAGGGTTATGGGATATGATAGCTTTCAAAGAGAAAATTTGTTCTCAAAAAGCAGTCTGTAACTGAAAGTGCTTTACACAGTGAGAGGTTATAATTATACGTAGCCTCCCAGTATCCACTTCCCCCCTTTCCTTAATAATAAGACTCCACTTCTTTGTTCTAGTCTCCTTGCCATCAAACCAAATGACTGTTTGCACATGCCACTTGAAGCTAGATGTGGCCATGTACTTTGGCCAATGAAAGGAAACAGGAGCATTTCTTGCAATTCCCAGGAAGTGACTCTAAGTGGAGGAGGGCCACCTTCTTCCTCCCGGGATGATGGCTGTGATGGCTGGAGCTCTAGTAGCCTGTCGGGACACTGAGATCATGAGACACATTCTTGGGCTAGCAGAGGTGTCAGCTGGACAAACCTTGTCCTGCAGATGGAGGGGAGCAGGCCCACATGTGCCACTGATGCCTCTGCCTCAGGACAGCTTCTACAGGTGAGACAAATGCAGTTCTATTCTGGATAAAGCACTTCTAGTTTGGGGTTTTTCTCCCATGCAGCCAAGCCCCATCATAACTGATGCAACCTGTAAAATGGTATTCTCATTACCGATTGGATTATTCTATTAAAATCTAGCTTTCCATGGCACCCTGTCTTTTTCACACCATCCTCCTTCCCAACTCTATAGACAAAAAGTTCCCAGCCTGGAGTTTACCAGACGTTCACATGCATATCCCTTGAGGACATTTACTCATGAAACCGATAAGCAGAGTTTGCAGTTCTTTTCTGCAATTTGATGACAAAGACGTATTTCCAACAAGCTAGCTGTCCAGGAAGTGTGGGGACCGCCAGCTACTTCATCAAGGTCCAATCTCCAGCCTGTGAAGCAATCTGGTCTTTTGTCCCAGATTATTACTGACCTTGGCTTTAGAACAACCGCAGAATGAGCCACCTAATGTGAGCTGGCCACATCCTGTGCACATGGACCGGATGCACTTCTTACCTGCCTCATGGGGGTCCATTTAAGTCGAGCCCACATCCTCAGAGCTACGCACCTTGGCCTCCAGGAGCTGCCACTTTTGAGAATGCAGTTACCTTTGTTAGCCAACAGGTTACACAAGGGCCTTAGCTTCCTGAGTAACTGTCAGGGAGACTGTGTCTCGGGGATGAGCTTCATCTCCTGGAGCAAGTGGAAGAACCTAAGGTGCCTGCTGTTACCTGACCTCAAAGCAGCGGAGGAGGGGCTCATCCAGGAGTGCAGGAGTGGACGCTTGTCATTGATTTTTCTAGGTGCTCTTTGAGTCGTGATCTCATACAAGCAGCTTGCAGCACTGGATGCAGAAGCACCCCAACCTCTATGCACAAAAATTCAGATCTGCAGCAAAATGCAGGATGGCTTTCACTGCCAATGCTGTTCCCTGTTAAGAAAATCTGAAGGCAAGCAACCCTTCAGGTGTTCTTTGATATGGTGAAAATGAGCAGCAAAGAGCAAATATTTGCATTTCTTTTGAAATGTGACAGCTTCTCTTATTTCAGAAGCAGTCTTTGAGGGCAAAAAAAATTTTATCAATAATACTACATAAATATATAACCTCTGTGTGAACCTACATATGCGTTTATATAAAATGCTCTAGATGCTAACCATTTAAATGGCAAAGTGGGCATTTATATATGACTCTGTATTATAAATATAAATATTAACCTTGTTTGTTTATATTTATTTTACTAATATAAATCCATAAATTCAAAGGCTCAGACTCTAACAACTTCTATTTAAATAGTAAGGGATTGTTGTTCCAATTCAATGATCAAGCTGTCTGATTTTTTAAATCTGAGAGGTTATTACTGATCATTCAAATTCATCACAATTGTGGTTGAAGGGTTTTATGAGGAGAGAGGTTAATATCTCTTTTTCTTGAAATCCTCAAGTGATGTTTAATTGAATCTTTCTTTTTCTTCCATCTTGTTTTACATGATTTAGCAAGTGGAATGTAGATTTGCTTCAGAAAAGAGTTTGCTCCCCAAATAAGGAGGCCAGTGGTTTGTTGTGGGTTCAAAAATGTACTGACTTTGGAAACGTTGTTAAATCGTACATCCTTCTAATGTGATACGTCCTAATTTTCGGGGCACGGCAAATGGTTACCCCTGATTAGATGCACCTCTCAGGAATCCATCCACTCAGGCATCACATTAAATGTGTGTGGTTGTTTTGCAGACCTAAAAATGTTCAGAAAAAAAGAGAATCTGGCTTCTGGAAAAGTCAGAGTTATCAAATGGAAAACTTCTCATCAAGGGGGAAGGTTTTTAAATCAGTACATTTCAGAGAAGAAGAGGATGAAGGGTCGATTGTCAGTCCTGGAGGAAGAATTCTGGGGAAGCAAACATGTGACTAGCAGGAAGAATTAAGGGGGCCGTGGGGAGCCCTAAGGTTGAGAGGGACTTGGCGTTGGAAACAACAGATGGTTGAGAAGGTCTGTGGCATCCTAGAAGGGAAGGAAAGACAGTGGCTAAGCAAAAGGAAGAAAAAAGATTTAGGTAAAGTAAAGCTCGTATCTGATAAGTATCATTCGGGTGTATTTTGATTGTTCTTAAAGTTTGTGCTTCTTTTACTTTGTGCTCTCATTTGGCTGTGCCGCTTTTCATCAGAGCATCTGCTTTAGTGGATCCATGTTTTATTTTTTTAATAAGGGAGGTTGTGAGCTCCTTGACAGATGAGCCAAGGAGATCGAACTGGTAGTTTATTCATTCACTGAGTCAACAAAATCAATTGAGCAATAAATATTTTTATATCTATTTATTTAACTACTGAGTGGTTTCCATGAATAGTCAATCCTCTTTGTAACACCTTGAGTAATTAATACAGTATTTTGTTGTTCTATAAAGACCTGCAAAATATATTGAATTTTGTAGCAAGAAAAGGCACAGGTTCAAATATGACCTCCTCTAGCATAAGAAGTATTTACTGGTTGGGTCTTGTAGCTCAGGTGATGATTATCCAAAATACAGACCACATTTGTAGTGCTTCAAAGCTCACTTGTCCAGGCTTAAATCCAGGCATTGCCAATTATTAGCTGTGTGACTTTGGGAAACTTACTTGACCTCTCTGGGCCTCAGTTTCTACATCTACAAAAGGGGAATATCTGTAGACATATAAAATACAGTAAGATGAGATAGAAGGACACTTGAGAAGGCCAAGTTACCACCCTGTGGTTGTATTTGGGTGCAAAGCACAAAGCTCGGGACTGCCAGAAGGCTAGAGAAGAAGAAGAGACTTTCCATTACTTGCGGGAGCTTATGATCTAATGTGGCAACAAGAAAAGGTACAAAAAGTACAAGGAAATGTGCTTTTGGGTGTGCAGTGATAGCTGTGATGTTATAGGGGACCTATGACAGGTGTTACTAATGGCAGCTTTCTGGAGAATCTATTCCAGCTGGGTTTTAAACTAAGGCTCAGAATCCAATGCGTAACGTGAGTTGTACACATCCACAATCCTGACTCTGCAGTTCTGAAATCCATAATGCTCCCAAAACCATGATGGGAATCTTCAAATATTTTTCCTAAAAGAATTTTGAAAAACTATGTCATCCTTTCACACATTTTTAGATTAATATCCAAAATGCCTTATTATGCATTTAAATAATTGCAAGGATATACTGTAATTTCCGATGTCCTCTAAGCACTGGAAATTTTAAATAAAACCTTTATATCTTCTTTTGTAAACATATCCAATGGAATCTAAATTTCAAAGTAATTTGATATCCACCCTCCACTATTTTTAAACTACATGAGCAAACTCTTACAGGAGAAGTTTTACATCATTTATTTCATTCATTAAATTTTCATTTCCTTTATACTTCTCTATAATATAAATATGGGCATGTACTTAGATTTAATTTTCTAAACTGTCACGTGATATTTTAAATATCCAGCTCTATATTTTAAATAATTACTTGTGGATTCAGTTATCATTGCAATAATTGCCATTGAACAATGGAACAAAAATAAAAATATCTAACAAATTTTAATAATTATAAGAAAAACCATAGCATTTTATTGAAAAATTCATTCTTAGTGAAATAGATAGGTTTTTTCCTCTTTCCTTTTTCTTCTTTCTTCATTTTTAGTTCATATATCCCTGGATGAATATTACTTATTGCTAAGATGAAAAAGAATTTAGCATCAATTCTATTCCTATTTTTCAGTTTTATAAGTTCAAGCACTTGGAAAATCCACATAAATAGATGGAAAGAGAGCGATATTGTTATAACACTGCCAATCAATTCTTTAAACTCTTTCCATACTATACTATGGTAATAATACTATAATCTATCATCAATAATTACTTTTTATGATCTATCAACTGACAATTTAATTAAGTTCTCCTTTAATTGGGTTTGAAACAAAACAGAACAAAATGAAATTGGAAACCAATCTGACTTTGTTACCAAGTCATCAGTGTGGACGTCTTCCCCTATTTCTCAAGTGTACCTCCCTGAGACAGGGCGACACAGGATGACCAAGGAATGGTGAGACATCTGCCTTCATTCGAAAAAATGGCTTTTGCCCCAAAGGGCTAAAAGGCCAGTGGATTACCTTACCTGGGTGAGGAGAAGGAGGTGAAGAGTGTGATCTCTGAGGCTGTGAGTATCTGCTCCACCCCAGGAAAAGCAGCTAAATGTTTACACTTTAGTCCCTAAAGCAGGAGAGGACCGCTTCTGGGCTGACCAGTGAGAAGCCAAAGCATTTAGAGGGAATGAATAAGCCAGAGGTCATGTCAGGGGAAGGGTGCAGAATCAGTGAATGAGATTTATCTCCCTTTGGAAAGTTTCTCACAAATTCACATTAAAACAATAAATAATTCACACCAGCAGAAGAATGTAAAATGAGACTTTATGCCTGGTCCCTCGTAGGAGAATAATGAATATTTCTAAATGAATAAATGGACAAAGGGGATAATTGGAAATTCTTCTTTCCTGAGGAATAAGTTCCTGGGGTCATCATATTTAATGTTTTTATGGTTTCTGAGAGAAGTATGATGGGATTTTCAGGATACTATGTTTGTCCTCAAACCCAAATCACAGGTATAGACTGAAACTCTCCAAGTGGGCCCGGTAGGAGGAAGTGAATATCAATTAGCAACTGTTACTTTGAGAATTAGAATACAGATTGTTTGTATAGGAAGATGAAGTCAGAATGTTAATAATTCAATGCTGTTTGTAGAGGTTACCCCTTGGATTTTGTAATAGGATCGATATAGTATTGATATAAAAAGAAGGCCAGTGTTTAAAACATATGGGCAAAGACATATTACCCTGCAAGGTATTTATAGCAGAGAAAGCTAACTGTCCTCCACAAATGGTGCTCCTTCTTCCATAATATCAAGATGTTTTTGGTAGATGATTGCCCAACTTAGGACATTTTCAAGCTCAACTTTATGTCAGGTCTGGCCGAGATCCAGTTCTCTCCCATGAGATGTAAGTGAAAATGATGTATTAATATGTCACTTCTGAGCTGGGGTATTTAAGAAGCAGATGAGCCTTCTGCACTGTCCTTTTGATGGTCTGCTGGTTAGAAAGAGAAGACTTTGAGGGGTCTATAAAAGCACCAGGGCATGGTGGGGCCACAAAATAGAAGGCTTTAGGATCTTAGAATCACAAATAGGGGGGAAACTGCCTATTGTCTATGAATTTCTTGTTGGACTATTACATGATCAACAAAATTCCATTATATTAAACAACCAAAACGTTGGGCTTATTTGTTACAGCAGGAAACATGCCCTAATAAAAGAGAGGTGCCAAAACCACTTAAATAAATTCATGGATGGTAGGTTCATATTTTATATTCAGGGGAATATAAAATGTTTATATTTAAGGAAACCTAAGATATATGTGTGCCTAAATTTTTTCTATTGACTTTAAGTGAATTAGAACATGCCTCTTTTTGTTTTTTTTTGAGACAGAGTCTCACTCTCTTGCTGAGGCTAGAGTGCCATGGTGTCAGCCTAGCTCACAGCAACCTCAAACTCCTGGGCTCAAGGGATCCTCCTGCCTCAGCCTCCCAAGTAGCTGGGACTACAGACATGCACCACCATGCCCGGCTAATTTTTTCTATATATTTTTTTGTTGTACAGCTAATTTCTTTCTATTTTTAGTAGAGACAGGGTCTCGCTCTTGCTCAGGCTGGTCTTGAACTCCTGAGCTCAAACGATCCTCCCACCTTGGCTTCCCAGAGTGCTAGGATTACAGGTGTGAGCCACCGCACCCGGCCAAACATGCCTCTTTTAGTATCAGGGCTCCACTCAAATATGCTAACTTTCTAAACACCTGTGATTAAAAATGTTTGACATGTGCAAGTAAGCTATGGATTCTAACACACCATGAATCATTCTTTGGAAAATGCTGTCACTCCAGCGTGTATCCAACAAACAAACAAAAAGCAGCATGTTACATTATGGAAGTGATTACGAGTGAGCAGCAAAGCCGGAGCGATGGCTCTGGGAGAGATGAGAACAGTGGTTTGGGCAGTGGCATCTGTTAACTGCGCTTGGGTCGCACTGCCCCTGGCGAGTGTGCCCGTATCCTCCATTGGCAGTGGACGGGCCTGGCTGGCGAGGTCCACCACTCATCCGTCTTCATCCCGCCTTCCTTCCCAAAGGCCGGGGTTACTGATGCTCTCACAAGAACACCGACAGGCTGCATCAAACTTCTGCTTAGAGCCCACAGATCGCAGAAGGGCAACAGCTTTCCATGCAATTTCTCCAAATGGCTTTGAATATGTGAGTTTTAAGGTTGATTAAAATAAAAGGAATCTTTTGAAGTCTTAGTATTTTTGTTTGGGATAAAAAGAGAGGAACAGAACAAAGAATGCCAGTCTGTCAAACCCCCTCTAAAACTAACTTATGTAAAGCAGGAGAGAAATCAAATAACCTTTGAGTCAGTTATGGTTAGACATCCCGTTCTAAAATTACAGATATTCGGCTAACAAAACCTCTGAATTTTGCTGCATCTTTGAAGAAGTCGGTTTTGATTACTCCCTGAGAACATCATGTGCAGCACACATTATAGTTATGTGGAGCGCAAGTAAGTTCCAATTGCTAGGATACTCCTCAATTCAAAAGCATTAAGATTCTCAGAGCATGCTGATTGGAGTTAAACAACAGCAGGGCAGACCACATCGTCATTTCAGTCTAAGTTTTGGTCTATAATCCAGATGTTTTCTTCAAATGCTGCCAACCTTTCATTTCTCAGATTTTTTTTTTCTTTCAGAATATTACGGGGGTACACACATTTTGGTTACATAATTTGCTTTTGTACAGTTTTAGTCAAACAACCCAAGTGCCATCAAGACATGAGTGCATTTCTCAGATTTTTTACACTTTGGCGAAACCTTCGACCAGCCCAACCCGACGCTTTGTGAGCGCAGCGTGGCTTTACAGTGCCGTGCGAGTGATCCACCAAGTGAGGAGCTGGGGCATTCCACGACCTGTCAGTTTCCACTATCTTTATTTTGCTATAGTAACAAACAATCCCCGAATCTCTGGTTTATTTCTCACTCACATTTCATGTTATCTGTGGCTTGGCTTTCTAAATCTTCCTTCCAGGACCAAAGCTGAAAAAAGCCAAAGGAAAAGAGCCAGAAAGGGGGGACAAACACTCCATAGGTCTCTAAGCCTGTCTGCTCACGTGTAGCCTGCATATCTCGGCTCACACCTGCTGGCCAAAGCAAGTCACCTGTTCAAGTCTGATAATGTCGTCGAGGGGAGGGATAATCCTCCTCTGGGAAGAGGGGCCAGTTGTTGACAACAATAACACAAGGTGCCCCAGTGCACCCCCTTGCCCACCCTACAAAGGTTGGTTTCACTCCCTCTGCATGTAACATACATCACCCTCTTGTGGAGGAAAATACCCCCCAAATCCCGTTTAGTCAGAGGCCAGAGTTTTATGTGGTCTCTCCCTCTGACTCCCCTTGATGAACTATGAACTTATGAACAAAAATAAATAATAACAAAAGTCATCTATAAAGAGCACTGACACAATCAACTCCCATTTGCAAAGGCCAAGTATGGGCTGGGTGGATGGTATACGTCCATCCTATCAGTCCCTCTGGGTAACAACTGCTGAGTCTCCCTACCCTGGGGTAAGATTTTTTTTGTTTCTTTAATCCTTTACTGGACTTACTGATTTTATAATGTGGTGGAAATCTATCATAGCTCTTCTCAGTGTTGTTGAAATGCAGGTGAGTTTTTCAGTGACTGTTGCAACTATTTTTTAAAACCCTTCGTTTGACTTTGGGATGTTTCCACAGTAGGGGCTGGGTATGGTCTTTTCATGCTAATGTTGGGACCAATACATAGCCCAAAGATCGACATGTTATGCACAGCACAATTATCTGATTATGTAACCTTAAATTCCCAAGGTGAAAACCCATGAATATTTCCATGCAATGATCGATGATTTTTTGCCTTTTATTTTAATATATTTCAGTCTCAAAGGTTGAAGCCATAATTTTAGGGTGGGCCTCCCTTTCCATTTTGTATAATCATGGAGATTCATCCATAGCCGTAAGTGGCAGAGCAGGCTGGCAGACTGGGGAAAGGTGATCAGACAATGTTTAAATTCTAGACTCAAGACCACCAGAAGAAGAGGTGGCATTCTACGTGGCATACTGGAGAGTGTAGGACAGGGACAGGTGAACGTTCTATATCTTTTCTCTTCTTTTTTTTCCAACTTCTTTTTGCTCTCTTATCTTGCTCCAGCAGGCAACATGAGAAAGCCCAGATGTTCAGAACCCAAATCATGAAAGAGACACTAGTGCTTCTTGCTACACGTGCCACCTACATGTCCGTAGCGCACGGTTAAGTGCTGTAGGTGGATGTGTAGGTGGAACTTTCTGAGTTGGATCATAAAGGGCAGAGATCATGCACAATGTGGGGCTCTGGGAAGGGGCCCTTTACTTGGCTTTTCCTCTGTTTCTGAAGCTTAATAAATAGGCACAAGGAGAAAGATGAATTGGCACGAGTGAGTCTAGTTGTATCCATAAACCTGAAATGAGATCCAAAGTTCATACTTAATTAGACTCAGGTGGTCAGCTCTGGCACTCAGGGACCCCGGGGAAGTGATGAAATCTACTTTCGATACCTCCCTCCTATGTGCTCATGGTTGCATTTTTTCTTTGGGGAGCCCTCTTTTTTCCCAGAATCGCCTACCTCCCCCCTCCCCCATCACTCCACAAACACCCTGGGCCTTCCAGACATTCCATGAATTTCAGATTCCTGGGAGGAGTAAATCATCTTGAGACCAATCATTCTCTTGCTGTAACAATCAATGTAAGAGCCACTTGAGAATCTTGAGTTAAAATGACACAGTGGTGTCTGATGACTGCCTTTATAAAATCAACTTTAAAACGTTGCCTATTCTTCTACTCAGTCACTCTCTAACTTTTGCTTTTTTCCATTTTATACTTTAAAGGAAGCATTTCCACCCTTTTTGCTTTGGTCTATGGTCTTATGGCCTAAAGCAATAAAAGGCTGGCTCGACCTTAGTGTTAAATAATATGAAGTCCTCGCAATGTTTGCATTTTAAAGAGGAAGGAGGAGTATGCCCCTGGGTCATTTAAGACTCACTTTCAAGAGAAGATAGATATTCTTATTAGGGGTCTCATATCTTAGAGGCTTGGCACTGTTTTCAGGACAAAACAGACAAAAGTCCTTGTCCTATGGAATTTACTTACTAGTGAAAGGAGATGGACAATAACCACAATAAAAGCAAAGTTTATATTTTGTCAGAAGGTGATACAGGCTCTGGAAAAAATACAGTTTGTAAGGGGAACTGGGCTCATGGGGAGGGGGAAAAATTTAAATCAGACAACCAGGTAGGTATCACTGAGACAGACGGCGGCACATGGACAAAGACTCGGAGGTGAAAGGGTAGTCAAGAGTCTGCTTCCATTCTTGATGTTGGACTGCTGACAGCCATCAAGCCCCACCTCTCTCTACCTTTTTCTGCCCTACATGTGGACAAGCTGATGGTGCCAGGGAGACGTTCAAACTGCACAAGCCCAGCCCCTGCTAGAAGGAGACCACGCAGCCTGTGTAGTCACGTGATGCCCCATGTCACATGCTCTCCAGGCTTGGCTTCACGCCCTGCTGTTAACATCTTGAAATTCTTAATCACTTGCGAACCAAGGGTGCCACGTTTCCATTTTGCATTGGGCCCTGCAAATCCTACAGGCAGTCATTTCTCCAAGTCCTGAAGCAGAACTCTGAGGAGTTGTGATATCCAAATTCAAAACCGTCCTTTCAGATTGTTAACAAAAGTATCCCCGTGTATAATCTTTGAGAGAATTGTAATGATAACTTCTGAGACACATTTTAAGACAATTATAGATTCACATGCAGTTGTAAGAGAATCTTCAGAGAGATCAGACACCTTTCCCCACTTTTTTCCAATGGGAACATCTTGCATCAAAAGTATCTTTGTTCAAGATATGAGAATAGAGCATCTTTTCTGCAGCAGCTTGATAGTTTCTTTTACATTTCAAGTATTTAGATGAATGGGCCTCTTATTACTCTAGGTTTGCTCTCCAAATGTTAGGGTTTAAGCCATTACCACTACTCTTTGCAGCAAAACTTTAAAAAAACAGTCTACTCCCCCTTATCCACGTCTCTCATCTTCTCTGAGACCTTTGCCCCACCACTCCACAAAAGCTATCCTGGTCAAGGTCAAGGTCAAGGTCCTCAGTGACCTTGGTGTAGTTAGATTCCATGGATGATTCTCTATTTAGCTGATTTCTCAGCAGCATCGATGGAGTTGTTTCTGCTATTCCTGGACATGTTTCTGCTCCTGGCTTCTACACACTGAGCTCTCCTGGTTTTCTTCCTGTCTCATGGGGCACTCCTACATTCATTGCTGGTTTCCCCTTTTCCCCTTAATTTGGAGCCCAGGGGCTCAGTTCTTACACTTGGTTCTTCTCACTCAAAGTTTTCATCCACACTCATCATCTGTGAACTGGGGACTCCCAAATCCCTCTCTGGAATTTCAGACTTGTACATCCAACTGCCTGCCTGAGGAATATTTCATATCATCACTTTCACACAAACAGAATCTCATTTCTTAAACCAAGGTTAAAAGCAATAAAATATGATAAAGAGAAGGACAATTACATTAAATAGTAATTACTTGACCCATTTGCCAATCATTGCCCAAGAACTGTTAAAAGGTTTCTACATTTGTTTCTAGATTACATTTTATGTTATTCATCTACTTTGAGAACTCCAGGAATAATTTGAAGTACATGTTTCTTCTGCTTCAAAATGAAATATGTATTTTAAAATTGGATTTTCTGTATTTATATTATTTCCAGTCATCTGTAGCTTTTAACATTTTGAATTAAATTTTATTTTAGAATACCTCACAAATCCAATTTATTAAATTTTGTAAGTTTTCTATTTTTTCTTTTCATGCTTCTTCTTTTAGATTGAATCCAGCAGGAAAATTTTCATTTTTTGTATATGAAATGTATTTCAATGTCAATACTTCAACCAGACCCTCTAAGTTGGTGGCTTAGATAAGTGAGAAAGTATTATTCTAAAAATACCCAAGTAAAAATCATGCTCATGTGAAAATGTTATAGCACTGCCTACATGGGGCAACCAATAGCTGGAATTTCTAATCAATCAGGAAAAATACTTTTTCCACTAGATAGGGTAACTTAAGTTTAATAGAAGTATTTTAAACCAGATAAAAGTGATTTCTACAGAAGCAAAAAAATGGTAAATGTTAGTCCTTTGATCTGATTTAACCTACAATATATAGAAAACTCAGTGTAAGGCATGATGAAATTGCTAACCAGTAGAACCCAGAAAGGGATGATTCAAAACAAAGGAAAAAGAAAAACAAAACAAACAAAAAAGAATGAGAAACACAGGAGTCCTCAATGAAGGGGAAGAGCTAAAGGAACACCCCAGCCATGAGTAGGATCCTCTGGGCATCCTCTTTGGCACGGCCGTGAGGGGCAGCCCTGGTCATGGAGCATAGAGCCGGAAGAAAGACACTTCTTCCTCTCGACATCTCCAGATCTGTGACTCAAGACACCGGAAAAAAGAGCTATGGAGCCAAGAAAGCCCAGCTGATGAAGACAATAGTACCATGACAATAGTGCTTATTGTCTGTTTTGCTATACAGAGATAGCACATGCTCATTGTGAAAAATTTTCAAAATGAAGAAATTCACAATGAAAAATGTGATAGTCACTCATCTGTGTACTGTTGGCCCCTCCATATCCGTGGATGCTGGATCTGTGGATTCAACCAAATGTGGCTCAAAATATTCAAACAAATATGGATAGTTGCATCTGTATCAACCGTGCACAGACTTTTTTTCTTGTCATTATTCTCTAAACAATATAGTATAATATCCACTTACATAGCATTTATATCGTATTAGGTATTATACATAATCTAGAGATGATTTAAAGTATATGGGAGGATGTGCATAGGTTATATGCAAATACTATGACATTTTATATCAGGGACTTGAGCCTCCAGGGATTTTGGTATCTGTAGGGGGTCCCAGAATCAATCCTCTCTGGATACCACGGGATGACTGTATACACTTCCAGTTGTTTTCTGATACATTCTTGTATAAATACACAAAACTAGGATTATATAGCTTGCATATTGTGTTATAACCTGTGCTGCTCACCTATGTCATAACATAATTATATTATAAACAGTTTTTATAAGTATGTCATAAACAATTTTCCATGTGTTGAAATAGGCCTTGAAAATAGTATAAGATTTATGAAGCTTCATTATAGCTCATAATGGGTAGAATGAAATTTACTTGATTATTCTTTTGTTGTGAGACATTTATGTTGTTGCCATGTTTTTACTTCTTATAAGAGTTTCACGGTGGCAATCTCTGTCCTCAACTTTTGTAAACCCCTTTTATTATTTCTTTAAATTAATTTGGAGTGAGATGGCATGCATGTTTTAAAATCTCTTGCTAAGTATCTTCTTTCATCACGTTTATAGAAATTTACATACCCATCAGTCCCCCTCAGTCAGCAAAATAAGAGGGCAAAATACATATTTGATTATCTCTGTAAATTTGGTAGATAAAAATAATATCCCCTTGTTATTTCAGTTTTTAATTTTTTAGCAAAATGACTTTTTATGGGTGATATCTATTTCATTTCTCCTTTTATGCGTTGTATTTCATTCATCTTTCTTTTGGAAGTTTCTTTTTCTTAAGCACTCATATCTTTAGCATCACCCAGATGGTCTATCAATATCTTGACAGTATAAAGTCCCCTTAGCTTTAGGGACCTAATCAATTATGGGAGCTCAGGGGCCCCCAGCCCACTCGTCTGGAATTAGCTCACTACAAAGCATCCTCTCCAAGTTATTTCTGGGAGTCCCCAAAGGAATGCCTCACATAAGCCAACAAGCCCAGTTAGTGAGCTGCTGTGCCACCTGCTATCCTCTGTCCATCTTGCTCTGGTTCTCACTTGTCCATGCCTACCGTCAGGATGCTGTGTTGAGAAGTCACACTGCTGCCACTGATGATCAGGGATACATCAGTGGGGAAACTGTCTTCTCTTGGGTGGAGAAAGAGTGGTGTTAATCCTGCAAACTCTGTCATGCCTGTCTTTAGGGTGCAAGAATTTTCCAGGCTCCTAGAAAAGGGCAGTGTACTCTTTTCCATAGTCTCATGTCATATCTTATTCCCCAGGCCTAGAAGCATCTCTCCCAGTGGCTATAAGTCTCATAGAGTTTCTCATGACCAGTCTCCTCAAGCTCTGGTCTCTTGTTTAAGATACAGGTGCACAAACTTCGACCTCCTCCTTTGGCCTTTGCTAGCTTCAAACCTCACATCCATGTCACTCTCCCTAGTTATTGGGCATAGCAGAGGATGTAAACTCCTTACTGGGATTTGTGTGAAAAAGTGAGTTCCTGGAGAAGGGAAGGTAGAGCCCCTGTCTGTATCTAAGAGCCTCTGGCACCCAGCTCAAATAGCCAAATATGCCCTTGTTAGGCAAGCACACTTTGTCCCTGACAAAAGCTGCAAGTTTTGTCTTTCAGTCTGTTGCTTCCATTATAATTTATTAGGTTGAAGTGTGTAACTTAGTTTGCATCTTTGTGTATAAAATTAGGGGGCTGACTTCTCTTTACGGAAATATACTATACTAGTTATTATGAATCTTCTCCCACTACAGAACACCTAGAAAGGCTGGATAAAAATAAACTTTAAAATGCATACCTGAGCTAACAAGAAAGTAAGGAAATTCCCAAGGGCCCCAAATAAAGAGAGACTAGATAGTTACCTGGTTGCATTGGGTGAGGTGGGGGAGTGGAGCATGCCTGTCTTGGTAACCAGTAGCCATTGGGCTTGGATTTTAGTGGTCATAGGAAATAAGTCCTTGGGGCATGCAAGACGACGTGACGAAATTGCTCCCTTGCTCCACTGAAGCCAGCCCTATTGGTCGACTCTTCTTTCAGTGAGTGAGTATGTAAAACATCCACACCGTCAGCCAACAAAGGAGTTGTCTTCTCATGGGCTCCTGAGTGGAAAAACTCTTCCCTTAAAATTATAACAAGATTTCTCTGATGGAGGTTTTAGTTTGATGGTCCTATACTTAGGATCCCCCCAAAGGAGAAAATTAACAACAACAACAAAATGTAGCCCCACCTGCAACCACTCCTAAATGCCCAAACCTTATACAAGGGATAAACTCTTAAACCAGGACATTCAGGATTTTCATAGATAAAGCTCCACAGAGCACAAATGAGCAATCCAAATTATAAATTACAAAAAGAACAATCTACCATTTGCAAGAGTCAGCAGAAAACACAAACAGTAAATTCAGTTACTAGAATAAAAGGATACTGAATACAAAATTAACATACTTGAGATGACTAATGACACAAAAGAAAATAGAAAATAAGTTTAATATTTTACAAAAGGATGATGTAAATTATAGCAATAAAAATTATGTTCAATGAAAATAAAAACTTAATAGGCAAGTTAAAATAAGGAGTTAAACAAGATACATCGAAAATGTGAACTTTGAGCAGTTAGATAAAGACTTATGAATATTTTAGATACCAGAAAATGCTGGTCTGACATAATCCAGTGTCATTATGTCACTGGATGCCCATTTTGGGGGAGTAGAGGGAAGGTCAAATGACAATAAAGGATCAGGTGGCCGTAAAAGTTTGAATAAGGAATTTCCTAGGAGTTCCTTGCTGGCAGGTACACCAATACTCTAGGTGAGATGGTTTAGAGGTAAACAGCATGTCCACACTTCAATTACATCTTTACAGTCATCATAGATAGTTTTCTAGATACATTGAACATTGAAAATGTGTAGCACTGCAGCAGAGACTGCTTGTGTTCAGCAATCTGGACTTCTTCTACTTCTATAGCAATAAAAACCCTGTCTGGGCAATATGCCATCCTAAAAAAATAAGTTTGTTCTTGAGATTAAATTCTGAATAATGGGATTGAACAGAAGTGATGTGTGAAGCCTCCAACTTGTGCCTTAACAGGCAAGGGAATACCTACCATCTGTCTGCCTTCCTATTGGACGGAAAGCAGATATTGCGGTGAGAAATACTGGGCCACGAACACTAGAAAATCACCAAGGCATGGCAAAGCAATGAAGAAGAAGGAACCTGGGTGCCTGATGACATTGCAGGGCACAGTCACCAGTTTAGATGTTTACGAGAGAAAGAAAGACACTTACGTGCTTGTGCCACTGTAAATTTGGGTCATTATCATACACAGCTGAATGTATACAGCAGAATTCAGTCCGTGGAAGTAGAACGTTGCACGTTGCATTCATTAGAATCCAGCTGGCCAGGTTGATGTCATTGGCTTAGAGGAAGCCTTTGGACAGTGAGCAGCAAAGACACAGATTCCGGTGGGTAGAAAGCTGGTGACACTTTGGCCCTTGTTATGCACTTGTTATGACAAAGCACTTGAGGACATTGGCATCTGCGGTACCCTGGGATGTAGAACACACGCCATAACTAATGTTAGGGGAAATGATCAGATTTAGATGTTGATGTGTTCTGTCTGGCTGATACGTGACACTTTGAGCAAAGTCCCCCTGAGAGGCATATTTAGACTAGAGCCAGCCAGACGTCATGCAAGAATGGAAGGGAACAGAGCTCTGTTAAGTGAAGTTCTCTCTGGAGGAACTTACAGCCCATATAGTCAACTTGAGTGGACCAAGAGTCCTTTGCAAGTCCCCACATCAAACTGGAACAGTGTGAAGGGGTGGCTCAGAGTAGACTGCAAGGGCAGGAGACAGAACCGTGTAATCCTGTTTCTCTCACTCTTCTTCTCAGATGAGCAGTTTTCTGCCAGACAATGAGAGATCAGAACAGGGAATTTCCTCCCCACCAAGACTGTGTTCCTGACACTCTCAAGGGAGCCACAGTTAATTTGAGAGGACTTTTGGCAGCACTCAGAGGCCAGGAAAGAAAAATCCTGAATTTTCAGGTGTATATAGCAGTCACCTGCTAAAGTGTTTTTGGGGAAATTTTGTTGCCAAAGAAGCTACAGGGCACATGACTGGTGACTCCTGCTCCCCTGGTGAGGGTGAGTGGCAGAGGCCTTGCATGCCCAACCTGAACCACCAAGGCCACTGGGCTCCTGGGCCAGAGCAAGGTATTCCCCATGTGTCTCCTTCCAGAGAGCTCCTCCAGCGGCGACCAGAGGGAGCGACCCAGAGCTGACCCCCTCCCGGAGCAGGGGCTCGTAGGAAGGATTCATTTGCTAGCAAGGGCTCGTCTCTGCTATTTGTCTTCCATGAGGAGGTTTTTATTTTAACTGAGGTTTCAGTTCCTACTCCACCATTGTATATTGGATTTGACAGGCGGATAGAAAACTTGTCTTTTAGTTTATAGTCGCTAGACTGAGAGGAGCAAGCCTGGCCCTGGTGGAGAACACAGTATCACGCAGAGATCATAAAGCAGTAGCGATAGGAGACACAGGGATTGTCTCTCCTGTGGGGAGTAGATGAGTTTATCTGAGAAAGGTAGGCATGGATATCGGATGGCCAGAGGGATAACTGAGGCAGAAATGTCTCGTTGGCCCCCAGTGACCATTGTCTTCTACAGAACTTAATGCTATGTACTCCATTTAGCTGGTGCGTGACTGCCTGGAACCTAGGTCTGACCACATGAGTTCTGGCCAAGGACATGTGTGTGCAGTACCGGGTTATATCCCCATGGGGAAGGGCACACACTCCCCTTCCTGTTCTTCCCTGCCTGCCTTCCCGGCTGGGACTTTCAGGCTGGTGGTTAACCACGCTGGATCGTGAAGATGTGGGCAGCCCAATAGCAAAGGCAGAGCCACAGATGGAAGGAGCCAGGCTCTGAGGATTTTTCCAATTGTTACACTCCAGCAGCTCTTGTTCTCTCTCTCTCTCTCTCTCTCGCACACGCGCACACAGACACACACACTTCTACACTGGAAGGTAAAGCAGTGAAGGATAAATAGAGCCCCTTTCTTGTAAGGAATTAATGGGGACAGTGGCGTGTGAAGCGGGAGGCCTTGCTTATGCGCCAGGGGACCAGGCGTCACATGCGGCTCTGTCCCCAACTGGCTCTGTGAACTGGGCAGGACACGTAGTCACTTCAGCCTCACAGTGTCCTCATCTGTACGATGAGGTTTAGGCTCAACAATCTCGAAACTCTCTTCTAGCTCTGAAATCCTATCTTGACATTAACCAAGTAATATTAATTTTGCAGTTTCATAATCTGCAATTATACATTCTCGTCTTCAACTCCATCTGCTTGCTGACCTCGGGAACGCAAGCCATTAAACTCAGAATCAAAACGCTTAGAAGTCAAGTTTGCCTTTTCTTTATGAACTAAAATGAAAGTGCCCTGGAGTGCTTTGTCAGTGCGAATTAACATTTGGATGCAGGAAAGCCCTGACACCGGTGTAGGGAAGGCGGGGGGGGGGGGGGGGGGGGGGGGCCTGCTGTGGTGTTCACTTTTTCTCAGAATTAGGAAAAAAGAAAAGTCCTGTTTGGAAACCGAATGAGGTTTTCTTTTTCTAATTCAAAATAGTTTGGAGGATTTTTAATTTCCCACCTGTTTTTCTAAATAAAGCCAACCACTGGGCCCTGGTGCCTTTCTAGTTCGGCGCTGAGATTTGTAAATAGCCCTTTGCCTTGCATCTGACTTGTCTCCCCAAGGGGGAAATCAGCTCCGGGAGGCATCCTCTGCTTGAGTTATTTTCTAGATCTGTCGGGTCAGCCTGGTCCCAATCTCTTAACTTTAAGATCTGTTTTTGCCTGCGCTGGTAGTCCAGTCTGTGAATTCCTATTTCCTACAACTTCTTCTGTCCCCAGTCTCTAAGGAACAATATCTTGACAGGCAAGGGCTTCTTCCTGCGTAGAATCATAACTCCGGGTAGGCTACATTTAATGTGACTTGGACAAAACTCAGGACGGTCTTAAAATGTATTTTCTTTAAATGTGTGAACTGGGAAAAACGAGTTACTGTGCAATACAAATGAGTTCCCCACATTGGGTAATGTCATTCTCTGAGCTAGAGTAATTTTACCCAAATCCTTAGTATTTTTGTCACATGTTAAAATGATTGGAAATAATCTAACATAGCAATAGAGTCATTCATTTTATTTTCATTACAAGCAAACATTTCTGAGCACCTGGTACACAGGAGTCGCTATAACCAGACACTGTGAATACCAAGAAGATAAAACGTGGTCTCTGCCCACAGAGTTGGCCTTCGAGAAAACACTATTCCAATGCCCGAGGATGCAGACTACAAGGCAAAGGAAGTGACAGTGATTTAGTCAGAGAAATGGTGAGATTTTACATTAATGTTGGCTTGCTTTCAGAAGGTAACATGCAGGCTGTGTTTGTTAGTGTTCTTTCAGGCAGTGGTTCTCAAAGTGTGGTCCTCAGATGCACTAAATATGCAAAGTCTTGGGTCCCACCCAAGCAAGACCTACGGAATCTGAGACTTGGGGGGTTGTGTACCAATCTGATTTTAAACAGCCTTCCCCATGATTTCAAAGCACACTCAAGTTTGAGAACCACAGGACTAGAGCCAGGAGTGGCAAACTATGACCTGGAGGTCAAATCTGGCCTGTATTTTAAATAAATCATTATTGGAACTCAGTTCACTTACACATTGTCTGGAGTTGCGACACAGACTGTATGGCTCACAAAGCCTAATGTGCGAACTCTCTGGACCTTTGTAGGAAAAGTTTGCCAACCCCTGGACACGTGCATGGGAGAGGTGTGGGGAAGAGCCAGTCTCTGAAGGAAGTCAGCAGTGTTGCCGTCTGACTCCCATCTGTGCTCCTAGCTGTTTCTTCATGGGGGAAGTTACTTAACTTCTCTGTGTCTCGGTGTTCTCATCCATGACATAGGCGTAGGAATAGTCCCCTGCATACACAGTTAACTTGAGGGGTCAATAGGTTAATACTTTAAACCAGGGGTCCTCAAACTTTTTAAACAGGGGGCCAGTTCACTGTCCATCAGACCGTTGGAGGGCAAGACTATAGTTTAAAAAAAACTATGAACAAATTCCTATGCACACAGCACATATCTTATTTTGAAGTGAAAAAACAAACGGGCAAAAACACCTGCATGTGGCCCGCGGGCCGCAGTTTGAGGACGCCTGCTTGTGTGTCCACCCTCAAAGTCATTTCCTTGCAAATATCCTCAGCTCTTCCTCTCTCCTGCTGTCTGGAGAAACCATCTCCTGGGTGGACTTGATTATCCACTTACCCGCACCAGTGCCCGGGCTAGTGAACGTTACTGGAACAAATCCCACAAGCATGCCAATGGGGTTTATTTGGGGATGATGACCATGAACCTCAACTAGTCATTCCACGCAGCATAAAGATTCCAGTATACTTCCCCAGCAAGTTTGTTTTCCTGATTTCCAAGTTGTTGATTTTATAGTTTTCCTTCTCTCCTCTAACATTCATGTCCTTTCCCTACTTCCCACTCAAACCTAGCCTCACACTGCATCAGGAAAACAAAAGTCCTCAGTGAAGTTGGCCTCCATCTGCAGCAACAAGGATTCCATCCCTGCCACGCTTGGTCTCCCCTGGTCCTTCCCCTATGACAATTCTAGGAGGGCCCTGCTCTCCACAAACAGACATCCTATTGTCTCTTATCTGTCCACAGCCTTTGTTCCTGGGGTTATCTTATTTCTCTGCTACATGGACAATTTCTCCCTGTCCATTGAGGTATTTTTACCAACCTACAAACATACTTCCAATGACCTCTACAGTTTCTTTGTTTCTCTTCAGGACAACACTGCTTTACTGAGCTTCCTCCACCTCCAGCCTGCACCTTCTTACTTCCCATCAACCCTCCTTATTGAATTATGAACTCTTTCGAGCATACAGAAGAGGATAATAATCTAATGAATACCCACCATCCCAGATGTTTGATCTTAATATTTTTCAATATTTGCATTGCATCTTGTTTTTCATTTTAATGGAAAACAGAATCACAGATAAAGTCAGTGGCTCTGTTGAACTTCCTATAATCCCCCCTGCACTCCCTCCCCACAAATGAGAAACCCGAATTTGGTTATTTATCATTTGTGTGCTATTTTACTACCGTCCATGTATCCATAAGTTATATAGATATGATGTTTTGGTTTAAATATTCTACATAAACTGGCAGTATACTACATGTCCCTTCTGCAACCTTGTCAACCAGGCTGGATGAAATGTACATTTGCAACACTGCAAGAGTGGCCAAAATGCCTTCCCAAGTGACTGTACCAATTTACACCTCTAAAGTTCCTCTTGCCAACATCTGATAACAGTTGGTGTTGTCAGACTTTTTCATTATTGCCAATCTGATTGGTATGAAATGATGCTTCCTTGTTTCAATTTAATTTCCATGATTATTAGGGAGGTTGTGTTACATTTTTGTGCTTATTGGCGTTTCAGCTTCCTGTTTCATTTGCACAAATTTTTGTTTTGTCCTTTTCCAAAGGATTTGTAGGACTTTGAAAACATATTCTGCCTACCATCTTTGGTCATTTATAGGGACTAAAATTCTCCTAGCCTATGGCTTGCTTTTAGGTTGTATATCATCATATGAAAGTTACAGACTTTAATGTTGTTTATTGTATTGATTTGTTTTCTTTATGCCTGGTCTTCGTATCTTATTTTAAGAACTACTTCTCCACCCAGAGGTCATATATTAATATATAGCTTCTTATGTGTTTCCCTAAGTGTTTTAATGTTTTGTTTTTCACTTTTGCTTTAATTTGCTTTGAAGTTATTTCTATGAATGGCTTGAGGGAGGTATCTAACTCAATGTCTTTACATATGGTAGTCAATTGTCTTAGACCCATTCATTGAACACCTTCTCTCCTCAGTGAGCAAACATGCCAACTTTGTCACCTGTCAAGAGGGGGTCTTGTGGGTCTGTTTATGGGCTCTGTTATATCGTTCTCTTTGTCTATCTCTGGGCCAGTATCTCAATGTCTTAATTTCTATAGCTTTAACTTGAGGGGTTAACAATATTGATATGATGCCTCCCACTCTTGCTCATACTCTACAGAAATTCCTTAACCACTCATGGAAATTTGCTTTTTCTTTCCTTATAAATTTTAAGATCTTCTTATATTCCATAAAAAGTCAGTTGAGATTTTGATTAGATCTGCATTTGTATTAAAGGATGAATTTGGGGAGCATGGATATTTCTGAATGAATATTTTATATTCAAGATATTATATAATGCATCATCTCATAAATAAATGTGGAATAGCACACTTTTAAGGTATTCTTTAGGGTCATTAAATTTAGTTTTATATACTTTTCACAATAGTCTTGTGGAACCTGCAGAACTTTCTCTTTATTCTAATTGTTGATCTGTAGATTTTCTTAAGTGTTTCCTGTTGGAGATAATTATATCATCTGCAATTAAAAGTTGGTTTTTACTTTCAACAATTGTTTCAGTGTTGAAGTATCTAAAGGAGAATGCTTGTCTTGATCTTTTCTTTCAATTGAATGCCTACAACTTTTCATCATTAAATGTCAAGCTTCTTATTGATTTTTTGCATAGTCTATCAAATTAGGTAAATTCCCTTCCATTACTAGTTAGCTAAGATGTTTTTTAAATGATAAATAAATGTTTAATTTTATCAAAGTATCATCTGCAATTGTTGAAATGATCAGACTTTTTTCTCTTTAATTTGGTGATGAGGTGATTTATATTAGTATCTTTTGTAATGATAAAACTTTCTTGAATTTTTAAGGCTTTGGCATATGATTTTTTGTATTCACTGACATATCTTTCATAAAATAAGGATAAATTGTGCTTGAATATTTGGTACACTTTTCCTAGAAAACCATCTGGGCCTGTTTGTCATTTTACTTGGTTAAGTATTTACTGATTCAGTTTTCTTTAATAGTTATAAGTTTATCTGGGTTTTCATTACTTCTTTAATTTTTTAAAGTTAACGTTTCCTAGGGAGTTGTATACCTTGCCAGAGGTTTGTCTGTTTTATTAATATGTTTAAATAAATAATAGATATGGTATTGTTTATTCTATCATATCCTTATAGTCTGTTCTGTTAATATCTGATATTAACTACATTAATTTCTTTTGCTCTTTTTCTGACTTTTTCAGTTAGAATTTAGCTTGTCAATTTCAGTTCTTTCTTCCTAATATAAATATTTAAGGCTACATTTCTCTGTAAATACTACTTTAGCCACATCACGTAAGTTTTATGTTATTTTCCTATAGCATATACATTTTCCAAATTTCTATCATGTCTTCTTTGTCACAAGTTATTAGAAATGTGGTTTACAAGTCTTTAATTTTTTTTTTTTTGTAATTTCTAACTGAATTGTATGGTGCTGATTATTTAAAATTCATTAAGGCTTGCTTTATGGACCCAGATTTTCTTCCTTTTTGTAAATCTTCCATAAGCATTTGATACATCCATTGGAATAAACTTATTAATCACCTTTCTTAGGGTATCTGAATTCCTATTTTTTTTCTGTTGATACATTAATTACTGACAGAAAATGTGCTCCATTTATGATTGTGGATTTTTCAATGGCTTATTCTGTAGATTTTTAATTTTTTATTTTGAGGCTATTTTTCTAGTTGTTTTCACATTTGTATTTTCTGATGAACTGAATCTTTTAGATACTGAATTTTTTTTTTTTTTTTTTTTTTTTTTAGATAGGGTCTTTGTTGCCTGAGCTAGTATGCAGTGGCATCATCATAGCTCACAGCAACCTCAAACTCTTGAGTTCAAGTGATCCTCCTGCCTCAGCCTCTCGTGTAGCTGGGACTACACCCTTGTCACCATGTCTGGCTAATTTTTCTATTATTTTATTTTATTTTTTCTGTAAAGATGGGGTCTTACTCTTGTTCAGGCTGGTCTCAGGCAATCCTCGCACCTTGGCCTCCCAGAGTGCTAAGATTATTGGTATGAGTCAGCACATCTGGCTAGATACTGAATATTTTTACTTAAAAAAAATATTTTTGTCTTCAGATCTATTTTTCTGATATTAGTATTTGTAAACCACATTCATTTTGATTGCTATTTGCCTGTTATATTTTTTCCCATCTTGTTACTATATCCGGTTCCTGATACAATTGGATTTTCTATGTTTACTTACTTTATACTAGTTCTTCTTTTTTCTACAGTTGTTTTCTTTCCATTTCTGTCTCTTTTTCCTTGCCTTTCTAGCCTTCTATTGGATCAATCAAGTTGTCTTTATTTCATCAACTAGTGGAAAACTACCCACTGGTTGAGAAGATTGTATTTGCTGTGGTTTGAATGTTGAAATTCATGGTGAAACTTAGTCCTCAATGCAGCACTGTTAGAGGTGGGCCACAGGAGGTGATTAGGAGCCGTCGCGGATGGAAACACACACCCCTACATTTGTCCTTCATAGCATTTATCAGGGCTAATAATCACATTCTTGTGGGATCCATAATTGATCCCTACTTCCCCAAAACAGACTGTAACTCCTGGAAGGGCAGGGATAGCCTCTGTGTGGCTCTTCATTCTATCCTTAATGTGTGGCCACATGCCTGGCACAGGGCGGGCAACAAATTTGGTGGACGGTAGGAATGCAGGGTGGGAGGGAGAGAATTGGGAGGGCCGCATGGGCCATGATGTTGAGGGCTGAACCTGCAGGGATGCCAGATCCAGAGGATCTTAACACCTCCATCGGTCAGGAAGTGCATTCTCCTGCTAAAAGCAGAGCAGAAAAGGATAAAGCAAAATGCAAAGTTATTTTTTTCTGGTCTTACGAAGTCTGGGGTTAGGCAATTCAAGGTCACCTTAGGGTCCAGGGTGGTGCCTGGAATCTCACCCGTCACAATTAAGTTCCAGGCAGGAGTCCAGAGGCAGGAGAGAAGAGCAAAGAAGACCATGCCAGTGAGTTGCCTGCCCCCTTTAACAAAGCTTTCCCTGGAATCCCACACAATTCACATCTTATTGATCACGGCTCAGTTTCATGGCCTCACCCAGCTGCACGAAAGTGTTTATTAGAAAGCTGGGCAATCTGTAACTCAAATAAAACTAGGTCTGTATTATTAAGGATGATGTGGGGGGAGTGGTGCTGTTTGGGGAACGACTCTGGAGGCAGGGAGACAAGCAAGGGGAGGTGTTGGTATTTTGGATGAGAGATGCTGACACTGTGAATTATATCACTAGCAATGGCATGGAAGGGAGGGTCTGAAGAGAGGTGTGGAGTGCCTGAAAGAACTTGATGGTTCTCCTCCCTCTTGATTTGCTTCAGGAAATATTTTGCCTGTTGGCTTAATTTCATTTAATAGATAATATTTTCAGGGAACTCAAGGTCGCTTCAGGAAATATTTTGCCTATTGGTTTAATTTTACATTAATAGATAATCTTTTCATGGAATTCAAGGTCATTATGGGTTAATCTCCCTGGTAAATGATGAAATAAACTAAGGCAGAGTAATTTGTGCTTCTAAATCTAAGCAGGGTGAATATTATTTTTGAAAATATATTCCCAAAGGTACTTATTTTCCTCCAAAGCTCTATTTTCAAAGGCAGAAGAGTACAGACGACAATGATTAATAAGTATCAAACATATCTTTTGAAAACGTATAGCCATTCTTTGCTTATAGACACTCAAGATCCATGCAAGGCTCAGTGTCAGAAGATAACATGCAGGAAACCATACGGAGGCTTTATCTCCACGCCACAAACCATCTGCCTTTCCTTTTAGGTATTCCGAAAATCTCTTAAGCTTAGCATTTTTCCCTTTCCTGTACCATACTTACAAAAGATAACTTGGGCTGTTTTGAGCACAGTAATTTTATTTTAAGGAAATTGGGCTGCTAGAAAATGTATCTAGACATTTAACCAAAAAGACAAGACAAAACACTTCCAGATTTGTAAAATACTTCGGTTTTCTGGATACATAGCTGAAACTAAAATACGTCTTATTAAAAGGCCCTTACTGATAGAAGAATCACTAAACTCTTCTAAGAACAAAATTAAGTACTGAAAGCCACACCCACCCTCCCCCTGTACATCTAGTTGAACACCTGCTCTGGTGGTTGTATCCTTGAGTTACTGCTGTGGCTCCCGGGCACTGACCAGGATGCTCCCTTGAATGTGACCATGAAGTGGGGGCAGGTAGTTCTTCCTTGTGGAATGAATTCCAGAGAGCACAGAGGTGAGCAGAGCTCACCTGGGTTGGAGGAGGGCTAGGACCTTCTGTGTCAGCCTCCGTGGAACAGCCGGCAGTGGCTAAGCACAAGCCTCTGACCAGACATGGCAGTGTGGGGCGGGCCACTTGGTGGAAACTCAGCCTGCAGAGAAGTGACCACGGTGCAGTCACCAGGGCCCAGACTGGCAGAGTGGACTGACCTGGTCCTTCAGCTTAAGGACCAGGAACCTGTACTTTGTACCATGCCCGTCTATGCTCACTCTCCTATGTACCATAACTATTTTCTTTCTATCTATTTTTATGGGCTGCTCTTTTTAAAATAAAACTGGTCTGCTTAACTGTGCCAAGAAAGTAGGCTGCCACGCTAAAGAGGATTGAGTGTTTCTTGGGGTAAAAGAACCCTGAGGAGGTTATGGTGAAGTGTAGGGGCTGTTAATTCCCTGAAATCTTTCCACTTGGAGACTCTTCATTTTTTAAAACTTTGGGAAGCATCACAGCATCACCTGTAGACATAATAATGGGTCTTCCAAATACTTTAAAGGACATGAACCAAAAGCAGCACTAGGCAATCTTAGTGAGACATCCAACTTCACACATTTGGACCCATGGTTAGCCGCGTTAAGAAAAAAATGATGGGACTGATCAGGTGAGCTAGCAGTTTTGGCAGTTCTTAAATGCCAGGGATCTAAAAGAAGGAAAACGGAGGCATAAAAAGAACATTCATAGATGAAGACTGTAATGAGTCCCCTGGCTCATTGGTAGGAAAATCCAGGTAAGACGTAAGTGTCAAGAGGCTGTGATTTCTGGACTGATGTTTTTCATAATTTTAATACAATCTATCATATCTTAAGGACCACAGATATCCAGATTTCCCTTGAAGGTCACTCATGGCCCACAGCAACATCCCGATCTGTTCCAGGGAATGTTCTCTTCAGCTGCCTCCTGTTCCTCTGCTTTGAGATGGCAGTTTAGTGATGAGGCTGAAATTCAAGCACTAGGAAGGGAAGTAAAGACAGAACAGAACTGGTTAATTAGTTCAGGAACATAAGAGATCCTTCATATTTCTGAACAGACGTTGAGGTGAATCAGGAAATGGATGGCGTTTCTCAAGTCACATGAATCAGCGCCCCAGAATTCATCATTTTCACCAAGTGTTTTGCTGATTTCCTCGTTATTTTACACTGTGTGCCGGCTCACCTAAAACAGCTGAGACGGAGCCATACTTTTATTTTGAAAAGAAGAGAACTAAACCTTTTTGTTTAAAAATGATCACCTTTAGTTTTACAATGTGATGAGAAGCAGTTTAATGTAAGCAGTTCTTTGGTGAACAGAGCCCTTTTCAAAGAAAAGAAAAGAAATTTCATTTAGAAATAGGAAATACCTGTGGCTACTCTAAAATGATTTTATTTATGGAGAGGCTACTCATGGGCTGCATATTTCACACTTATCACCTTCTCAATCCTTTAAAGCTTACAACTCGCATCCCTGCCAGGCAGGTTTGTCTAAGTTCCAGAAGAAGAGATTGTGGCTCAGAAAAGTTCAAGAACTTTCTCCAGGTCAAAAGGTGAAATTATATCACCCATTTAGGTCCATTTCACTTTAAACTAAGGCTGCACTCTAAATTACACTTTGGTTTCTTTCCCTTCTTATCAGCAATGTTTGTAATTTATTATCACTAAAATGCATATCTTTGAATGGTATTTTGGTGCAGCCTGTAAACAGCAAAATTGAACTCCATCCCCCTCCCTCCGCCCCACACACATACACACAGTGTATCATAATTTATCAAGTTAAAGGTTATTTTACCAGCCCTCCTGGGTTATGGCATAGAAAGCTATTTTCTTCCCACTGGTTAGCTCTATATGCCAAGAGATTTTTGATTTATTTTTGTAAGTGATAACTGCCTTTAACTGCAATGTTGATAGGCAAGAACAAGGATTAGTTAAATACATTTGGGTTCTAATTTCTGTCTTCCTCACTCTGGCTACACAGGCTCTGCAGGTCCATCCAGGGGCTGCAGGGTTCAAGTGTAAGGCACCTACACCTAGAAGCAGCCGGGCAAGACCTTGGCCAGCCTCTTCCTCCCAGGGCGTGCCTCTAGGCTTCTACGCCACGTAGGCAAGAGAATCAGAATGCCAGGAATGGGGCTAGTGGCCCGCGTGCCAAGCTCTGGAAGGGAGAAGTGTTATGCTTTTCATTCAAGTCCCCAGGGGCTGGCAGCTGCCAGCACCAGGCTGGGATCCCCGGCCACAACCCAGGGAGGAATGCTGGCAAGGAGGCCCACCCAACTGCTGACACTTCCTCCCAGATGTCTTAAAGGAAATCCGAGGAAGGCCTGAGTACCCAAGGCAGCCCGCTCACCACTTCGAGAGACTGGGAATTTGGGGATGGGCTGGGCTTCCAGGGAAACCTTCAGAACTGCTTTCACTTAATTCTTCTATTAAAGAAAAAAAGTCGAGAATATAAAGACAAATGGATGGCAGTTTGTATTTCCATTGTCCTTCTAGATCTGCATGGCTTCTGTACGCGCTATGACATACTCCGGCCAGCAATGGGTTCTTTGTTTTAGGCATGAGCACAGCGGAACCGTTATGGACGCAATGGGCCATTCCCAGTATAGTGAGTCCCACCACCGACCCGTCGCTGGCTTCTCCGGGAGCGGCTGTGTGAACGTGGGCCATAGGGCATCCTTAAGTCACTGTGGTTAAAAGGGGGCATTCATGTGTTTCTTTATGCAAGGGTACTTTAAAGCCTCCCTCTGAGACACAGATGTTGAAAAAAGGGCCCAGAAAGACTGTCCCTCACCCCCACCCATAGGGAGAGGGTCACAAACGCCCATTCAGGGCTCCGAACCCAAGTTTTACGCACACCTTATACTCCTATCACTTTACCATTCGCCCTTTTAGCAATTTTTAAAACCCAATGAGGCTGACCCCCTTGTCAACACCCCTCTGCATCCTTTACAAGCTGAAGAGTTGCAACGAAGTATCAACTCCTACGAGGAGTCTTTAAAGGTATTTTATTTGCTTTCCAGTTACAAACTTTTAACCTGAGTACTTACTCAATAAGGCCCAAGATCCAGCAAAAGTGCAACAAGTAACATCCGCCCCAGAATTACACCAGTTGACTTTTTCGGTATGGGTCCCCTCTCTCGGCGCTCAGCGTGGCTACTTGGGACCCCTTCACCTGCCTCCCTGGTTCGTCAGATCTGTTACTTTCCCTGATTAAAACCTGCTGAAATCGAGCCGCCTTGCTGGGAGGCTCACCCCCAAATCGCTCCTCCCAAGAACCCGCAGCGACCCTCTGGGTCTACTTTAAGGAGTTTCCCGCTCAGCACGCATGAGGATGGCACAAAAAAAGAACAGAATCACAAACTTCCAGTTCCGGAGGACCGGACGACCCCTGCCTCCTCCCCAGGCCGGATTCAACCGCGGGACGCGCACGTACCTGGAGCCGCGGCCAGCGCAGCGGGAGCGCCACGTCTCGGGGCTCGGCCCGCGCCGCCCTGGCCCTTTATACCCGCCCCTGTGCAGCCGCGTCTGAGCGGCGGGACCGGGGCGGGGGGGCGGAAGGTCTCCGCGAGGCAGGGAAGGGAGTCCGCGAAAAGTCGACGCTCGGGCGAACTCGCATTAGGGAGGCGGGAGTGGGGCGTCTGGGGTGCGGTGGGGCGACCCGGGAGCAGGGGTGGGCGGGTGGTCCCGGGAAGGGGCGGGGCCGGGGGCGGGGCCCAGGGAGGTCAGCGCGGGGTGGGGCGCTCGGGTTTCACCCGGGCAGGGAGGAGGAGGAGGGGGAGGAGGCGCGGCGGCGGCGGGGGCGGGGCGGGGCGGGGCGAAGCAGCCCCGCGCTCCCCGCCCCGCGCTCGGCACCCGCTAGCCCCGCGCTGCTCTACTCGCCGGGAAGGCGGCGCCGGCGGCGGCTGCTCTCGCTGCGCCAGCTCCTGCGCGCTGCCCTCCCGCAGCGGGTGGGCTCCGCAGCCCCAGGCCGGCCGCGGCCCTCCATCTCCCCTCTGGGGAGGTGCGGCCCGGCCCGTGGGGCTCATCTCGGGGCGCTCCCCTCTCTCACTCGCGGTTCCCTGCGAAGCTAGCTCCAGCACCCAACTTTGCCACCTAGCCTATCGCCCCTGTGGGCGCGAACCTACCCACCCACCCGCCGGCCGCGCGCCCGGGAACTGAGCGCCTGGCAGCGGAGCCAGCACCCGCATCCCGGAGCGCAGCAAGTAGGGGGCGGCTCTGGGGAAGTGGCAGAGGGTGACAGCGGCTGCTGCCTCGATTTCCCTAGCCAGCTACTGAAGAGGACCCTCGGACCCTCGGAGCCACTTCGGCCCCCAGCCGCTGGATGACTGGCACGAGGAGCGCGCCCAGCACCTGGTGAGCGACCCCCTGCCCAGTCCGTGTGTGGCCCTGACTGGAACCCCTAACCGCGCTGCGCGGCTGGCTGGGACCCGGGGGCAGCAGAGGTCAGCCAGTGGGTGGTGTCCATGTTGGGTAGGGCAAGTCAGCAGGCACCTGGGCGGGGATTGCGCCGATGGGATTAGGACCACCATCAGTGCGGAGGCGCCCACAGTTGAGCTAGCGCACGGGTTGGAAGTTTGTGTCCCCGCCTTTGCCAAGGTCTGAGCATGCAGAGGTAAGGAGCTGGTAAGCGCGGTGGGCGAGAAGGGACCCTGCTCAACACCTTGGAAAGGTGCGCAGTGGAGGTCTGTGCGCGCACTCCGCGCGCGTCCAGGCTTGCATTGTCAGGAGCCAGGGGGCCCCGCGGCTCGGGCTTGGCAGTCCAGGAGCCGCCACCCCGCTGCCCCGCCGGCTTGGGCAGGTTTTCCTGCTCTCGTTGCAGGGGAACCGGGAGGCACTGGGACTTGGGCTCAACTCCGCCAAGCGCGTTGATTAACGAAGGAGGCTAGGGCGGGGGAAGCAGAGGCCTGGGGAACCGCCTGCCAGGTGGGCTGCGGCCAGGCAAGCCCCTTTCCGCTGGCATCTCTCCACTGCTTCACGGATTTCGCATACCCTGGCGCACGGTTTCGGGGCTGAAGGCAGATCGGGCCCCGGAGGAAACTCTTTCTCCCAAGATGTGCGGGGGAACAGTCGTGGAGGAGTGATTCCCACCCGCCCGCGATCGCTCCTCGCGGCCCCGGGTCCCTGGCTTAGCTGGATCAGATCCCGATTCCCGGGGCTTTGGCGGGAAGCGCGTTCACCTCCTGGCCCTTTCCTCGCTTTGTACCTGGATACAGCTGCTTGAGTTGGGATTTAACTTTCCTGCGCTTGCGGCGTCCCGGGGATCCCCGGCAGGGGGCGCTGAGAGCGAGCGCTCTGAGAGGGTGAGAGGATGCTACAGGCAGTTGCTCCGTCCTGGTTGAGTGGGTGGAGGGTCCGAGCCAACAAGCAGCAGGACCAGGCAGATCTTGCAGTAATTTCATAGCGGGGACGGGGATGGAAGAGCTGATCTGTTGACCATAGAGCGCTGTCAGCCTTGCTGGAAGAACGGACAGGGAAGGTGGTTGCCAGACACAAGTCCCCAGCTAGAGGTCCCTTCCAGAGACAAATGTTTCAGTGCAAACTCTTCCTGTCTGAGCATCTGTCTTCCCTTTGTAACGACTGCATTTACCCAGAAAGAGACCAAAATTGAGTGAAGATGATATGAATTATGTTTAACACTGCTCTGATTTTTGGGAGCACATTAGTTAAAACACCAGGAGTTACAAAGGGTTGTTGCAGCTTATTTTTGAGAAAGGCAGTTGTATGTCACAGCTTACCCAGAAGAGCTCTGTCATGATGGCTGAGTTTGGAAACAGCAGATATGTTATTAATTATAGAGTTAATTTTTTTTTCTTTTGTAAGGAGACAGAAAGACGAAACCAGACTTTAATAAGAAATATTTTTCAATACCTAATTCGGATTGCTAAACTCTTGCTAACTAATGCCGGTTTCATTATGTAGGAGAGGGTAAAGTTTATCATGCATGCACTATTTTGAGTGACTGGTTCACAACTTCAGTTAAAGGAAACAATACCTTAAGTTATGTATAAGTGAAGTAAACTTTTCTTGTCTTTGCCTGTGTTTATACCAAAAGAAATATGGATTTCCCCCCCAAAAGATTTCTTTTTCTATGTTTGTTTTACCTGAAAAAGCAGTCCTAAATGTAATGGTTTGGTTCACTTGAAACACACATTTTTTTCCCTTTAAGTTTCTTTCTCGTAAAAACTTTGGCAATGGCAGCTCATTCATGATGTTGAATGCAATCAGGCTAAGAATTCCTATACTCATCGAACTGTGAGGTTGATGAACTGGCACCTACTTTAACATGCTTTTAGCCAATAAGACTTCTCTTAATAGGGAGAAGATGGATGATGCTAATCGTTTTGTGCTTTTTACGGATTGCACTAACTTATTTGGTTGTTTTAATGGCAAACAGCTGCGAGATCCCCACTGAGCGCAAAGGCTTTGGTCTCCTGGGTGGTAAGGCTTGTCTCTGTCCAAAGGAAGTTTTTGAGATGTTCAGAATTGGGTAAAAATAAACCTGTGTTCTTCACTGCCCTTTCCCTTTAAAATGATGTCTTCACCATGTCTGGAGAGAAAGAAACAGAGAGACTTATAGCACAGAGGCTGTTAAAACTTGTTGGCCACAGGACCAAAATGAACATATGCACATTCATACAAATTTTGTGTAAAGGTTTAGAGGATTATGGGCCTTCTGAAGCCCCATCCATTTCATCCAGTAAGAAATTTTGCTCCAGAATCAATTTAGCCGCTTGCTGGGAGACAAATATTAAACTCAACGAAACTGGTTGTTCTCTGTTCTGCGTGCTATTTGCTCAAAATAACAAATGCCAGCTCCTTGGAGACTGTGTCAAATGCTTCTGATGTTAGAGAGAGCTGCCTATCTGAATCATTATATAGTTTTAATTAACTTGGTGATTTTTAAAGAGTCCCAAATGTCTTTTATTTTAGTCATAAAGTCATTGAAATAGAGACTTTGCTTCTGATACACATACAGGAAAGCGGGGGAGGGGAGGAGAAGACCTTTGCTCCAAGTCCAGCCAAAAGTATAAAGGCATTCCATTAGGTAGACAAGTGATCATGAACTCTAGAGTTACCTAAGATCAGAAACTAATCCCCAGAAACAGGTTTGAATTACAAATGAGATGGTGCGTAAGATAGAACAAATTAATTAGTTTATAATATATCCCAGTCAAGGAATCCAGTTTGTAGTAGTATATGTACAGCTATTTAAGAAAAGCAGTCCTATATCCTACATTAAATCATCTCTAATTCTTGATTCTAAAATTATACCAAACTTTGTATTTAAAAATGCTTCTGAAATTGTTGCCATAGTAACCCAGACAAATTGCTTAGGGCATAATTATAATACCAAGGTGACAAATTTTTATGTTTAGCATTAACTAACGCTCAAAATGTAAATTATGGTGTCTGATAAATTGAGTTATCACGAAGTACAAAGAATCTAATGTGAAACCTTGTACATTTCTGCCCACCTGCAAGTATCGGCAAAGTTTTATAGAGAAAGTTAACTGTTTCCTTGAATCCGAAAATGAGTGTAAATTCTTCAAGTTGCTTATGCTGTCTTGAGTACTGTTGTTGACAACAGAGACATTTTCACATATGTTCTCAGAAACCTTTTTAAATTGAGAGGCAGCAGTTTGGTTGAAAATGACTGTTTTTGTTACTCTGCTGCCCCGCAGAAGTGATCTGCCGTAGATAGGGGGCAATCTGCTGTTTCTAATCCCTGCACGGATTGGGAGCAGGTTGGGGCTAAATTCAGCAGGTGAGGAGTGGCTCCGGCTTGGTAAAGATAACACTGGTATCGGTTATCCAGATAAAACAAAATCAATTTCTGACATCAAGAAAGGAAGAAAAAACAAAATTAAAGTAAGCTAGAACTTACATAAACTTTCCACTTTCAACGTGCCTATTCCAAACTTGCTTTGATTCAGAATTTAAGCCAAACAGAACAAAATGAATGAAAACTTGATCCAAGAGAAGGCAGTGGATGTTAAGTAATTTATTTTAACATACTGGTATTGACACAATTGATCTTTGGCACCTGAAAGATTCTAGAGCTAAGGAACCTGGCTCTCCCTTTCACAGAGTATTTTGAAGCCAGGCAGCTTCAAAGACAAGTCACATTTCACCCTGTGCATGACATTTGAAATAGGATTAACGCAACAGTGGGCTCAAGAAAACAGAAAATTTTCCCAGAGAAATTGCTGTTGTCTTCTTCTTTCTTTTCCTTCTTTTTTGTCCAAGATTAATGGTTGTTTGACAAGAGCAAAGACAAGCACACTTTATTTCCCTTTTCAGAGTTTTAAAATGCTTTGGCATAGTAAGGCAAGTTGCATTTGGAAAAAGTAAATCATACCATTTTTTTTAACTTTTTTTCTCTCATGTATCAGAATTGGTTTCCTGGTTAACATTGAAATTAAAAAAAAAAACTATGGTAAAAGAGAATGATTTTTTTTTAGAGGATGCATTTCTTTTATTTTTGGAAGGTCATGAACCCACTAATCTTTTATCTTCCCATCTTTCATTCATTATTTGTCACTGTATTTCTGGGGAATTGGCTTAACCTAGAAGTCATGTAGAGTGATGAGGAAGTATACACTGGAACAATTTTACTTTATGTTGCATTTTTATGTACATTTGAGAGTAAATCACACGACTGCAATAGGTAATTCAATTACAGATATGTATGATAAATAACCAGGAGGAGGATGCTATCAGAAGCCAGTGCTAGTGGAGAAATAACACTGTATTTGCTGAGATGTGAAATTAAATAAGTTATAGGCGAGTGACAATCAAGATTGCACAAGGACAGATTGTTCATAGAAAATAGAGCCTCTTTCAGTCAGTTCAGATTTGTCCACTATTTGGAAACGCTGTGTGATGGACCCACGGAAACAAAAGCAGAGTCAAAGAAAGTAATTAAGAAAAAATTTGCTAAGCAGTTTCCTGTGATTTGTTTGCAAAATCATAAATCTGAAACTTCTATTCTTCTGAATCACAGGAGAGATGCATTCCTCATGAACTGACTCCAAATAAAATTCCACACAAAGAGCTTCTCTTTCTGTTAAAAAAACTCCAAACCCCACAACAGCTGGGCTCGATGGCTCAGGCTGGTAATCCTAGCACTATGGGAGGCTGAGGCAGGAGGATAGCTTGAGGCCAGGAGCTTGAGACCAGCCTGG
>VBSM01003039.1:25126468-25185766 GCA_008086735.1 Cheirogaleus medius
ACCATCTGGGGGATGGACACACTTGAAGCTCTGACTTGGGTGGGGCAAAGGCAACATACGTTAACTAAACATTTGTACCCTCTTAATATGCTGAAATAAAAAAATTAAGAAAATAAAAGAAACCTACAACAGAAACCAGAAAAATTATAGATGCGACACATCTCAGAGAGGGCTCTCAAAGCTACCAAGGATGCAGCTGCCCTCCTGCCTGTCCTCCTCAATCTCACTGTCAGAAGAGAACACGTCAGGGGTTGGGGACATTTATGGTCGGGCAACCTGTCACCAAATGGATTTTAGAATCAAAACTGGCTTCTGTGACTCCTTTTATAGGACTGAGAGATTTAGATTTGCTGTAAAACTTTACTGATTGTAAAGCCGAGAACATTGTTTGTAACCAGTGGCATAAAGCAAAAATAATAGCGCTGGATGTTAAATTTCCTTTGTCCAGCAGATATTATAATTAAGCCATTGTTCATACTGGTTGACATATGAATATAAACTGAATAAGGATTTGCCTCTAAGACATCTGTCATTTAAATTTCTGTGTGCCCTAGCTGTGGACTTGACATTAGGAAGAAAGTTAGAGTTTTAGGAAAGCTGGGTGGGATAATTATCAAAACCCATGGTTTGGTAGAGACGTTTGCCTGATTGGGCAGGGCAGCGGGAGAAGCCTCCGCCTTGACTTAGCACTCACCGGCAGTGGAGGGGTGTGGAGGGGACGCCGCACCCACTGTGCTGGACAGATGTCATCGGTGGTGATCAGCAGGTCCATGGCCAGAGAAGCTGGCAGCTGCAGATGGGTGGGATGGGTGGAACACTCCGACAGGGCCATAATTGTCCCTGTGTGACTCATGAAGTCAGATAGAAGCTCTGTGAGAACCCTGCACGGAGTGGCTGGACTGTCCATGTGGACTTGAACAGGGACAACGCCAGGGGTGGGTCAGAATCCCACATCCGAGTTGGATCTGTGGCTCCTTCCAGAGCCCAGTCCTTAAGGGGATGAAAAGGGGAGGTGAAGACAGCAAGCGAGGTGGCCTTCTCCGCAGGAACGGCCAGGATGTGTGGTTATCAGGGGACGGCCTCAGGAAGGATTAGGCAAGACGCAGAACTAGGAGCGTGTGGAGAACTGGCCGAGGGAGGAAGACAGAGATCCGTGAATTTGGATGCAGTGACACAACCAAGCGAGTGTGACTAGCTGCCTGCCGAGTGGGGTCCACAGCTTGTCATGTGTGTTGGTGAGGTTCAGGATGGGTCTGCAGGCCTGGCCCCTGCAGTGGGGGTGCAGTCGCTTCCGCTGGGGGAAGGACGTGCGCCCGAGGCTGGGAAATAGAGTGGGGTGTGATCATGGCTCGGGACCAGACTTCACCACTGCCACTGTCCCTCCTTCAGGACTACAGCCCCACCTGCCTCCCTGCCAACCCCCTGGCCTTTGCACGTCCTCTCCTTCCGCTTGGAATGCTTTCCAACTGCTTTTCCAGGAGGCTTGCTGCATTCGGGTCTTGCTGCCTTGAGGTCTCTGCTCAAGTGCCTTCTCTTCAGAGAGGCATCTCCAAATAGCACTCACTAAAATAATGTCCCCCCTTCTCTCTTCCCTTAGATGCCTGTTTTTCTCTCCATGGCATTTTGCATGACCTTCAGCATTGTATTTATTTCTTAAAGTCTTTCACCCACAGAGAATGTAAGTGTAGGAGACAGATGAGACTGCTTTGGTCATACCTGTGTCACCAGTGGGGTCTAGAACAGTGCCTGGAACACACAAGGCTCTCAGGCTGTATTGGATGAGTAAATAAGTGCCCTATATATTGTGTCTATAGGACAGATACAATAAAGGACTGTGGCTTAAATAAGACTTTTTTGGGGGCTAACCATGGACACTAAACACTATATGCTTTATTTGGAGAAAAATGTTTTACATACCTTCAAACTGATTTATTAACCGTCTTTTTTTTCATGCAAAGATGGTTAGGTTTATTGAATATTACATAGTTATATCATGTAGGCAAACTTAACAAGATCAGTAGAAAACTGGGCAAAGGATTGAAACAAATAATTCACAGAGGAAAACACAGCCAGTTTATAAACATATGGGACAGTGATCAGTCTTATAATGGAAATTGCAATGAAATACTATTTCATTTGAAATGCAAATCATAGTAATCATATGGCATTTTCACCTTTCAAATTATCAAAGATTTTAAATCTGATAATCCCACATGGTTTAAAAGTTATGATGAATTTGGCATTGAATCATATGGCCAAATTTCTCCTCAAAAGGTTGATACCAAATCATTTTGCTTCAAGCAGTCTATGACAGTGATTTATTAACAATCTTGAAATACAGATACCTTTGTAAGCTGGGGTGGAGGGGGCTGTGTATTTCCTGTATTCTAAGGCAGGGCTATTTGCACAATAAGTAGGTGCTTGTTAAATGATTTGATGACCTTGCTTGACTTGGAAATTAGTATAAATGCACTTTATGTATACAGACTATTCTGATCCCAAAATCCAAAGTCTGAAGTGCTCCAAAATCAGAGACTTTTTGAGTGCTACCACTCAAAGGAAGTGCTCATGTATATAATGCAGATAGTCTAAAATTCAAAAAGTCCCAAATCTGAACCACTCCTGGTCCCAAGCATTTTGGATAAGGAATACTCAACCTGTATTACAGCATAGTAAAGTTAAAGTTCAGGGATGTTCTTTACTTACTTAAAACAGCATCCTCTCCACACGCAGAAATTCCAGGGAACATATTGTATCTGTATTACATATTTTCACGCATTACAGAAATTTTAGACATTCTAGGATTTTAGAAATATGGCAGGCTTTTTTATTTTATTTCTGAGATCAGGCTAATGTCACTTAGCTGGATTTATAGATTTAATAAGTAGAAACAGAAGAATGGATAAACAAAATGTGGCATATCAGTACAACAGGCTACTGTTCAGCAATAAAATGAGTGAAATCTTGGTATATGCTATAATATGTGTGAACCTCAAAACATTATGCTAACTGAAAGAAACCAGTCGCAAAAGACCGAGCAATTCCATTTATAGAAATGTCCAGAAAAGGCAAGCCCATAAAGTCGGCAAGCAGATTAGTGGTTGCCTGGGGCTAGCAGTGCGAACTGGAAGGGACTGCAAATGGGCAGGCCTGATCTTTTTGGGATGATGAAAATGGTCCAAAACTGGATTGTGGAGATTGTTGTGCAACTCTGTAAATGTACTAAAAATTGTTGAATTGTATACTCACAATGAGTAGATTTTAAGGTATGTAATTTATACCTCAATAAAGTTGTTGAAGAAAAAAGAAAATCCTGGACATAATCTCTAAAATTAGAATAAGTTAGGCTGCCAGTGGCCTAAACACGCATCCTGCTGCATTTATTGGGAAATGCATTCTGTTTCCATGATTCTCACAAAGCCTAGTGCCAGGGCCACTGGATGCCGGGCTGAGCAGCGTTTCTTTGATGCTAAGGCACTCTCTTCCTGGGAAGTAAATCTCAGCTGTAATCTCTATTATGAAAACAAGCAATCTCAGGTTGTTTCCGGATGAGCTCACATAACCAGATGAAATCCATCATTTAAACCAATCAGCCAGCCTCGCTGCTAAATGTCTGGTGCACCCCAATTCCAGACATTTGCTGGAGTTTGCTTTTCTGCTGGTTTTTATTGTTTCGTTGGCATTGCTCAGGGGGAGCATCTTTGACAACACAGAATCGAGTGGTCTCATTAGAGCTGCAGGGTCTGGAACTCCCAGTGTGTGGCTCTGCTCAACAAATGAGGCTGCTTTCCTTTGATGGGGGCAAGTTCACAATGCCTGCTTCTGTGTCCTCACTCAGTTTCTCAGCCAGGCGTTTGCTTCAGCTGGTGAGGCAGGTAACTTCTAACAGCCAGACCTGGTGGCAGGATGCAGATTTTTAAACGCCCGGAGCCTGAGTACTTAAAGGTGAGTGTGCTTTTTTTCCTCATAGAAAGAGAAGAGTCGTAGAATTGCTTCTGGCTTTTCCTGTTCTGCTTTGGCAGACTTTGCAATGGAAGTGCAAAGCTGCAAATAGATTATGGGGAGAGATACATACGCATTGTCTGTAATTTCCTTGCTCTGGTCGTCTCTGGGTGGAAGCGAGTGTCTTTAGCTTTCCCCTCTTGTTTATTGCCACTTCCATCTGTTTTGTGTGTTAAAACCCTCTCCGCCTCCTGCCACGGGGCTTCCTCAGCCCTCTCGTGGGCACTTTGCTTTCCCCTCACCAGTTGGTTTCCACATGGTGGCTTTCCGTGGGAGTGTTTACTTTGGCACAGATGGTTCCTGCTCCAGATACACCCGGCGTGGCTTTTGGGATCTGGCCGAGGCTGGCTAGCCTTTGGAGCTCCTGGGCATCTCTCCGTTAGTCATAGAATGTTTTTTATCCAGCCCCGTGGTGTTTCAGGCAAGCATTTTCGGTCCTTAAAGTTCGTGTATGCAAAATCGAGATGGGAGGTTCTAATCCTAGTGCAGTAGTGTCGTTGACCTCTTGCCAGGGCCAGTTCTGAGCAGCTCCTTCTGAGTTTGCCTCCTCCCAAACACGCAGCCTAGCCTAGAAGCAAACTAAGAGTAACGTTTATAAAATGACCATGTTTTCCTGTGACCAGTCCCAAGTCCTTACTCACCCTTAGTGAATGGTAGTAGGAGAGTGCATTCATATTTCTGTCTGCTTATTGGATGGCAAAGCAGTGGGTGACATTTTCATCTTTGATAACACTTTTGATGGTTTCAGTTGGTCAATAAAATACTGTTTAGGTAAAGTACTTTTTTATGGTTTTGTTTTCTTTCATTTCCAATGAGCAACTGTTCTCCACATTTCGAGGTTAACTAGATAGGCATTCTGTTAAACAGATTGGTTCCATGATTAGGGAAATTTCTGTGTTGCCAGGACACATATTTAGCTTTGAAACAGAAAGAATAGGAAAGCGCTGCAATTTTCTCTTATTTTAAAACAGCTTTTAGAGCAATCTTAGGTTTGTGTTGATTCTGATAGCCTGAGTTGATCATAATTAAAGCAACTCACAGTGTTGTGTGCAGAATTATGTGAAGCCATCATCGTAAGTGGGGAAAATGTGTAAGAGCAGTACTTTTATGATTTCAACTTTTTTTTTTTTATAATCATTTACTTTTCTGTAAGGCTTCCAAATGTTAGCATCAAATATTGATTTTGGACACTCTAAGATGTGTAGGATGTTAACTTTATTCTGGCAGGCTGGAACATAGGGAAGGGCCTTGAATATTCACCGCACAGCCTGGGCGGGTGAGTAGGTTCAGTTGCTTGCATCTGTGGATACCTTCTTTTGTCCTGTCCTTGTTCTGAAGTTTAAAACCAAAATATCTTTTCCGATGTGTCAGTGAAGAAAAACCTTATTAAAGTTTGAGCTAGAAGTTAAAGGTAGACATTATATTTATTTGTTTAACATTTCCAGATTCTAAATATAAAAGAAAGACTATGTTTTGCAGAGCAGTCATCCAATGCCCAGATACGGAGCCTGTGCCCAAGGCAAGAGACCAGATCACCAAGCTGGAAAGGAAAGTTCTGGACAGCAGTTTCCTGTCCTTTAGACAGGGTTGCCTCCAAGTACCCTTCAATGACCGTTACCCCCTCTGTCACAGGGATTCTACGGTCTCCCCTCTCCTTATCATTGTCCTTCTCTTGTTAATTTCTCTGCTACCCAGCAGAATTTTAATTATAATGCTCCTTCTTCACCATAAAGTTTTGAGCCAAACCAGGCTCCCCCCACCCCGTGTAAAAGGGGCTTGCCTGGTTTTGTGCCTTGTGTGTGACATTATCTGGCGTCTCTAGCATCTGGCTCCTTTGCTGTGGGGACCGGGGGCTGCTCCTGACATGACAGGGAGCAGCAGGGACACAGTCTTTGGCTCCTAGTCGTGTTCCTGCGCTGCTTCGCATTGGCTTATATCCACCAGCCCTCATTGGTGTCGGTGATGAGAATGACAGGAACGGGACGGCCATGCAGTTACATCCTGACTTCGGAGTCACAGGCAGTGGAGCTGGGAAAACCTGCATCTGCTCATCTCATTGGGTAACTCGGTAGCTCTTCGCTTGCTGCAGGGCGATAGGAACTCCCTCCTGTTCCTTCTTCAGCCCTGCTTCCTGGCGGAAAAGATCTGAGGCCTCGGGGCTTCCCAGGCCCTGCCTCCTCTCCACCTTTCAACCACCCTCACTTCTTTCTGCCCCGCTGGGCAGGCGGGAAGACCTGAACCCAGGTGGTTGAGTTGAAAGTATTCCCACTCTACCTATCCACCCTTATTTTCTTTTTTAAATGCATATCTTAAACCAGCATTTTTCTAAAGCTTTCTACACCTAAGAATGCCACCCTGAATGTAAATTGTGCAGCGGTCACGGGGGTGGCTTGGGAGGTCGGGGAGGCGGGGCGCCGCACAGAGAGCGCTGTGCAAGTCCAGGCGATGCGTTTTGGCTGGTGCAGCTTTCCAGGCAGACTCTGAAGTCAGGCCTGGAGCCAAATTTACTTTCTGTCTGGCAGCAGTGATGGAATGCCTAGGGCCTATCACCAGCTTGTGAACAGAAATCATTCAGGAAACTGCAAGCTGGCAAGTAAGAATCGCAAAGATTCATTCACTTGAAAGCTTACGCCTGCAAATGTTATTTAACTTTGAACCGTTTCTCCAGGCCTACCTACTGGGTTCCATCTCCTGGAGGTTTGTCCTGGTACAGAGGAAAGCCCGTACGGTCCACAGCGGGGATCTCACTGCTGGGCTGAGAGATGGGGACAGCGCAAGGGCCTTCTGAAGACTCGGCCCTGACCCAAGTATCCATGCGATCAGGTCACTTTCTAGAATTTCCTGGAGTAAATGTAAATGCTTGGACTTTATTTCCTGAAGCTACAAACAGGACAAGTCAGGACAACAGTCACTTTTCGCTGTGGTCATGCACCCTCTCCATTAAAATACCTGGAAGACATTTTTAAAGGGGCCTCTATTGATGAGTTAATTGTTTATTGAGGTCGGCTCGAGGAAATGAATGCTTTGAACTTGGACCACAGCTAGAGGGAAGATTGACTTGCCCAACATGGAGAAGAAAACACAGAAAGTTACACACCCTAAGTTTTTGATGGGGGAGAAGGGTATTTCCCAATGTCTACGGAGTATTTGAAAGGGATTGTTTTCCTCATATGTAGAAATTAGAAGAGAAAACCACACAATCCAGATTCAAAGACTGTTCAGAGGTTTATTCCATTTGTTTGTTTTGTTTGGTGGAGGGGAGCAGGAGAGGCTTTGGCGTGTGTCTGCGAGAGAGAAGACCTGGTAAACATTCCTCATTTGATCTTTGCGACTCTGAGCGCTTCATAATCTTTAGGAAAATCCCAGTTTTTCTCCTAGTGGCTAATCACTTTGTTCTTTTCTCTCAGGAGGGAAAAGAATCATCGAGACCTCTCAGGCCACTGCGTGTGGATGAGAGGAGAACCTCAGTGAGGTATAGGTCCTTTTCTGTCATTCTCCAAAGTGTCACTCTGCACGCCATGGAGATCTCTCCTCGCTTAGCACACCCAGCTCCCTGCCCGCCGAATTAGAAGGGTCCTTCCCTCGTGCTAAGTCCACACTGGCTTTTTCTGTCCTCCTCCTGCTTCTCAGATGGCTTGTGATCTACCCAAGAGCCAGGAAGCATGACAATCCAATTTGGCAGGGGGACATGGCTCTTGAAGCATGGTAACGCCGGTCGACCTGGCCCTCAGAGTGGTCTCCGACGTGGCCCATAAGTCCCAGCCACATGTTCACTCCCAGTGATCTGTTACCAAGAGTCCCTTTAATTAGTGATGGTAGCACATGAACTTTAATGTGGTTTTGGATTTGTTGCTAAGTGCGTTTCAATAGGCTTTCACTATTTTGTTTTTTAATTAAAAGTGTAAGTTCTCTGAAGACCTGGTTTTTGGGCTGGAACTTCCTGCCTGGAGGTTGTTGGAGATGGCCCCGAGTGGGGAGAACAAGGCGGGCAGCCTGGCCCAGGCATCCTAGGCGCCTGACAAAGGGCGCAATTAGTGACTTGCTCTTGGTAGGGACACGTGGGACGCCCTCAGGGCCAAGTGGCCTTTTGTGGATTCTTCTTTAATTGCACTTTGAGGGAACATAGAGTTGGCTACCAGGTTTAATTAAGCCTGCAGGGCTGAACCATGAAAACAAATCAAAAGCATGTTAGGGAAGGCTGCTTTCTTGAAAGTTTATAGGATTGCTCGGTTTGTATTTGTTCCTTTTCAGGTGAGGGCTGGTGTGTCCTTTTAAACCCAGCCATTGAGCTTGACTTTGACTTCTTTCTACTGCTCGGCCGTTCTGCCTGGTAATTGCAGCGTGACCCAAATATGTTACAATTCATGCCAGATGCTTAAAAAGCCCGTGGTAGAGGGGGCTAAGTTCCTCTTTGTGTCTTTCCTATATGTGGGAAGAAAAAAGTTTTTGTGGATGTATTTATACAAAAGAACTTGCCCTTAGACTTTTAAGAATTGGTAGACAACTAAAGGAATTCTTATAAAGACATAATTAGAGGCACATATGAAACTTGTAAAGTATACATGTTTGAAATGCTTTGCTTTGCTGAGCAATTGGGAGTTTATTAGCTGTTTCCTTTTCCCACATTAACTTTCAAGTGATTAATTGGATTTATTTAATTAAATGCTCCATATTTAAGTAGAGTGGAGGCCCAGGGAGTATCCTGAAAATAATATCAATCGTTTCTTATTGAATATTTTAGATGGATATTTTATACCTACAATATATAACATAGTCTGTTTATACTTAGAGAAAAGACATTAAAGTCTACATTAATAACCTCTTACTATTTAACCTTTAATTCTAAGGTGAAAAATCTATTTAAAAAATCTTATGGGCGACCTCAAGAATTCTGTGTCATGAAATTCTACCACTTTCCTGCATTCCAGAGAAACAAGCCAGTTTTGTAACTAGAAGCACGTCTCAGTTGGTGCCACAGTGAGTGGAAATGTTTGGAGGGGTAGCTGCGCTATTTTTAACAAGTTCAAATGCATCCTGTGGTGGACCGTTTCCAATGATCCAAAATTAGTAATGGTATCTGGACACCACAGTGTCATGGACTCAGGCGAGTCGGCACGATCAACATCTTTGAATTGTCAGCCTACATCCAATAGTAAGATTGATGGCTCTGGTCGAACAACACATCATTCTTTGGAGAAAACAAAAGGACAGCCTGTAATTGTGAACAAAGAGGTCAGAGGGTTTGGAATTAGGTGCTCAGCAAAGCGGACGCTGCATAAAATTGGGAGCAGTTTCAGGCTATTAGAAGATGATTCTCTTAGTAGTGAGGGACATTTTTATTGTGTTGGTAGGAGACATGAAGGAGAACAGCTGAGATATTTTTCCTCTTCTGTTTTGTTTACATGAAAAAAGGGCCAAAGGAGAAGCCTAGTGGAGAAAGGACTTGGTTATCACAGGAGCCCTTCATCTGTGGGAAGAAACGAAGATACAGTTACCCTCGGTGAGAAGATCTGTGGTTACACATGTTGCCCCAGTCATCCTAGAGAAAAATGGCTGCTTTTCTTTGAAAGAATTGTGTTTACATTTCCCCACGTTCAGAGGAATGCTTCACTATCAAATACACATGCAGAAGGCAGTTGTCACTCGGCAGTGCCCACTGATTACTGTTTTTCCCTAAGGTTTTTTCGTTCGCTTGTAAAGTAATCCATAGTTTATAAAAGGATGGGCTAATGTTTAATAGCTTTTTTCAGATAAACCTTTTCTGTTGTCCTAATTCAGAATGACATGGCAGACAGGGGATAGATTTGAATCAAAGGAAGGGAAATGAATTACTGTGCCTTATTCCTTGAATGTTGACCACTTCCTAGTTGGTGCAACCACTCCACAGAATTCTAGAGTCTGGAAGACAGTTTGGGTTGTCTAATTTATGTCTTTGTCTCCAGGAAGGGCCTTTTCTAAACCTTTATAGAGAGATGATGATCAATTACGTTCTTCAAGAGGGGCTTACATTGGGGTCCTGGTATAACTTGGACCACTCGCTTGTTTTATTGTTGTCTAGCTCCAATGTAGCATGTGGTCTACCAAGAAGTATTAAAAACTTTCTCAGGGCCAAACCCCAGGTCCTGCTCTGGGAAGACAGTGTGGAGAGGCCAGAGATGGCTTTTGCTCTCTTGGTGTCTGTTTTCCAGTTAGGTGTCGCTTGTCCTGGCATGGATATGACTCTTCTCTGATATTCCTTGAGAACCTGAACTGATGCTGTGGGTTCAGTGCAACACTGAGACTTCCCGACGAGCCTCAAGGCAGGATAGCAGGGACAGCAGGAGGGAGGCAGAGCTGGGTGTGGAAATGCTGAATGATGGAAATAGTTCTCAGTGTCTACATGCCCTGATGGAGCTTCCTTGGTTTAGAAGGTGCATGCCCAGCCTCAGGGACATGCTGTTGATACCCACCCAGGGTTCTGGGGCCACCTTCCATCTCAGGGCACCCACCTACGTCCATCAGACCACACATAGCCAGGGAATGGTGTCTGCAGATGTGGTTCCTGCCAGTGCAGGTGGCCTGAAAATCAATGGCTTCGAGATTGCTGAAGAAAAGATAGAACTACTCACATTCTTCCTTTTTGGATCATAGAGAAGTTTGGAGTTGGCCGCCTCTGTGACATTCCCCCGGGGGTGGAGGGCAACGTCAGCATGCTAGACTCCGAGCCCCAGGTCTCTGACGCGCTCAGGGTCTCTGACGTGCACAAGCCCCTAAATGTGCGATATGTTTTCTGGTGTTTTTCGGGGACAGAACCCACGTTACCCACCTTCATCGTAGGATGCTCTTTTCCAGTGTCTAATACACTTTACAGTCAGGCTAAAGAAGAGAAGCCGACCTTTCCAGAAGCGAAAGAGCCTCAGGATGTGAAAAGGGAAATTGGAACTTAGTTAGATAACTAAGCTGCTTAAATCTCGCTTCTGAGGAGCCTCCCTGCCGACGGCCAGCACACGCTCTGCACTCTCGCCCGGTTCCATAGCTCCGCGCCATGGCATTCGGGTTTATGGAAAAGCTCATTTTTAAAGAGATACCAGTGTGTTGGTCAAGATTCCCTGATTAGACTCTTCACTCTGGAGAAGGATCATTTCTCTCTTTTCTGACCCTCTGTGTGTATATCCTAAGTGCTGCTCTTACCTGAGTTGAGTGATCGGAATGCCAAAGACTATTTAAATTTCTCAAGTTGCAGGCAAACGCAATCCATTAATCATTTCTCATTACATATATGTTTGTGAAACACAAGGATTAACTAACTCTCATTCTGTTTTCTTCCTTTTGTCCTTTCATGTAAACTTGAAAAAGAAGCATTTTGTTTGGGGATACATTTTGGCAAATATTTTTAAAATGAAGAAGAGGATATTGAAGGAGCTTTTTTTTTTTTTTTTTTTTTTTGGGTCAGTGTGTTGTTTGAGACTGGAAGAGCTTATAAATTATGCATGTGATTTCTTTTTTCTTTTTGAATGTTTAATTTGGATAAGTGTATTTGTGCTGTAATTATCCATCAAGTTATGTGCAGCCTTAAAAGACTCTACCTGTGAAAATGTGGGTGCCAGTCTAAATGGAAAAACTTGAACTCTGCTATTGTCACTGGCAGCCATGTGTGAACACGATTGTTTTTTTTTTAACCCATGATCTGTCCCTTCGTGACATACCCCAATACAGCAAAAAATTTGCTTGTGACACACATCTGTGGAAATGTTCAAATCTCAGAAGGCCAGAGGAGGCAGAGTTCCAGAGCGGTAGCGGGAGTGATGAGTACATACCTCGTCCTAACAAACGCCCTGCACGCCTCTCCCCTGACTTTGCCCTCTGTTCAGAGGCTGCACTGGTACTGAGCCTTGCTGGATACTAGCAGTTGAGTCTATTTGAAAGTGACACCTTTTGGATTTTCCGGGGCTTAGGTTTCAGATAACTACTACTACGAAGGCTACGGTTCCAAGTGATGCAAGGGGGAGTGAACGGAGGGAGAATCCGCATATTAAAGTACAGAAAGAAAACTTAGCAGACGCTCCGGTTACCAAAAAGGACTTTCATTCCACAAGTCCTCTCCCCTCCCACCTCTTGCTGAGGAGCTTTAAACAGAATGAATGAATAACAGGAAGTTAAGTTCATATTTACTTTCAGATAGAGCTAGGGAATTTTATAAGGATTTGAGTCCTAGAAGGAGGCCAGTATTTGAAAGCATGTTACTAGTTTATAATATGAAAAAAAAAAAATAATTCTGGCCCCAGTTCAGTAGATGTCTTAATACTGTTGGCTGAGGCCTATAGGTCAATGTCTGAAATATTCCTGGCATAAAATGATTACATGTTTTATTTTCTTTTAATTGAAATTTATTAGTGGTAATTTCGGTTCAGTGCTCAGCATGACATAAAGGCCACAGTCCTGAATCCGGAAGCTACTGGGAGGAGACGTGCAGCTGGTGGTGACCAGGCAGGGGTGATGCCCTCAGCTGCCCTGATAGGGGCCGGCTGCCCACCAGGGCCGGCCAAGTAGGATCCTGACCCCTGGGAAGGTGCCGACAAGCCCAGCAGCCAGAGAGAAGCTGCAAGGGCTTTCGCATCAGTCACGCAGGGCGGAAACGGTGCGAGGCAAAGCTGGCGGGAGGAGGTGGGAAGCCCTTCTCACCAGCCTGGCCACCCTCCCCAGGGCACACGGTCATGGGTAGGCGGTGGTTCCTCAGACCCTGATGGAGCTGACAGCTGGTGGTGCTTTCAGAACTGGAAGGGATGACTTGTAATAACCAGAACCATCTGGATACAGAGCTACCACAGGCTGAGAACTCGGAAAAGGCCGCTCTTCTGCTTAGCTCTGTGGATTTTCTGTAAGTGCCAAGTCCTGCAAATAAAATCACCATGTGCTAAGAGCTACCTGACCCTAAAGGCTCGCCAGGCCTCTAGAGCCAGGTTTTCCTGAAACCTTCTAGAGACTCCTGGCTCTCAGGTGAAATTGTTTTTCTACCTGGGCATGTAGGCAAACAATGTAGTTCTCTTAATTCCAGCTTAGGGCTCTCTTGTTTTTTCTCTCTTCTCAAAAGAAAAATACATTAAATCAACAAACTTGCTCATTTTGTGTATTTATTGTTATGCAGAAAATTATCCCATGATTTAGTGGCTTAACACCATAATTTGTTACTATGTTTCACAGTTCCTTGGGTGGACTGGGCTCAGCTGGGTGGTTCTCCTTGGGCCTCTGGTGCAGTTGTGGGCTTGTGGTGCCCACCACACGACCTCTCTCTTACATAAAGGCCTGGGCTTCAAGAGACAGGAAACGAAAGTTTCCCAGCCATTTAAAGTCCGTGTCCAGAACTGGCATAGGACCATTTCCACTGTATTCCACCTATCAGAGTGGACCTAGGGATTGCCTGGATTGAGGGTTGGAGACATGGAGGGCTCATTGTAGGCAAGGGCAAGGCATACTGCAGAACTTGTGGGAGGGAGATTGTGTTGCGGCCATCTGTGGGAAATGCCATCTGCCACACCATTCCTCATGTTCAGTCAGTGTGTAGGAACAGACAAACGAATGTGCAATCACTTGCCTGAGTCAATCACACTCTACTTCATCTCTATAAAGATGGAGCTTGGAAACTAACACACGAGCACTAACACTTAAGCAAATGCAACATGCAAATGTCAAAACTTCAGCGTTGCAAAATGGGTGACCCTTTTCACTAAAATGATTTTTCTTTTACTCCACAAAGAAGACTAGTTGCAGGATTTCTTTACATATCAAGATCTTCTAGACCTTTTCACTGTAATTTACAAAGCAGTGTAAATATAGTGGTTACGAGAGTGGATTTCAGATTTAGATTGCCGGCTCTTGGCTCAAGCCTGCCACTTACTAGCTGCGAGAACTTGAGGAGGATACCCAGTCTCGCTATGCCTCACTTTCCTCAATTCTAAAATGATAATGGTAGTTATGCCTTGTAGGGGTTTTGTGGCCATTAGAAACTGTTAATGCACAGGAATCACCTGTTCCGTAGTGAGCACCGTGTAACGCCAGCAAGTGTTACTGTTGTGGTGATGCAATGAATAGAAATTCTCATTACAAGCCGAGGTGTGGTTTGATGTCCTTCTGTACTCAAAAGCACGTTGCCCCATGCAGTTGGATCACCGCCTCTTGTTTGGTTACCTGCACAGCAGTGCCCGCTCAGAGAGAGGGAAAGGAGGTGGGAGGACAAAGCAGAAATTACTAAAAATAAAGCCGAGGGTTGGGACTTGTTGTTCAACTTTGCATAAGAGCAAATGTCTCTTGATGTAGGAGAAACTAAAGGAAAGGTTAGTGGTTTCTTATCCACATGTGCTGGGTGTCTTCTGCTTGCCCTTCCAGAGCCTTGGGAGGCTCCTCCCCTAGGATTGTGCTACAAGGATTTTCCAAGGGCTGACTGCATCCTTCCACCTGAGCCTCAGCACCCCCAGGACCTGGTAAATGCTTCCTCTTTCCAAACTGTCAGGCCTTGAGGGGGTGGCTGAGTCCACTTCGACCCTCCCTGGTGTTTCCTTGGCCTTTGTCAAAGCTCCCCATGTTACACACTCCTCACAGTGCCCACGTGGAGCATGCTTGTCCACCTGACAGGTGCCTGCCCCCAGGATGATTAGTGATAATGTTGATTTTCGGTTAGTATTGTGATAGCAAAGTGGAAGAATGGGAGTTGAAAACCACAGTGTCTTTCACTAATGCATTATTTTGTTGAAGTCACTGATAACCCCATATGATGGATAGCTTTTCTGGCTTTTGGGTAGTCACCTAAAGCTCAGGAGCGCTGAAGCAAATCATGTGACCACGAGTGCTGATGCCAGGACCAGAATCCTGGTCCTCCGACCACTCCCTGCAGGCCCTGTCTCCCTGGCCACCAGCAAGGAGTGGACCAGGGACCTGAACTTGTAGCCTGAAGCCAAGCTGTCCCAGGGCTTCTTGGGACTGTCAGTTGCTGAAAGCTCTTAGGTCATTGCTGAAAAGATCATGGGAAGAAATCCCTGAAGCATAACTAAGGGCGGACACCATTTCCTTTATAAAATTGGGAGCAACTGTGTTCTAGGTCAGTCTCTCTGAGTAGATAATTCTTATTTTTCAAGCTGAAGTCTATACTGGGCAGGGGACAGCTGGTTTACATAATTAAAGTCCCCTGTTAATTAGTTTTGATAACATCAATAAACTATATTCCTTTGACAGCACCGTTATATGTGGTTGAAGATCTATTTAATCTCAGACATGTAAACAGGCAAATATCTAGTTAGCTCTTGGTTTATACACACACATCCTGCTTGGCTTTCTAGCTCAATCCTAAACTTAAATGTTTGTTATTACCAGTTTTTAATATGCTTTTGGGTAACTGAAGTAAGTGGAAAAGAGGAGGTCCCTCCTGACTCAGGCAAATTCTCCTCTACTTTTTAGTATTTATATATCCCTGGGAAGTATTTGGTAGCAGGAATTTTGCAGCTCAATGTACAATACAAGCTTTATAGCAGGTCATGATTTGGATGTAATGTGTGGCTTATTAATGAAGAAGAAAAGGCTTCTTTTGATTACTTTTCTATTTGATAATAACCTGAAAGGGGTTCCCAATTCTCTGGAACTCTATAATTTTTTAAAATTTAATTACTGCAATCACTGGAGTAATTATTTTTCATGATACAACCCTATAAAGGGCCACAAGGACAGATATTTTAATACAATTTTTTCTCTAGACTCAATTATTTCACATCTATCAGAAATTAATTTTCTTAATATACCACTTTTATCATACTGTTCTCCCATCCCTCTATTGATTGATGCCTAAAGAAGAAACAAATACCATTGTTCAGTCTGGTGTTCAAAGAAATTCGATTTCTCTGAAACCTTGTCAGACATTTTTCATTGTAGCTCTGCTTCATGCAAAGTTCCCAGCAGGGACAGGGCCTGGGCACGAGTGGGGTATTCTTGGTTGTCCCCGTGACTGGGGATGCTCCTGGCATTTGGGGCCAGAGGCCAGCACAGTCATCATCATGGTCCTTGTCCCTTCTGGCCTCAGCTTTGAGAGCCTTTTTCCTCCAGCAGAACCCAGCTGCTTCCTCAAGTCCCAGCTCACGTCTGAGTGCTCAGATGGGCACAGTGAGTGGTCAGGACCCTTCTTACCCTGATTTTGCCTGCTCCTGATATCTATCCTGTTACTGTTACTGACATCCATTACTGTTGCTGCCAGCCATTTGATATAAATACTGGGTTAAATCAGGGATCAATAAAGTTTTCTTGTAAAAGGCCAAACAGCACATTTTTAGGCTTCTAGGATGGTGTGGTCCCTGTCCAATAACATTTTCTTCACACACACATGCAGCCGGCTGGGTTTAGCCCATGTGCTGGAGTTTTCAACCCCTGGCCTAAACCATAGAAAATAGCTATTTTTGTAGTTCAAAAATGGTCAACTATTGGCAATTTTGTATGATTCAAACAAATACGACTATGTGGTATACTTTGTTGTGAACATCAGTATCATCTGAAATGTGTTGCATCTACCCCCCAAAACATCCGAATCTGTCTTCTCCCTCTCCGTTTTATTAGCTAGTTTTTAGCCTTCCATGGTGCCTTATTCAAAGTGTTGAATATTTGGGGCATCCAATAAATATATACTTATTATATGACTGACAGGCAGAACCCTACACTCAAATCCCTTCATAAGAAGAAAACTTACAGTTAAGTATTTGCCCTAAAAACTTTTTATGAATGTATTTATAATTGCATTAACAATGGTTGTGAATTTGCTCAGTCCTTACACTATGACCAAGGGCATTTTCATTATTATCATTGTGGTCCTTGTTACCATCTGTATTTGTTTCCTAGAGCTACTTTAAAATTACTCTCAAAATTCTGGAGGTCAGAAGTCCAGAATTAAGGTATTTGTGGGTTGGTTCCTTCTGGAAAAGGCTCTGAGAGACAGTCTGCTCTGGACCTAGGTAGTTGCCGGTAGTCCTTGGGGCTCCTTAGCTTGTAGAAGCATCACTCCAGTGTCCACCTTGGTGGCCGAATGGTGTGTCTCTGTATCTTCACATGACCTTCTTATAAGGACATCAGTCATTGGATTAGGGCCCACACTACTCCGGTGTGAACTCGTGTTAATTTAACTAATTACACCTGCAAAAACCCTATTTCCGAATAACATAACATTCTGCAGTTCTGAGTGGACATGAACTTTTGGTGGACACTATCTGACCCAGTCCACCATCTATAAGGGAGTGGGGTACAGAGCCTGAACGTAGAGGTGCCACCAAGCTGGCAGAGACCTCTTCTGCCCCCAGGAATCGTGCTCACTTATTTGCATTGGACCTCCTCTTACAGAGAGTTCAGTTTTCGAGAGCTTACTAAGAATCTGCTGATTTTTGTTTGCCTGCGTGCCTCCTCCTCCAGACCAACTGTTGATGAAAGAGAGTTCACCCAGGAGGGTGATTATTATGTGGTAATTGATGACTCACTGCTGAGACAGTCCTGTCACCTTCTCTTTGGTCCCTCTTTATATCTTTTTATACATTCGATGATAATTTAGAGACACTTAGATTGTGTTTAATTGTTTGGGTTTTTGAGCTTTTGTAAGCAATTTTACACAGTATGGAGTAGTTGCAATTATAGCTAAGATGTGAAAAATGCTATTTTTCACTTTAAATGTTTATGATTCCTGCATTTTTATGGGATTCATGAACTTCATTAAGCTTGTCATTTTATTTTATTTTTTTTCAAATTTCAGCTTATTACGAGAGTTACAGGTGTTTAGGTTACATATATTGCCTTTGCCCTACCTGACAGACTAATGGCCAAAAAACATATGAAAAAGTGTTCAACATCTCTAATCATCAGGGAAATGCAAGTCAGAACCACAATGAGATATCACTTAACTCCAGCGAGAATGGCTTGTATTAAAAAGTCCCACAACAATAAAAGTTTGTCATTTGAGAAACTGAAACCACCACCTTCTAAGAGAGACCAGGAGCTACATCTCCACCAGGGCTGTGATGAGATCCCGCTCTGCCAAAGAAGGTGGATATTTAAACATTTAAAAGAGAGAGCCATGGCCAGTGTGCTTTTGTTCAGTTCTTCTACTTGAATCGCACTGTTCTTGCCGGGGACCCAGGTTGGCAGTTACACAGTTCTCCTATGTATGTTTCATTTCTCAGTTTCATCTTTCTTTTAATTGGATAAGTTAATTCTCAAAAATATCTAAATCTCATTTATATCTAAAGAACAGATTTCTTCAGTTGATATTAGATAACACTTTTAAACACTCTTATTATCTATGTAAATCAAATCACTTTTATCACTTCCTAATTGCTTTATCTTTAAAAAGGAAACCACTAAAATTCAAAATATGTGTGTGCATAGTCACTTGGAAAAGTAAAAAAAATGACCCAGAGGAACTGTTTAAATAACATTATGCAAAGCTATCAGAAGGGAAACCACGTCTATCCCAGCGTGTAAATGGCTGTGTGGACTCAATTTTGGCGGAAGACCACTTCCATCAAGAACTGAGACGAGGTTCCACAACTAAGACATAAACAGGCGATGCAGAATCATACTTCTTGTCAGAGACCAAATTCATGAAATTTCAATTTCCATTAAATAGTATTAGTTCTGTAGTTAGGATGGCCTTTAAGAACTTGGTTTAACTTTCCAGGTTAAAATAGTTCATTTCTGAAGGTATGGAATTAAAAACATTCACGAGAGTGGGGAATCGTTCTCTCCACACCTTCTTTTATTTGCAGTTCACTTTTTTCTTGTCTTTTGTTCATTTTTCTCTTTCATACGTACAACCTGGCTGCCTCTGAGGGGTGAGATCATGTATTACATTAGCCCGATCTTGCCTTTCTCTGTGGAAGTTGCAAGTTGCCAACAGCCTTTCGTGAGTAACCCGTGGGCGTCGGTGCTGTGGCAGGCTGCGGGTGGCAAAGGAGGGAAGGAGAGGGGTGTGCTGAGTTCAGTGCGTGCAGACGCGATGGCGAGGCTGCCAGAGACCCTGTCTGGAGCCCAGGACGGTTTGGGGCTCAGGAAGCAGAGAGACAGTGAGGGAGGAGCCCAGAGACAGGTGGGCTCCTCAGATCTGCTCCCCTGCGTGGACACCAATTGGGTGCTGTCACCTCTACCCTCCTCCCCGAAAGGTGTCCAGGCCACCTCCCTGGGGACACACCATAATACCTGAGGCAGTGCACGTGGTGGGTGTCGGGAGCTCAGGGCACAGAGAGGACGTGCCGCAGAAGGAGAGCTCTCCCTGAGGGCTTGCGGGGGGGCTACACGCCTTCCGTCTAGTCTGTGGTCCTAGAGGAGAGAACCAGGACCAATGGGGGAAACACAATTTTATTTAGAGCCTTAAAGAAACAGAATGTCTGCCTGGGAGGGCTCCCATCGATTTGATAAACTGTCCAGCTAGAATGTGTTAAATCCTGAACTATTCACCTCCAACCTGGTTTTGCAGCCATCTTTTTTGTTTGTCTGTTGTAGTTTTATTTTAGAATCATCATGTCTAGACAGAGGACCTTGGCATGTTTTTTAACAAAATAAACTTAAAATCATGTTAGATTCGTTTTAGGTATACAGAGGAGTGGCCAAGTTCCTGGGCACCCGTTTCCAGAGTCCCCTGTTACTAACACCCCGTATTAGTGAGAAACGTTCGCGCTATTGTTAACTAAAGGCCTCTCTTCTCGGACTTCCTCGGTTTTCCCTTCATGCCTTTTCTCTGTTCCAAGACCCCGTCTGGGACGCCACATTGCATTGAGCCGTCCTGTGTCCTTAGGCTCCTCTTGGCTGTAACAGTCTCTCGGACGTTCCTTGGTTTTGATGACCTTGATGGTTTTGAGGAGGGCTGATCAGGTAGTTTGCAGAATGTTCCTCAGTTTGGGCTTGTTTGGGGTTTTTCTCATGACTAGACTGGAGTTACGGTTTCCTGGAGGAAGACACAGAAGTGCCATTGTCGTCTGGTCATATCAAGGGTGTGTGCTGTCAACAGGGCTTATCCCTGATGTCGACCTTGTTCACCTGGCGGGGATAGCATAAAATACGGAATAGCAGACAGACCCCAATCTTCAGACAGGCCTAGACCCTGGTGAGCAGCCCCTGCTCTTCCACCTCTCTGCTCTGAGCTCCTGTCCCCCCATCCCCTGTCCCACCCCACGAAGCCCCTCTGGCTCTACCCTCCTCAGTGCTTGCCCCAGCGTCCCGTCCTAAGAGGCTCTCATCACCCTTCTCAGCCCCCTCTCCCCACCCCATTCCCACGGCCCCCTGGCCCTGCTGGGTTTGCTGCATCCCATATAGGTTTATTTATCTATTTAGTTGTTTGCTTCTTCCCCTGGAGTGTAGGCCCCAGGAGGGCAGAGCCTTGGCTTTTGTCACTGTGTGCTGGGTCCCCACAGCAGTGCCTGGCACATAATAGGTGCTCAAAAAATACTGAAGGAATGAGTGATTTGTAGGAGGAAAGTGTTAGGTAGGGGTGAGGGTATGCAGGTGGCACGGACCAAGGAGGATAAAGAGTAGAAACCACAACAGCGGGACTTGGTGGGTTAAGGACTTTCCCTCTGCCGGGGCATGCGTAGAGAAAGAGAAAATCTGTTGTAGGTAATCTTTTCCCATTAGCACAATAAAAATCACACCGCCTAGCGCCATGACAGTTCTGGAACCAGCCATACAAGGACGGAAAATGGGAGGGTACATGAGTCAGGGAATCTCCACCCACTTTCTCAAAAAGACATGAATATTCCACCCCCTGCTTGACATATTATTAGGGATTAGCATAAAGGACATACCCTAACCCTGGGATGATGCTGTTCCTTGTTGGAGCATTCTGCTCTCTGCTGACTTAGTGTACTGTGCTTTCCACCCTCTGTCTTTAGACTCAGGGTCTTCTCCACTTGCAGGGACAGAACTGACCCCCAACTCTTTCTGGAACATACTTTCGCTTTGCAAATAAAAGCTGCTTATGTGGAAAGCTTTGTGTCTGTCATCACTCTGTCACACTGGCAGGTCACAGCGTTTAGAGCATGGTTTGTGCATCTGAGGTTACAGTTGGAGATAGGAAGGCTGATGCTAGGCTGTGGTGAGGGGCTTTCCCCAGGTACCTTGGTGGGGACCCTATCACTGGGCTCTTTTCAGCCATCTTCACCCACATACTTACATTTTGAGACTTATGAGGTTCAAGTCCATTTTTCACTTCCAAATAAAGGTCTAAACTTTTGGTTATTGTATTTGTCGTGACAATATTTGCAGAAGCACATTGCCTAAGACTCCAATCAGAGAAATGGGCTCCCATCAGAGAAATGCATCAGTCAGAATTCATTAGAAACATGCCTTTGTAGCAAAAGGGAAGGGAGGCTGATGATGTAAGAACAGGGACTGAAACACAATGTGATTTACGGCCTGAAAAAGCAGTCTATGTTGGTCTTAGCTTGGCCTTAGCTGTCTTGGCCCGTGCTGGTGTAAGCACTTAATTGTACGGATTTTGTAAAAGTTTGTAGTTACAGTTTTCTAGTTCTTGGCTTCAATACATGCATGGTGATTGGAAACATATCTAAGGAATTTTTCCTTCCACTAAGACATAGAGTGCTCAGTGGCAAGCCTGCAAAAGACTCTCTTCAGCATTAATTACGTGGTTAGAGAAAATAAATGAGCAAATTAGAGAATTAGCACCAAATTAAAACGAAGCTGGAATGGACACAGCGTCTAGTTCAGATTGTTTTTGCATTTTGGTGTTGAAAAGCTTCTTCTTGCTTTGTAAACCCAGATTTGAATAATGGAAAGCTTAGGGGCATTCTTCTCTTTTAATGACAAATTAAGAAAATAGTATCAAACTTAAAACACTTTTTATTTTGGTCAATCCATCAACAATGTCCTATGTGTAAAGTAACATTTAATTTTGAAAAGGTTTTTAAATTTTTTTAGATTTTAGTTGAAAATGGGATACTAAAAAAAAAAAAAAAGTCACAACTAGGATGGCTCCGCAAACATCAGCTTTTATTTCTACACTGTCAGTGAACAATGACACATAATGATCAGTAGTGACATATTTTACAGAGAAAGGAAGAAAACCCAACACAGACACACAGAATGAGACAAAAACTCACATAAATATGCTAGGAAGAGTGGAGCTCAAAATTATATTTATGGCTTTATAACATGCCAGGGTAATTAATTTAACCCTGATAGTGGTAATTCAAGGAGCAGGTGTCCCCAAATGAGCCTTCACTTATCAAGCTTAAAAAATATTTTCTGCTCTAGCTTGGAATGAAAAAAAAAATAGGTGAAAGATAAACATGTCCTTCTGGGCTATAAAAGTATCCTTGAGATTCATATTTTTAAAACAATTCTTTACTCCCTTCTGTTGTGAGTATCTTCTCTGTTTGTTAGAATAAAGCAGTCATTTTCTCATTTTCTCTTCGAGGGCCTCTGTTAAGCACGAAGCAGTCAGTACACAGCTTGTCTGACAGGGGAGTGCTGTCTGATCTGAAGCCAGAGAGACACAGTGGTATCAGACAGATAAGTAGAGAGTCGACAGGGAGTTGTATGGCAGGGAGCTGGCTGGCATTCTGGGCAGTGAGTAGGTTGGATCAGTTGAAGTTGTTCTGCTTTATTTTCTCTCTATAAATAACACGTACATTTATCTCAACCTTGACATAGGAAATCTAGAGGACCAACTTAGCAAACATATAATAGCTGGGATCCTTGAGATCATTTCATATTCCTTAGGTGTAAAATACACATTTTAGAAATTAAGTGAATTTCTTAAATCTCTAAAATTGGTGATATATGCCACCTTACTGACCTTTGAGGGTTAATTCACCTCCAAAAGAATATGCCTTTTACCTGAGCACCTCGCTGGCCTGAGCAAGGGCCCATTTTATCACCAGAGTATATGAAAACATAGATTTAAACTGAATCACACTTACATATGTCAATTGTAAAAACATGTATTTTAACAATTCCACAACAAATCAAATAATTGATGATGGTGCCTGAATAAAACGTTTATGTTATCTTTTGCAGATTCAAATATTATAAAATGTTTACATTACTGTCTTCTGCAGATTCAGCTATTGGTGGGAAAGATTTTGGTGGATTTGCCCATAGTTAATTTTTTTGTGGGCGAAACAGAGTTGCTCTGTCCTTTGTAAATTGCAAGTCATTTTCGAAATTTTCGTCTGGTTTCCATAGTTACTTCTTATGCTTTTGGAAGAGATAGTAGATATTTCTTTTTAATGTGACGAGGGAAGTCATTGCTTCACTTTGCCTTTTTCACCTGTTGCTACCATAAACCATTACCAAAAGGGGGAAGAATTATTTACATTAGTTTTCTGCTTTTTTGCATTCTAAGTCTGGAAATGGAATCTCTATGGTTACAAGAGACCAGATGGGAGGAAGTCAGCTCCCTGTCAAGGTGAAGCCCTTAGATTCTTTTGTGACATTATTTTCTTCATAACAAGCTGGGAAAATAATCTTTGTAAGCTTTATAGGTTTAGTGATGCACAAAAACTGATCATTTCACAGATTAATTATATTAAAAACCCTTCTGTTAGCCAAGCAATTCCAAGTCATTTCTAGCTTCATTAATTATGGAGATTCATTATAGTCAATAGTTTGAAAAAGTGAACTACAAGCAACTTTTTCTTTGGTCTTGTTTGCGTTTCTGTTGTTTATTCCACTGCGTCTCCCACCTGAAGGTGCAGAGCATCCAGGAGTTCTGTGAAAATGCCCATCCTAATCCAGTGGGTCTGGGTGTGGCCCGAAATTCTGCATTTCTGGTAAGTTTCCAGGTGATGCTGATGTCGCTGGGCTGGGGCCCCACCTTGAGTAGTGAGGATTGAGCCTACATGAGGTTTCGGAGCAGCTAAAACCTTAAAGTAAATTCCCCTTCCCTCCTGCATAGACGTTTAGGGAACAGACTTTGCAAAATTTAAACCCAATCTGTGGTTCTTTATTTAGGAAAAATGTGGTAGTTACCAACAGGCTTCACAAAATCGGCTTCTCCTTTGGTGTTTTGCTGGTTGAGTGGTAACCATGTCGTAGGCTGTCTCCGCCCACTCACCACTCCAGACTGGAAGTTTTTTTGTTTTGAAAAGGACAGATGGTCTTTGTTGACGTGGATGTTCCTGTTAATGTCACTAAGAAGAAAGTAAATAATTGGGAATTGATATGACAGTCATGAAGTGAATTGTGTTCACATTGACATTTTCTCTATTTCCTTCCAAAGAAGCCAGGTGAGAATACCAGGATTTGGTAGGGCTGAGAGATTCTTTTCAGCATAGTAGTATTATTTTGTCACCATCGGGATGGGATGCAAATTTCAGAGTATGATGGGCGTGTTCTTCACCTGAGAGTGTCCATGGTCTGAAGGTCCTAAATGCCTCCCATGCTTCCTGTGTGTCCCAGGAGGTGCTGCCCCAGTGGGGCTGCAGGACAGCCTGTGTCCGCTGCTTTTGCATTTGTACTGGGTGGGGAGCCAGACTGCCCACCTGCAGCTGCAGCTCAACACTCTTGAGAGGTCACCCTCCTCTGGGGCCACAGATGCTTGGATGAGGCAACGTCTTAGGGAATGGCTCACGCCTTGTGGATGGTGGATTAGTGTCTCTAGACAAACCGTCTTGCCTCTTCATGCTGGGTTTACGTGGGTGGGATGATAGAGGATTCTCTTGTTTATCCTAAAGTGAAGATGGTTTTCTAAATTTTTTAAATTTGCCCAATGGGGACTATAGCCTATACAACTGAATATGTGGGTTGATCGCTGTGAGAGGGTATAGAAATGGTGAATAAAAGGAATCTATTTCTAGAGATTGTAAGTGTTGCCCCCAAGCAGTGGTGCTCCAAACTCCCTCGCGTGTGTAGGCCTTTCAGTTCTCCGTGTCATGGAGGCAACTCCTGCTTTTCATGGGTGGCACGGTGTGTGCAAAGGGGGTGTGTGTGTGTGTGTGTGCGCGCGCGCAGGTGTGTGTATGTGTGCATGTCTGAATGTATGGATTCAGTGTGTGGCATGTGTGTTTGTATGTGTGTGTGCATGAGTATGTGAGTGCACATGCCTGTATCTTTATGTGTGTGTGCACCTCTGTAAAGGCAGGGTTCACGTCGAATTCAGCCTTGTGTCCCCTGCAGTGCCATGCACGGTGCTTTACACACAGTAGGCATTCAGTAAATTTGTTCAATTAAAGTGAGCCGAATGCATGAGTACTAGGCTTGATTGAATAAAAAGAGATTGCTTTCATATTGCTTTTGCAAATGTCAAGTAAGTATTTTCAGAAATGAGCAAGTGATTTAATATGAGAAAAGAGTTCCTGCCACCAGTTCCTCTGGGAGGCACCACATGGATCGCAGCTGATAGAGACGTGAGCCGCACCTTGGGTCCCCACCTCTGCTCCAGGGGAAACAGTTGGATTTTTAGCATACTTCTTTTGGAGGTTAAGAAATTAAAATCACATGATGAAGTGAATTTCAGATTTTATACTGACATTAATCTATTTTCTTCTCCCTCTCTTTCTTATCAGCTGCTCTTAAGGAGCTGAGTCTGAAAAGCAGCAGTACCTTCCTGACAGCTACTATTCCTGGGGTGCTATCAGGTTACCTGCATGACACTGTGCACTGGCCAGGGGTGTGATAAAACGTATCTGTTGTTCCTTAGCAGCTGCAAGCTCTTCTGTTTGTGTAGTTCTTAGTTGGTCTAAAACTAATAGGGAACATACACATTCTCCCAAGTTCTCTGCTAAGCCCTCTTTTGCCATAAGCATATTACGCATGCATTTTTTTTTTTTTTTTTTTTTTTTTTTTTTTTAGAGACGGGGTCTCGCTCTTGGTCAGGCTGGTTTCGAACTCCTGACCTTGAGCTATCCACCCGCCTCGGCCTCCCAGAGTGCTAGGATTACAGGCGTGAGCCACCGCGCCCGGCCTTACGCATGCATTTTTCACACTTATTTTAGGGATCTTAATGAAAGTTTGTTAATGTCACATAAGCTGCCCTATATCAACTTTTTAAGGGATTTCTAATGTTCAATTGCATGATGGACTACACATGGTCCCTGACTTACAATTTTTGACTTTACTGTGGTGTGAAAGTGATATGCATTCAGTAGGAACTGTACTTTGAATTTTGATCTTTTCTCGGGTGATTGATATGTAGTAGATGCTCTCTTGCAATGCTGCGCAGTGGCCCTGAGGCACAGCTCTGTCAGTGACATGAAATGAGGGTAACAACTGACACATTACAGTAGACTGTGTTGCCAGGTGATTTTCCCAGCTGTAAGCTAATGGAAGAGTTCTGAGGCCAGGCTGTGATGCTCGGTAGGTTAGCTGTCGTAAATGCTATTATAAATATGTGATTTGAATATGAGAGACAAATATTTTGAGGAATATGACTTTAAACTTTTTAACCTCTCTGTTGGGAGAATGAAAGAATCCTGGGATCTCATCCTGTAATTTTTACCCCAAAAGGTTCACGATGTGTGGAGTTAAGGTTTAAGTAGAATCCATACTAACCAAAAATTAAAAAACAAAACCAAAAAACTGATCTTTTTGAAGGAATCTTAGAAAGCATGTTTTCATTTGCAAAGTGATTTTGAAATATGGCAAGCCCTCTGTATACATGGGTTTCATATCTCTGGATTCAACCAGCTGCAGATCAAAAATACTCAGGAAAAAAAAAAAGGATAGGTTTGTTTGTACGGAATATGTATGGACTTTTTTCCTTGTCATTATTCCCTAAAGAATATGGGATAACAGCTATGTACATAGATTTTATATTGTATTAGGTATCATAAGTAATCTAGAGATGATTTAAAATATGTGGAAGGATGTGCCTAGGTTATATGCAAATACTATGCCATTTTATGTCGGGGACTGGGAGCATGCGTGGATTTTGGTATGGGGGAGGGGCCTGGAGCCAATCCCTTGGGGAAACCAAGGACGACTGTGGTTCTAAGTGACTTACAGTAAGAGGTTAAGCTGTGCTGCTGTGGAGGACAGAATAGTGGCCCTCAAAATGTCCACATCCTAATCCCTAGAACCTGTGAACGTTACCTTGTATGGCAAAAGGAATTATGTGATTAAGAGTCCTGAGGTGGGAGATAAATGAGATCATCCATGGGGGATTTAAGTATAATCGCAAGAGTCTTTACAAGAGGGAGGCAGAAGAAGATTTGGTGCAGATGGAGAGGAAAAGCTGGTGTGAAGATGCCCCGGCTGCTGGCCTTGAGCGTGGCAGGGCTGCCCTGTGCCAAGGGATGTGAGAAGACAGATCTAGAACCAGGAAAAGGTGAGGAAATGGATTCTCCTCGAGAGCCTCTGGAGGGAGCAGGGCTCCACTGAAATCTTGCTTTTGTCCCAAGGAAACCCGTTTTAGATGTCTGACCTCCAGAAATGAAAGAGAATAAATTTGTTTCAAGCCACCAAGTTTACAGGAATCTTTTCCAACAGTAATTTGTTACCTAAGAAACTAATATTTCGCTGCACTAACTAGTGAGCTTTTGGCCTCTAAGAGTGTTGAGTTTTTAAAAATAAAATTAATATTCAAATGTATAAAGATCCTACGTGAAACTATAATAGCTATCGTGATTCAGATAATGGAGAATTAAAATGTGAAACTATTCTGAAGTTGACTCTGGGGTATAGATTGTTTGCAAAAGCTTCAGAAGTCGATGGAATCACTCATTCTTTAGTTTCTTGGCGTTTTACGACAGCTCTGGGTTGTGCCATCTGTTTTGTGCGAGCAGCTGCGACTGCCCCAGTGTTGCACATAAGTGGTGGTAAATCCTGTGGAGGACGGTTTGCTCTCTTCCCAATCCTTCCCTCCTCTTCCCCCAAACGCAATGTGTGTTCCCCGTGGCTGAGGTTATCTGGGAGGCCGCTCTGCAGGCTGTGCTCAGTTTTGAACTGATGAACGCTTACAAGACATTCTGGAAAGAAAGAATGTTTTTCTCTTTAAAGAAATTTGATGGAATCTAGAGGATTTGATGCCTTTTTGGATGAAATGTAGTGATGGAATTCTCTGCTTGAGTATTGCTTTTTCATTCTAAGGATAGAAAAGTTCTCCAGTTTAATGATGGTTTAGGAGTGAATCATTACTGTCCTTAAATTTGCCAAGGCACACTTTTAACCCATGTGACTGTGTCATTTTTTTAAAAAAATTCTCGAGATGGGGGATTCATTTTCCTAAAAGATTTTAGTGGGAAAATTACCATCAACGACTTTGTGGGGAAAGTCAGTTTGTATATTTTTCTTTTTCATCTCATTTCCATGAAATAAGGCAGAGCATTTTTACGACTCGGATTTGGCTTCCTTTTATTTTCCGTTTTCATTAATGCTTTTCTTGCATTGGCATAGAACACTATTTGCTTCCCAACACTCTAGGAAAAATGCTTAATTAATGAAAAACTTTGAAATTCCGGAAGAACATGCAGGGGAACATATTTGTTCAGGTTAAGTTTACATGACTTTCTAAAATAGATAAAAATAATCTGTCACTAAACCAAATTGGTGCTTTCATTGAAAGGATTTGGTTGTCAGTAGGACAGAAAGTGATGGTGTCGAAGAAGCCTTCTTTTAATTTAAAATGCCTTAAAAGGAAAAGCAGGATGCATAACAGAGCTTCTGCTGGCGTAGGATCAGGCTTTTCTTGAGATCTTTCCAGAAAACTCTACACAGTGCAGCAGAATTGAACATGAATGCCGACTTTTAAAATCACTCTGTGTGCACTAAGAGTTTGCTTGGTTACTATGAACACCTAATTAAAAGAAAAAAGAAAGAAAAAAAGAAAGGGAAAATAATGCTGGATTATAAATTAAAAGACCAGGATTTCTACTTCGGATTCCCCACTTCCTACCACATACCTTTAGACAAGTCTCTTCTATGCACTGAGCTTTGGTTTCTTCATTTGAAAAACAGTAATACCTTCTTTGCTTCCCATTCAGAGAGGTCTTTGGAGGATCGAAAGATTAGATGTATAGAAACTGTAAAATACAACGTTATATAAAAAGGAAATGCTGAATTACGAAGGTATTTCGATTTTTGCTCAAGTCATAGAAAAGTGAACTTTTTGCACACTTATTTTTTGGGTGAGGTTGAGAAGAATCAGTTCTGCTCTCATGAAAGAAGGGAGGTGACTCTGGGCCTATTTTGGTTCCTCTCTTCCAAGAGCCACAGTTGTGACTTCCTTTAACTTTTGATGCCAGGATCATAAGGCTGATGGATACTTCTCTATTCTCACTTATTGCTAAACTGTGAAGGATGTTTACAAGATTCTTCTTCTTTAATCTCTGGGTAAGAAAGAACAAGATGTCTGTGCAAAAAAGAAGAGAAATCACATTTTATCAGAACAGTATTGTTTGCATTAGTGTTGTATAATATTATTTATCATAATTTTCCCTCAAGTTATTTGTTTCCTAGTTATTAACAGGGCAATTTAGCTTTGTTTTTATTTTATTTAATTAATTTTTAAAAATTGTGTATGTGTATGGTATACAACATGACTTTTCGATATATGTGTATAGTGTGGAGTGGCTAAATTCATAATTAACGTATGTTGTTACTTCATATACTTAGGTATAGAGAGAACGCTTAAAATCTACTCTGTCAGCTGTTTTCAAGTATGCAATAAATTGTTAGTAACTGTAGTCACCATGTTGTAGAATGTTAGCTTTGTTTTTAGATTATACCCGGGACACCAGTACCAGACACATCAGACTGGTATATTTCAGGTTAGAGATGTCCTCTGAGAGTGTGAGGTGCTCTCAGGGTTCCTTAATCAGGACTTTTGTCTCCAGGATATCGGGTACTTTTCCTTGGATTCTGAGTAATATGGAATGATATTGCCTAAGTAATTACAACTTTGAATAGTCTTTGCCCTTGTAATTTCCTCCCAAATTAGCCAGGTGAAAAAATTAGATTCTGTTGTAAAAAGAATATATCTCCTTACCTTACGGCAGTATAAACTGAGAGCAGGACATATTCCAATTCCAAATCACAATGAATAATCTCGATAAAACATTGCATCACTACACCATGAAATCTCTTGAATGGGATATGCTTTTGATAGGCTGTAGAAGGGCTAACTTGCACAGATGGAATGTACCTGTAAAATTCTTCACTCCAAGAGTTAAAGGATGCATTTTAATTATTCACTGTAAATGAATTCCATGGGGGTTTGGATGAGCATATGAATTAAAAAGCCATTAATGACTACTTGGAGAATTCAGAAAATTTCTAACTATTAAGATCGATATCAGGAAACACACTATGTGATACTCATGGCCATAGAATGTGGACTCAAACTGGCATTGCCTGAGACAACAGGGACTTCTCATCATGTGTCTGTTGGAATTGGTAGGGCAGGCCAGGTGGGCCATGATTCAGTTGATTGTGATGCTTTTGTGTATCTAATTGTTGGCAGAAAAAATATACTACAAACTTGTTTAACTCAATTCCTTAAATTGTTGTCTGAAATTATATTTTAAAATATTTCTCTCCTGAGGGATTGGAAAGATAGTCTTAGGTTGAAATGTTACTTGGGAAGTACATAGAGGGAATTCTGATATATACTAATGCATGCAAAAGTTCATAAACGTGCATTAACTTGAGAGAGAGTTCACAGTATAACTATGTTTTAAGAACATGCGATTTTTTTTATTTCTACTATTAGCTCTTATTGGAATAAGGTTAATAAGGAATTCCTTAAAAATGTTTCCATAACACAGATATCAAACTCCTCTGCAACTAAAAATACTAATATAGGTAAAGGAGCACTTACAAAGGATTTAAAAAATCAAGTTTCTAAAACATGTTATTTATCTCCCAATAGTTTGTGCTTATCAATCTATGAATCATGTGAAATTGTCATTTTTTAGGTCAAAATCAGTCAAATAATGTAGATTTTAATGTGTTCAAATTCACACTAACTCTCTCAATCAAGCAATAAACCTTTGTTATATTTTCTTACTGTTGATCATGAGGCCAGGTGTCCTGTAAATCCTCAGGGACCCTTTGTAGAAGGAATCAATAGGATTGTAAATGAACAGAAGATTGAATGAGTGAATGGGTGAGACTTCTGGGCTGGGCATTGCACCAGATGCCATGGGAGTTAAAATGGCATGGCTTTCAATCTTATGCCTTTTTCTTCTAATGTTCTTTCGAGATTTCATGGAATTAATTTTCCCATCATCCTGGTCCTCAGAGATTGCTCACCAAAGAGACCTTCCCTGGGCATCCTATCTGAAATAATGCAAATCTGTTTCTTCTTCCTCTGCCTTTAGTTCTTTCCTCCCTCTTATGAATTAAAATAATATGCTTTCTAGTTTACATATTGTTTGTTTTCTGTATTCTCTAATAAGGTCCATGAGCAGAGGCACCTTGTCTTGTTCAATAATGTCTCCTCAGTTCCTAGAAGAGGGAGTGACATATGGTAGGTTCTCAATAAATATTTCTAGAGTTAATGAATGAGTGGTTTGGAAAGAAACTATCTAGTAAGATTTGCTGATTTACCACTGGTCTAACTCAGAAACTAAACTTTAAGATGAAATTCTGAGACTTCTTACAGAGTTGAGAATATTAGTGTGACAAAAGTTTGGTCCAGTATGGCTGAGCTGACATCACAGTACTATGGCTGTAGAACCAATATTCATTCCTTCAATAATTCCATGTTGAATGTCTACACAGTGTCAGACAGTGGGTACTTAGTGCGTTATAGAAGAAATGTAAAAGTGGACTTCCCAAGTCCTGTGCCCCCATCCTGTTCCTCCTGTCCTCAGCCCCCCTGGTCACCTACCTTCCCCTTGTAGTAATGCTGTCCTGGAGAGTGGCAGCAGGCTCCACCTTGCACCCACCCATGCCCTCTGCTTCGCCGGAATTGGCCACTGGTTGCAGATTACGTAGCCTCTCTTCTCTTTCTGAGGCGTTGCTTTGTCAAACACTCCATTTTCACTGCTGGACCTGGAGATCTCTGATAAGCATCTTCGGGGTTGCCTCGTTGTACATTTAACCTTTGCTGTAGATTCACTTTTCATTCGTCATATGTTTTCAAGCATTGCCTGTAATAGGTACTGAGAATACAGTGATGGTCAAGACAGACATGGCTGCAGAGCCTTGCAGAACTTCCATCGTGCCAAAGGTTATTGCAAAGTAACTGCAGGGAAGTGGGAGGAGGGCTGTGGAAGGGAAAATAGAGAAGACACGGCCCTGGGATCACAGCTGGGGTGTTCAGGGAAGGCCTTATAAAGAGGACCATTCTCTGCACACCTGAGGAAGGGAGGAGGAGGCCTTGGTGGGTGGTGGGGAAGGCTGTTCCAGATAGAGGGAGCTGCATGCTGGCAGGTGGGAGATTTGAGAAGGCTTGGAGAAGCCGAATGACTGGAAACACTGATCCCATAGTCATGCTCATGCACTGATGGGAAGTTTCCAAACTACCCTTTTTGCAGCATGGAGATGGGATTGGAGGAAGGTGAGACCAGGTTCAGGGAGCCTGGTACGATGGTGGCATTTATTATTAGAGTGGTAATAGGGGAATGGGAGGAGGAGAGGTCTGCTTAACAGATATTTAGGATGTGGTGACTGCTGAATGTGGCAGGGGGAGGGGGCTTCATGATGAAGAGGGAGATGACACTCACTTGTCTTGCTTGATACTTAGAAGAATGGGTGCTCTGGTCACCAAGATAAGAAACAGTGGTGAAGGCGTATGTTGTTGGTGCTGGGGTGTGGGGTAATGGGTTCAAATCTTCGTATCTTAAGACTCAGCCCACTCACTGTGACTCATCTCTATCCAGTTGCTATACGATCCTTGTGATCATGTTCTAGAAACATTTCCCCGTGCTATCTTTCTGAAGTGTCTATTTGTGCTAGAAGAACAGCCTCCGTGGTGGCCACTTCTAGGGTTACCAGTTGGCATTTTCGGGTGTCTGTTTCCCTCTCTCTTAGACTGACTGAGAATTTATCTCAGAGCCTTTATAGAAGATTACATCAAATATGGAAGCCAAGAAATAAGGAAAGACTCAGGAGTATATCCTGTAAAAGGTAATAAGCATTTGAAACCATATTGTGTAGAAGCCATGGAAAAGCAAGTTTGACAAGAGAGCCAATTTATTCCTGAAGAAGGTGATTAAGGCATGTGTGGGAAAAACAAAACGATGACATTCAGATAAACTGTTAACGAGAAGTCATACTGCAGCAGATGGCATATTCTTTTAAGGCTGTTCACATCCCCTCTCTCTGAGGAACTAGTTAACATGTAAATCTGCCTCAGATATTCTGGGAGGGTTTTAACCTGCAAGTGACTTGAAGATAATGGAGACAGAGACCCATTACTTTAGGGCAAGATGAAAACGCAATTGCTCATTCTATGCGGGCTCAAGTGTTCCTTTATTACAGTGATAAAACATGATTGAACCTAATTGTGATGGAACACGCCCAGGTAATGTATTAAAATTATTATATTTCTAGTAAAATAATACCTAGGCTACCGTCCCAATTTCATCTCTTTTCTAACAAGAGTAAACATTATCCTAGGAGGAATGGATGGCCATTTGATTTTATTATTGGTTGTAGCAAACTTAAAAGAAGATCATATTTCAGCAAATATTCAGTCATTATTGAATTTTAAAAGTTATCTTGGCACCTGCTCGTGCTTCTTGATGGTCATGGAGGAGGGCTCCGTGTGAGACACACAGTGACGCTGGGGTGGCACGTGGAGGGGAGGCGTGACTTCAGCGTGAACTCGAACTTGGGGGAATTGGTGTTGACTTGTGGAAGCCTTGACTTCCAAAGACTTTGTTTTCATGGATTTCATCACCTCTCAACATGTCCATTTTCGTGCACAATTAGTAAGAGGCACAATGAAGCCATACAGAGATTTCCCACCCCTGGCAGCTTTTTACCCCTTATTTCGATGGTGCAAGACACCCAGGACCTTTCCTTTCAACCCCACGCCCTGGGGACACATTTAGTGGTTTATTACATAGGCCTCCTCCCTAAGTGGGATCTCTTAGCAGCAGACTCTCTAAACACTGAACCTTGGAAGACTATGTGGATAGTTATTTGCAGCGCAAACTAAAATGTTAAAAAAAAAGACCCATTATATTAATTTCTTTTTATAATTTTGGAGTCACTCTGAACATTAAAGCTATTTAACAGCTTATTAGAACTTTAAGTATGCATTAATACATTTTATAGCAGCTAAATGTAGATGTGAACAAACTAAAAAATCAGGTACCTTTATTTAGCACCTCCTCACCCAGGGTTTGAAGTTAAAACAGTGTACGCAGCCTGCTGAAAGAGGGTCCCCATTACAGCTAATATAAAATTAAACTTTTACAACTAAATTGGCCCTTGTCTAACGCTAAATCAATCTTCCAATGATTCTAAGTGGAAGCCTGAATTATCTGGTCCTTTCTATTCTTTCAGCTGTCTGCAGCCGTCACGTAAATTATTCTGGGTGGATGTGTTAATTTAATTATACTTGAAAGTTTCTCAGGAGGTTGAAAACCGCCAGCAGTCCAGGGTGCCGTTTCTCTCGATATCTCTACTCTTTCTGGTTTTATATTCTGCACTTTTCATCGGGCTCTGTTTTTGGTCAACGCAGAGAAAAGCTGCTTCGGTGATAGTTAATCCACCAGGACAAATTTCTGATTGTTCACTCTGAGACCCTTCTTACCCTTGATCACTGAAATTATACGCCAGGAAGTCAAAGACAATGAAGAAAAACCATGCTACTGATTCATGGGCCTATGCTGTGCCTCCTTGCAGCACTTAGAAATAAGTCAGTGTCTCAGCTTCAGCAACCTGGTCTTCCTCTTGGCACGGCTGTGGGCAGAGGTGTTTTGGGTGCCACCCGCCAAGGCTCTCCTTCGCCAGAGTCCTTGGGTCTCAGGGACTGGGGCGATGGTGCTTGAGCCCTGGTGCTCTGGCCACCCTCCTTTCTGGAAGAGAGAGAGAAAGTAACTCTCTTCCACATGCTGCAGGGACGTCAGATGGGCTAGAGGGGGTTTAGCACCCTCCTGCATGCGATCAGAACGCTTCTGATTGGCAGTCTGGGGCCGGAGCCCCAGCAGGCATGAGGCTGCAATATAGCACGCCGTGTCCTGTTCCCAAACCAGCCGGGCTGTCTCTGAGATCACCCACCGGTAATTAGCGAACATTACTGCTGAAGTGTGGGTGTGGCTTGAAATTTTGAGTCATAGACATGTGAAGTATGATTTTTAAAAAATTATACTAAATGGATTTTCTCATTGGATAAACAGAGAGCCTGAATGAGCTCTCTGTTGAAAGCAAAATGCTTTTGCCCTTTGCCTTCTGTGAACTAATCAAATAAGTGCTAGACCCAGGATAGGAGGGAAACTGGGCATCGCATCCTTAGTCCCTTCGAGGTTAAATACGTTAATCATCATGGTAGTGATGCTAGTTGTTTTCAGAACAATTTTTGTTTTATAAATTATTGTATTTTTCTGCCCAAATGGAAGGTAGTGAAACTAAATTAGACTCTCAATTCTTCAGTGTTTTGAATTTTGTTGCATTTTTTTTTTTTGCAGAGGAAATTATTTACTAGATAATGAGTTTTTATTTCAGTTAAAAATGGAGTTCTAGGACTGCTAAAGATGACTGGTTAGTATCCGTGACACCAAGCACAGGGGGTTATGAAAACACAAAAATTGAAGCCCTGGAGAAGGTGATAGATTGACAAATGTGGGCATGATATAAAACGAACCCAGCACATCACCCCGCATCATTCTGTTGACGTCAGGATGGGATCCACTGAGGCCATCAGCATTCATGTAGTATCTCTGCTCAGGAACCACCGCACCAAGCATCCCATAACCTGTCCTTTGGCACCTCCTTTGCCCTGGTTCACTGGTTTCTCCCTTGCACCAGTCCACTGGCCACACTCGTGGGCATGCTATTCCTTGAGCTGGGAAGGCGTGGCCTTTGCACTTGCCCTTCCAACTGAGTGGTCCCCGTGAGGTCGTGGCTCTCCTTCAGGAAGGGTTTGTGCTAATGCCACCTCCTTGGGGGGCAGCTCTGCTGACCACTCTGTCTACAGCCCTTCCAAGCATCCCTCTCTGCCCCTCAGCATGCTGTGTTCTTCATGGCATTCATTCTCACCCGCCATTACCTTTCAGCTCTGTACCGAGTGCTTTATCCTCTGCCCCTTCCTTGAATCTGTCGGAGAGAATGGGGACTTTGTCCTGCTCCCTATTGCATCGCTAGAGCTTGCAGAAGTTTCTGAAAAACAACAGATGCTCAATATTTGTTAAATATTTTAATGGAAAGAATTCAGGTTGTCTTCTGTGAAAACTGTATTTGTAAAAATAAACATTTGTGTCTTCTTGGATTCATAACATTAGCAAGGAGAAGATTGCAATGTATGATACGTTACTAGTGAAACATCTTTAATTATAGTTAAGGGGAATGGTGAGTGTCAGCTGCTGTTTATTAAAGCACTTTCTCTGTGCTAGGCACAGAGAATTCTGGACACTTAACTATCTTAAATGATGCCAAGTGTTTGGATTTTAAAGAAATCCGTAACTTAAAAAACTCTGTCTCATTACAAGAAATTTTATAATATGTCCAGTGCGGAGGTCAGTGAACTCCTATCCTTAAGGAGTGAAGGCATTTTAAGAGCAGTGCTACTGTGCTGGCCTGCTTCCATGACAAGGTGCCCAGTGTTGGATGTGTTTATTTTTGAAATTTTGAACACAGCTTTCGGATGCTGTGTGAAACACTTGGAGATGGTCCCATGTGAATTTCAAATTTACATTCAAGTTTAGCCCCAGCATGTGGATGAGTCTGCTCAGTAGCCATGGTGATGGAGTGAACATAGATGTTGTGACCCCAGGCGCCTGCGTTTGGCCCTGAAATTCTCTTGGTGGGAGCTTTTCATGGAAACACACAGTCTCTAGGACACCACTCCCATGTATGGAACAGGTTTCCCCATCAGCCTGCTCTGAGCGTCCAAGAAGTCCTTGCGCCTAGACCTCCGGGGGATCTCTTAGCCTTCTCTTCTCAGCTGAAGCCCGCACTGCTGCCTTAGGTCACTGTCTTAGTCTGTTTTGTGTTGTTATAAAGGAATGCCTGAGGCTGGGTAATGCGTAAAGGAGAAAGGTTTGTTCGGCTCACAGTTCTGCAGGCTGTCCAAGAAGCATGGCACCAGCATCTGCTTCTGGTGAGGACCTCAGGAAGCTTCCACTCATGGTGGAAAATGAACAGGGAGCAGGTGTGTCACAGGGTGAGAGAGAGAGAGGGAGAAGGGAAGGGTGCCACACTCTTTTAACGACCAGCTCTGCATGAACTTACAGAGGGAGGGAGAACTCACTCATCATTGTGGGGAGGGCACCAGGCCATTCCTGAAGGATCTGTCCTCATGGTGACCCAACCACTGCCCACCAGGTCCCACCTCCAGCACTAGGGATCAAATTTTAACATGAGATTTGGGGGGCGGGGCAAGTATCTAAACTATACGTAGTCACAGTCTATGTTCCTAAGGAACAAAGAGAAGTGTCTTCCTCATGGTGAGTAAAGATCAAAAGTGCCCTTCTTATGCATACTGGGTCCTGTAAATGACTGAGTTCATAGGGTATTTTGAGTTTTCTCTCTCTCCCCCATTTGTTTTTTTAAACATAGGAGAGGCCAGTGGCTCCGTTTCCTTTCATTGACACCTTTACTGCAGTCATTCATATATTTCCCACATTGTCATTATTTGGGCACAGTGCAAAATGATCACGAAAATACCTTCTCTAAAATAAAACTTTATAGCCCTGGTTGAGTCAGGGTTTAGTGTTCTAGTGTTCCTTTGGGAAAATATTCAAGAAATCAAAGAATGGAATAAAATCTGTTGACCCCTGACCCTCCCTTTCCATCTTTGATTTCCTTCCCTCCTTCCTTCTCCTCCCTCTGTCCTCCTTGAAGTAAGAATCCTTTGGGAAAGGGTATTTAATGGTAGAGTGGCCCCCATTTTCTGGGGCATTTGTCTCTGGTGGATTTCAAAGGCTTGCTCCTCTCCTTGAAGCTGTGAGCTGCAGTGCTGAGGGCATCCCACATGCTGTGATTTTTCCGGGAGCCTACCAGGTGCCAGGTGACAAGCTCAGTGCATATTTCCTTGGGCAAGAGTGAGCTGGTTGACACTGAGGAAGCCTGTGGAGCTCTGTTAGCCAAGACACAGGATGTTTAGAGATAGCCACAGCTGAAAGTGACCCCAGGACAGCTCTCTGCTAGCTCTGGCATGAGTTTTTGCTGGGATACTATTAGTCTTGTCATGGATATCCCAGTTGCTTCAAATCACATGTGTTCAAAACATGACTGGCATAGCCCAGCATTCTTACCATGGGCCAAAGGGTGCCTCTGATGTGCACATATATCAATGGGGTGATTCCTTCAATGTAAGGGCAGCTTGGTTCATGTTGCAAGTAGGTGGCTGTTTCTGCTTTTATTTAAATTCCAACTATGCATGGAAATTCTTCCTATCCTCTGTCTTAACTGCTACAAAGCAATAAACCCTACCCTCAAGGAGAAATAATCCATGTTGAATTCAGGAATGTACTGTGTTTCCTCAGTTTATTTCTAAAGTTTATTTTTTACATTTTAGAGACAGGGTGTTTCCCTGTTGCTCAGGCTAGAGTGCAGTGGCACAATCATAGCTCACTGTAGCCTCCAACTCCTGGGCTCAGGTGATCCTCCTGCTTCAGCCTCCTGAGTAGGTGTGACTACAGGCATGCGCCACCATGTCTGGCTAATTTTTAAAATGTTTTTGTAGGGACAGGTTCTCTCTGTTACCCAGACTGGTCACGAACTCCTGGCCTCAAGTGATTCTCCTGACTTGGCCTCCCAAAGTGCTGGGATTAGAGGTGTGAGCCAGCACGCCTGTCCTGTGTGTCCTCAGTCCTAAACCAGATTCTTCAGCTGCTTCCTCATTATTGTTTTTACTTAAAAAATATTTACGGACAAAGAGTCAGACTTGATTCGGAATGCTCGTGGTTAGATATTTGCCTACTTTGGTTTCTGTGGTAGCTTTGATCATTTTGAACATTGGCCCTATGCCATAAAAAGACACGTTGATACCTCAATTCCATCTTACGTTAAGTAATGACAGTGGAACAATCTAGAAATTGAACAAGTCACCTTTTCTATAGGTTCATTAATGGATAGTTTTGAGTTTCTCATTTTGAAACAGGAACATGTGCAGCTGCAATTACCTGAAAACTCAGTTTATGGCAGATTAGCCAAGTGAGACCTGTGTTTTTGTCACCTAACAAGCTGTATGTTCAGAGTCCGTGGGGTACCACTGGGGTGACAGAACCCAGGCTCCTTTTCTCTTTTGCTCCATTGTCTTTGGTGTGTGGCTATTGTATTTACGTTCAGCAGGTAGAAGGTGCAAGATGGCTGTTCCATCTGCAGCCAGAGCCCCTATTCCAGCGGGGGTGGGGGTAACAGATGAAAGCATGTGCGAGCCGGGCCTTCCTCCTCTTGAGCGGGGAGAAGGGGGTATTGAGGAGGCAACGTCAATGTCTGCTCCATATTTCTGAACTCTTCAAATTGCTGCCTTGGCTTTTGGGTGCTTTCTCTTACCTACTTAAAATTCTATTTCTTATTCTATATCTAGGAATAAAAAGAGAAGAATGTGTATGTATGTTTTTGAGGTATACTTAAGAGAGTATTCTGTACACACACAAATACACACACATATAGACAGACACACATATGTATGTTTTGATATTTGATTTTAGAGTAAAGATAATACATTGGCAATTTAGGTTCTCTTATTTCAGCCTTCTACATTTTAAAAAATGTAAATAGGCATAGATTTTAGTTTTCTATGTTATATTAAAATTTCAGTAAGAGGTTAGAGTTTAAATTGTGTTAGCAACCATTTTGACAGTTATACGAAACTGCTTATGTATTTTTTTGATTCAAGCACATTTTAACTGGAGAAAAGGTGTCTTATTCAGAATATTGTTGATTCTTCCCATAGTCTTTGTATTAAATCATTATAAATATCAAGAAAATTAGTGGAGGAATTCTAGCTTCACACAGTGATCATTAAATTGGTGTCTAGATTTTTTTTTTTCCTAAAGGCAGGGACAGTTAGTTCTTTCACTAGGGTATTCATTTAGTTTGATCTTTAATTAACAGCTCAGTTTCTAAAGGTATTGGTGAGAGATTCGTATGGAGCAAAAGGCCCAGCTTAGAAGGGATGTATTGTCAAGCTCCAGGAAGGCAGGGAGAACCTCGGGAGGGAGCAGGTGGGGTTGGAACTCCATCATAAACATATTTGTCTTCTGAAACAGATACAGTGTGGATGGTGGCCAGGCACAGACCACAGCCTGAAGCTCTGCATGTGGTGTTGCTGGAGCTAGCAAATTTTTTTTAGTATAAGTATACTCCATATACATTGCATGGAATATAGTTACACTAAGATGCTATTTGTAGTTTATCTTAAATGCAAATCGAACCCGTATTTTATCTGGGTGCCCTATCCTCAGGGCACCCCAGTATGGGACAATTGTGCCCCATAGCATGGGTCAGCTCAGGGCAGTCCTTGGTGATGGAGGGGTATGGCATCTGGATCAGTTAGGAGAAAATGAGCCTCTTGGTTGTGTTACAGGGCACACTTTCGTTGAGAATGCATACATCAAGAGATAACATGATGAAAACCGTTGGAAGGTCTGGTGTTTTGCCAGACGTTTTCTAACATGTGTCTCAGGAGCAGAAGTTTTCTTGTCATTTGGAAAGAATATTGCTTCAGAGGCCCCATGGGGATGACATCCAGCCCACTGTCATGATCAGTATATGGTGAATTTATGAACAGCCAAGTCCAGACCATGTGCTGCATTTAATAATGCATTATAGTAACATAAAATGATCTAAGGATTAATCAAAACTTTATAAACCGGTGCTAAATTGACTTAGCAATTTACATCTGGCTCTGTGTGGTCAGCCTGTTGACAGTAACTTATCTCCAAAAAACTGCAGAGCCCTTTCTTCTTAATTGCATATGCTGTGCTGTAGGGTGATACAGAAGATAGTAAAATATGAGCAACAGACAGATGCTTGCTAATGGGGCTTCATATCCCATATATTTTCTTATTATTGTTTTATGTTTATTTATAAATGTATTTCTGTAAAATGAAACTTTTTTTTTTCAGGGCAGCACTAGCTTCAGACTTTTCCCCCCTATACCTTCTTATTTCATTTTCTTATTGCCACATAACTGTGCTCTGTAATCCAAGCAGGGTTTGTATATATTTTTTCATATTGGTGGGTGGAAGTTAATGATATACAACCAGTCTGGGATGCTTTGAAGGTAATAGCAGTATTTGTGTATTGATGATTGTGCTTTTGTTATTTATCTCTTGTGGCTGTAGTTTCCTTGTTCTTAGCGATAACAGAAAAGTAAAATAGTAAAGAACTTCAGTATCCATTTTCGGCCCACGAGTAAAGAGGCCGATCGTCGAACTTTATGCTCCTACATTAGCTCCTTTGTAGGGCCTACTCCATGTATAAGGCATTGGCTCATATTCAGAGATACAGAAGACGTTTCTCTGACTTAAAATAGCTTGCAGTTTAATGAGCGAAAAAGACATATATCCAGGTAATTAGATCAATGAGGCATTCTTCGTGTTCTGTAGGCAGCACGGCTTCTTTGTGCCACCAACAGTGCAAGTCCTGTGATTTTGGAGCACATTCGTTACCAGATACACCCATCCTTCTCAGCCATGCCTTGCTTTTTTCTTTATTTGGCATTTGGTGACATTTTAAAATATGGGAATATTGACTCAGGTGGGGGTAGAAGTGAAAATAAAGACACCAAACTATTTGATGCTTTCCCTTAAAACATTGCTTTTCCAGTGCTCCATAAAGGTTTGTGAAGTTTCAAGAGCACGATACCTGGGCTACTTGTGAAGTCTGACTGGGGGCCAGTCATCTCTTTTAAGACCCACAGCTCCTGGCTCCCTCGTTCCACCAGGTGGCACCACCACAAAAGCACCAGCATCATCACCGCAGGGATGAGGGGACCTTTCCATGCTTATGTTTACACCCAGTGCTTTGCATTTACTCGTTTAGTTTCGGCATTATCATAATTGCCGCACGCATGTATTTTCATCAAGTTCCTTATAGCTTGCGGCAGCTAATGTATCTGTTTGATAGCGTGAATTCTATCATTGCTAATTATATACACAGAACAAATAACATAAATACAGATGAAAACACATGCTAACCGTTCCAATCCTAACCCAGCCCAAACCATGCTAAACATCGCCTTATATGTGCATGGGTCAGGTTTCACTCCAGGTATCCAGTCTTGAGTCATAATGCCCCAGGCATGACGGGGTTATTGGGTCAGAGTTGGTTATTGTAGTATTTGGATGACATACCCATGCGAAACAGGCAACTACAGAATTTTAGATCTGAGGCTCATCCACTCTTCTATGCTGTTTCGTTCCCTTCCGCCATATCGTGGGCTGGGAAATGGACCCTGTGCCCCTCCCCCACCCCCATAATGGCCATGCCTCAATGGCAAAGCGTCTTCCGTGTAGAATCCACACAGTAGTTGAGCAAGTTGAAGGACAGTTATAACTTTGTCTTTTAAAAATGTCATAACTTCCAAAAATTTGCATTAAAGTCTCTAAAATATATTTCTGAACTGAAATAAAATATTACAAAATTTGGGTGTAATTTTCTTCAGAGATGGATGGATAATGAATGAAAGTCCTTTTCCCTCATGGTGACATTGCCCTATTTAGATTCTTTGTGTTTATTTGTGATAATGATGCTCTCAAATATATTGTCATAAATGTAGTGTCATTGTAGGAGCTCTCTTTTGTACTATAGGTAATAAACGCATCCTTGAGCGTGCACTTGGAGATTGTACTCTGTGAGCTGTGATTGCACCCAATCTCAGGAAATGCTTTCTTAATTCTAGACAGATGGATAAAGTATTTCATCAGGGTTAATTTCATATTGACCATGGTCAGGTGGATAGCACAGAGCTTAGGAACACCCGAATCCCTTCCTGAACCTCTACCATCTTCCAGGTTCTCCAGAGAAATAAGAGCAGAGCCAAGGGCAAGGCCAGTCAGGGTAGTGCCTTACTACTACCCTTCTCTCTCCAAACTCTCCACTTCCTTCCCTTCCTCCCCTCACCCCTATCAGAAACAAGGCAGGATCACCTGCAGAAACACTTGTTGTGAGGTCAGCAACTCAATCCCAAAGCAGGCCAAGCTTCCTTCTTCGCTCATTGCCCTGCAAACCTCTGCCCAAATCTTGACCTGGCCCCTTCAATGTTGAGGAAAGGCAAATTCAGAAAATAAGAGCACCACAGTCTACATGAAAGGAGCAAATATGGGCACACAAAGGTGAGGCCAAACTGGAAGTTCCCCAGTGCCCAGGACTTCTCTGGCTTGGGGCTGACGCCAGACTTCCCATGCCAGCTGCTGGTGCTCCCCCTGGGTTCCGAGAGGAATGAGAGGGCCTGAGAGCTGGTGGCCTGGCCAGCTCCCTGGCAGACTCTGCCCTCATCCCCCATCCCCCACCCCTCTTCATGACTTAAGGGCAAAGAAGCTCTTCCATAGAGCATGTGCGGCATCTTTCCCTGGAGCAGCACCTTTGAACCCGAGTGCTCCTGAGCAGACTTGGATCGGTGGTTGGCAGGAAGCCATGATGTCCCCAGCCAGTGTCCCTCATCTTTGTCCAACCTAGGTCCTTTCCTGACTGAGCAGTCAGGACAGTGGGGATACAGGAGTGACCATTGCACATACAAGGCAACTATAAATCTCCTAAGACAGCATAATGATGAAAAGTGGTTCTTCCTAGCTGTTTTAGTTACACATCGCTATGGTTTGAATGTGTCCCCTCCAAAATTCAGGTGTTGCAAATAATAGTATTAAGAGGTGACATTTTTAAGAGGCTATTAGTCCATGAAGGTGGCTCTGCCCTTAATGGGATTAAGGCCCCTTTAAAAGAGGCTTTTTGCAGTTTGGCAAGCTTGCTCTTTGCACTTCTGCCACACGAGGGCACAGAGTTTGTCCCTTTTGCCCTTCCACCATCTACCATGTGAGGGCCCTGGAAGAAGGGCCTCACTAGACACCAGATGCAGGCGCCTTATCTTGGACTTACCAGCCTCCAGGATTGTGAGAAATAAATCTCTGTTCTTTGTAAATTACCCAGTCTGTGGCATTCTGTTATAGCAGCATAAATGGACTAAGACACACATCAACTTTGAAAAAAAACATAAATATAAATGTGTTTTTAGGCAATATAAATATATTAAAGGCACAGAAGTTATTTTCAATTACTCACCAAGTTTAAAATCAGTTGTCATCTTTCAGTTGAGGGGAATAAAGGGGTGTTTCAATGACTTCTTTCATGTGGAGTTTAAATGGACTCTAGTGCCTCATTTTCCTTTATGAGTTGGTCAGTCACTCGTGGCTGCAAGAGGAGATACAGGAGAGGTTTAGGAAAACAGAGTATATTATACTCACAGCTCCCAGAGTCAGGGGACATGGCCCACCCAGCAGGGCCACAGTGAAGACACCAGGTGGGCAGGAGGTGTAAGAAAGGAGCCAGGGGAAGGTTTGCACCACAGCTTTTATTGGGGTTTCCCAATGGCTACTGTGAATAATTTTGATAGGCTCTGGGTTACAGGAGTGGTCTCTAGTTGCCTGGTACCTTGCCCTGGGATATTAAGGAAGAGGAATGTTGCCTCCTGGGCTGTATGGGCAGGATAGAGGAGGTGTGGCTCTGGATTGGTTAGTTTGCATGTCAGCGATATCCTCCAGGTTGGGCCTTTTGTTATCTGTAAGAATTGGCTAGCCTAGGGAGATATAGTCTCTCCCTAGCCAGAAAGGGTTTTTAAGGTATTGAAACATCATAATATACAGAAAATCTACAAATATTTCCAATACACCCCATTACATGCAGGGTCAGATAGACTGCCTTAGGTTTAACTTGGATGGCCTCTTAGTGTGGATCTCTGCATACAGCTTTACATATATCATGTCCCTAAGGAGTTATGGCTCATTTACCAATTTAGACTACAATAGAGTGCATCTGCCTGTAAGTGCTAGCCAAGGGTCAAACAACAGACCCAACAGATGATAAGGAAAGAGAGACTAATGTGCAACGTGCAGTTATAGGGAGAAATTAATGAATGCAAATCATTAAGAGCAATGGCTCCATGGCGGAGTCATTGTTCTGTTGCTTACTTGCTGTGTAGCCTTGGGTACAAGGTACTGACTTCTCTGTGTCTCATATTCCTCATCTGTAAAATGAAGGCAATCGTAATACTTCCTCGTAAGCTTGTTTGGAAGATTAACCATCACTGTCTGTAACGTGCTTACATGCCTGGTATCTTGAAGTATAGGCTACATATTTGCAAACACAGTCTTTGAGTGCCTGTTACCAGAGTATGCTGTGACACTTAACATCAGGTCTCAAACATTGTGAGGTGTACCCAGTTACTGAGATGAACTAGAAAACAAGTATCTGTAGCTATGGCTAGTTCTTCCATCATTGCCACTCTTGCACTCTCTAGTCCTAGGCAAGTGTGTCCAAACATGGTTCACTCCATATTTGAAAATGTCTTGGAAAGGCAGCAGGCACAAAACAAAACAAAACAAAACATATGTATCTATATACACACACATATATATGCATGGTTTTTTTGAATAAAAAGATCCTTGAGCATAATTTTTGATGCAATATGAACAACGGAGACATTTTATTAAAGGTGCTGATGTATACAGGACAGTTACCCTAAGAAGCTCATTATTCTCTGTCAACTGTGAAAGCTGATTGTCTCCATGTCACTGTGGCATCACTAGCTCCCAAGTGACTCCGAGAGAAATATCAAGTCCTGTAAGTATCTAATACACTAAACTAAAGGGAGAAAGAAAAATGCTACAGCATGATACTTTCTTTAATAGGCATTGCATTTGGAAGACCATACCAGATTAACCAATTTAAAAGATAAATACTGGCTTCATATGCAAGGCTATTTTAAGGCCTTTTTATTCATGCATATTAAAACACAAATGAACAGTGATTATCTCAAATAGCCTGTTCAGAGCTTTGTCCCTCCTGGTAGCTGGTAGCAGGTTATGTGTGTGGTTTTATGGGCTTTAAAAATATTCTCATAGAGTATAAATTATGGAAATGTATACCTAAAAATAAAAAAGTGAATAACCAAGGCATTTCTTATAAAAATACAGCCTTCTTTAGGTAATTGACTGAGTACTCCAGGACATTTTTTGTTGGCTCCTGGAAGGCAGGCTGGTGACCAAAGGGACAGAGCTTATGCCATAGGTTCCAGCAACTAGAATTTCAAATTCTGACCCTGCCACATACCAGCTGGGTTAAATTGGGCATATTTTCTGATCTGAAAAATGAACATAGTAATATTTATTTTGGCTTTATTCACTGTAACTCTAACGTTAGGGGTAGCTGCTTCGAAACAGTTTCATGGCTTTTGTAGACTGTCCAGGTGGAAGTTTTTAGTTTCTATGGTTTCCTTATGACATAAACTTATGTTAGTATATTATCCTTAAGCTTCATCTAAAATGCATATTATTGGGTTATGCAATTACACATTCTTCATTAATTGACCTTATTCAAATGCTTATTCAAGAAATATTGAGTGCCCACTATGTTCCAGGCATGCCAGGGATGGAACAGTGACAAAAAGTCTCCTTTCTCATGAGGTTTACGTTCCAGTGTGTGTGGGTGGGGGAAGGAGCGGATCGTTAATGAGTCAACAGATGAGTATTCAGTCTATCGGGTGAAAACAAATTCTAGGAAGAAAAATTAAGCAGGCTAAATTTAGACTGCCCTCCCCTCCCCTCGCCAATGATAACAATACCTTAGAAAACCCTGTGCTCCAAATTGGCCTCTGATTGAGGTGAACACTAGCATAGAATTGGAAAGGAGGACCTAACTGAATGAATTTTGGATATTTTTGGTGGAAGAAAATATTTCTATTGTTTAGGTTGAGGGTAATCACATTTTATGTTTGCCTCTGCAGGATTGATTGGGGTTTCATATTTGGCAAATGTTAGGGCATGTTAAGCAAACCTGATGTCAAAGTTCTTTCTTTTGCCTTGAACATTGTAAAAAGATGAAATGGTAAAGCTGGCCTAGCCTTCACATGCAGCTTATTTTTAACACAGTGATAGCTTGGCTCTCAGGTAAAAATATCTTCGACGTAATTTTACGGATCTTATTTACACATTTTCCCATCAAACTTTCCTCTACCAAATTTGGGATGATTTAAAATCTGGGAAAATTTGCCTATTGATCAGGTGCTGGTTAGGCAGCGTGAGCAAGTAGGGAAGCGATGCCTTTGGATTGGGCTGCACAGGGTTTGGGTCAAACATTGTGTGTCTCTGTCTTCACAGCTGTGGCTGAATGGCTGAGGGAGGCCTCTGTGTGGGGTAGGTTCCTGGGACCTTACAGCAGAGGCTTAACTGGAGCGATCCCTTGTCCTGCCTCCTCATTCTTCTCTTTTAAAGATGTTCCTGTCCACGTGGCTCATAAGGGAACTGTGTGGGTCATCGTTACTTTAAGAAAGGAAACACTAGAGATGAAGCCCAGGGACACCCTTGTAATGCTCTCTGCTGAAACCCTAGAATCTCTCAGAAATCCCCAAACACTCTTGAAGACAGTCACTTATAAGATAGATGAGTATGTCCAAGGCCCTCTCTCATTTTTGCACAAAGCTCTCTTCCTTTAAACTAGGCAGATTCCTCTGGTATAAAGAAAAAAATGCTGCTTTGATATATAAACAGCACACCTGTGATGAATACATTTAAAACTAGTCTTGCAGCTCTAGCATTGCATTTTGCAAACCAGGAATGTTTTGCAAGGAACCACATTGTTTCATTTTTTGAGTATCAATGGGGATATGTTGAGCTCCAAGTGAACAACAAACAGAGGGAAGCTCAGTGTTTTTTGCCAGCTAGTGTCTTACCCTTTGGTCAACAGTAGTTCTCTTTACCTATGCAAGATATTGCTTAACCACAGAAGAAGGGAGAAATAATTTTTTTATCCTCCATTTCTTCTTCCTTTTTAGTATTTTACGTTCCTTAGCAAATATTATATGCTAAAAACTCTTTACTAATATAAAGGAAAGTAACGTCTCAAACATGCTATACACTTCCGTGGCTGGAGAAGTGATTTGGGGTAGAATCTAAATGTTGGCATGCCTCAGATATATTGCGGCTGTGATTCCAGACCACCAAAATAAAACAAATATTGCAATCAAGCGAGTCACACTATTTTTCTGGTTTCTCAGTGCATATAAAAGTTATGTTTACACTATACTGTAGTCTATTTAGTGTGCAATAGCGTCATGCTTAAGAAACAATATACATGTTTTAATTAAAAAATACTTTATTGCTGAAAAAATGCTAATAATCTGAGTTTTCAGTTGTAAAGTCTTTGCTGGTGGAGGGTCTTGTCTCGATGTTGGTGGCTGCTGACTGATCAGGAAGGGGGCTCATGAAGGTTGGAGTGGCTTTGGCAATTTCTTAAGATACAACAACAATGAAGTTTGCTGTATCAGTTGACTCTTTCATGAAAGATTTCTCTACAGCATGCAATGTTGCTTTGTAGCATTTTATTCATGGTAGAACTTCTTTCAAAATTGGATTCAATCCTCTCAAACCCTGATGCTGCTTTATCAACTAAGTTTATGTCATGTTCTGAATCCTTTGTTGTCATTTCAACAATGTTCATAGCATCTTCATGAGAAGTAGATTCTATCTCAATAAACCACTTTCTTTGCTCATCCTTAAGAAGGAACTCCTCAACTGTTGAAGTTTTATCTTGAGATTGCAGCCATTCAGTCACAGCTTCAGGCTCCAATTCTAATTCCAGTTCTCTGGCTGTTTAAACTCCATCTGCATTTACTTCTTCCACGGAAGTCTTGAACCCCTCAAAGTCATCCGTGAGGGTTGGAATCAACTTATTCCAAACTCCTGTTCTTACTGATATTTTTACCTCCTCCCATGAATCACAAATATTCTTAATGGCACCTAGAATGGTGAATCCATTACAGAAGGTTTTCAATTTACTTTGCCCAGATCCATCAGAGGAATCAATATCTATGGCAGCTATAGCCTTATGAAATGCATGTCTTAAATAATAAGACTTGAAAATTGAAATGACTCCTTGGTCCATGGGCTGTAGAATGGAAGTTGTGTTAGCAGGTGTGAAAACAATGTTACATTTGTTGTACATCCCCATCAGAGCTTTTGGGTGACCAGGTATGTTGTCAGTGAGCAGTGATGTTTTGAACGGAATCTTTTTTCTCTGAGCAGTAGGTCGCAACAGTGGGCTTGACATATTCAGTAAACCATGCTGTAAACAGATGGGCTGTCATCTAGGCTTTGTTCCATTTACAGATCACAGGCAAAGCAGAATTTAGCATAATTCTTAAGAGTCCTAGGACTTTTTGGAACAGTAAATGAACATTGGCTTCAATTTAAAGTCACCAGCTGTGTTAACCCCTAGTATGGGAGTCAGACTGTCTTCTGAAGCTTTCAAGCCAGGCATTGACTTTTCCTATCTAGCTATGAAAGTCCTAGATGGTATCTTCTTCCAATAGATGCAAAAGACAAAACCTCTGAGCCATTTCTGCAGGGGCTTGCATATCTCTGGTCCTGAGGTGAGCAAGATGCTGAATAAATGCTTTTTTCTAATCTGTGTACCACTTGTTTCTGCACTTTACATTTTAAGTGCATTTCTCTTAGTTTGAGAATAAAGTCTCAGTTAAAACCATGTGGAAATACTCAAAAATCTTTGCAACTTGAATTTATACGGTAGCTTTTGAACTGTCGAGATGGAAACTTTTAGTAAGGAACAATTACTACATTTCAATGATCAAATAACAATTTACATATCTTTTACCCATTAACTGAAGAGCAGAAAGATTATATTCAGAAATGCAAATTAACATAATTACATTCAAAGTTTATTTTCTAGTTCTGACAAGTAGAGTTTAAGTAGAGGGGACAAATTGCTAAACTGGAAGAATTAAAAATAAACTATAAATAGACTGATTCATTATTTACCCATTACTGTCCATTGTGAATCGTTAACAAAAAATAAAATGAGTTTGCCTTGTCAAAAGCTACTTAAAAAACCCATGACTGTCCTCTGAATGTCCTGGCTTGCGTGGTCCCCATTTGTCTTCTTTTCACCTTCATGCAGACACATCCTGTTGTGTGCACCCTCGTCTCCCTGGTGTGATGCTGAGGGGCTGATGTAAACTCCGTCACTGTTGGCTCAGTCCTGTTCCCTCGTGTTCCAGGGCTTGCTACAGTGCCTGGCACTTAGTAGGGGTAGGTAAAATATTAATAAATATGTATTTAATGATGGAACACACAGATTCTATTTCTAGACAGGGTCCTCACTGCAAAGAGCCAAATCTTCTTGCTTAAGGGGATTGTGAGGTTAGGGGCTGGCTGCCAGGGTCAACTTCTTCCACTGGGAACATTTCCAGTGTCAGGTCATTTAATTGCTTTCTTTCCCCTGAGTGGGCTTCACAGGTAGCTCTTGAATTTGCTGCTGTGTGATGTTGTTATTCAAACCCCTGTGGTTGACTGTGCCTACCTGTTGACACTGAGTATTGGTGGTTTAGCCCCTGACTGGGTGATTAATCATCTGGTAGGCACCCCAGTGCACTCCAGCCAGGTGTGACTGAAGGCATCTAAGCCTCCTAGCTTAGAGGGAGCACAGATTTTTGTTTCACCTAAAATAGTGGCAAATATAGTTCAAAGGGGGAAAGGTAGAATTTAAACACTTTGAAATATCCTATCACTACTTTGGTTTTTAAGTTGGTTTATGCATATAGGCACAAATATTGTTCTTTCCCTAAAATTTCTAGTTTTAATTTCAGAATGAATATTTTCATATGTATGGTTGAGTCACAAAAATTTTAAAATAAAAAAGATGCCAAAGGGCACCATTTGTTATTTCTTAGAAAGAACCTTGAGCGTTCTGACCAGGTACTTTGGAAAGTACGACTTTTTGTATGTGAATCAATGCCACTGATATATGCTGGTCTAAAGGATGAAATATTTGTTTCGGAAACATCACTTACCTGGTATGTAAATTTAACCTGTGGTATTTATTATTTACTGCCTGCAAACAGAAATATGTCACACAACCTGTGTTTTTTCATCTAAAAGTTGGCAATAATGATCTTGCACAGGATCAAAAGTTAGGAGGATCAAGGACATGTTGCAAACTGTAAAGTGCTATATAAATATTAGGTTGGAGGTGATGAGGGCATTGAAGAAGAGGGAATTGGCAGCAGCTGACTCATCAGTGACACACTAAATCAGGAGGCAGGAGGCTGGGGGCTGGGCACGGTGTTGATCAGAAAACTTCCCACCTGCGCTGATGAGTGGGTGGGTTAGGTTAGGGAGCCACTGATCCGGTGCTATCAGTGTGAGTCCTGAAGAGACTCTGTTCTGAGCAATTGTGTGATCTTTGGAAACTCATCTGGAAAGCAGAGATTATATGCAGAAGTAAAAGCAGATCTATGTTGTCACTATTATACCTAGTCAATTTTTGAATGGATATCATGCTGCCTTGAATTTCTATTTCTGTGTCTTCAGTTTGAGAGTTAAAAGATTAATTAACTTTGTTGTGTCCTTTTTGTCTCTTCCTCTACCCCCAAAAGTAAGCACCTTGAGGTCAGGGTCTATGTCCTGAATTTCTTTAATTTATTATTATTCCCATAACATCTGGCTAACTATCAAAAAAAAAAAAAAAAAAAAAAAAAAAAAAAAAAAAAAAAAAAAAAAAAAAAAAAACAAAAAAGCTCTATGGATAGTTGCTGATTTAATTTGGTTTTATCAAAAAGGAATAATTAAGCTCAGTCTTTATGGGGAACATTCAGAGGTGCAGATCCAGGTAAGAACACAGTCCACTCATATAAAAATGTATTTTAGAAATATTTAACTAAAAATATGTACAATATTTAGCACAGGCTAGAAATAGATACTACTTGTTAAGGGCATAGTAACCTGACATCTGTTACTTTGAACCTGGACATAGTAAGAAGTGGAATCAAACAGGTAGTTTGTTGGCTCACTGCTGGAAAACACTCTTTCAAAAATTTCCACTTCCGTAAAGGTCAGTTTTGAGTGGCTGCTGGCGTGGCCACTTCACACGTGCTGGCATCTTGCTGATAGAGCATCAAAGAAACCAGATGTGTTTCCTGGGAGTCACAGACAATGTAGGATGGGAAAAGTTAGTTTCAGGGATGTAGCACACATTTCTGAGAAGAGAAAACACAACAATATCGACTTAACTTTGCATGTTTGTAGTCGGGAGGGAAAAAACTTTAATCCCATTATCAAGGGCTGTCAGGCCCTAATTAGATTTTTCTCTTCTTATTCCCTTGTCCCATGGCTTTCAATTCTGTTTGCTAAATAGAAAGTCTGTACTGACATTCTCTCCGTAGAAATAAGTAAGTTAGTAATTAATAATTAATGTTATCAGGGCACCATCCTTGAGTCGTGCAGTAATAAAACTAGGCATGGGCGAGAAAGAGGGAAGGCATTTTGAAAAAAGTTTAAGTTCAGGAGTTTGTAACTTTTGATTAAACGTCGATATGTGGTGATGACAGTATGCTTTTTAATGTTATGTGTATATTTATATTATTTATTAATTAATAGGCTTTACTTTTTGAGTAGTTTTAGGTTCACAGCAAAATTGAGTAGAGAGTACAAAGCATTCCCACACACCCTGCACAGCCTCCCCGATTGCCAACACTCCCCACCGGAGTGGCACTTCTGTTACAATTTATCAACCTACACTGACATATCCTTGCCACCCACAGTCCACAGTGTACACTGGAGTTCCCTCTTGGGTTGCATATTCCATGGGCTTGGACAAACATAAAATGACACGTATCCACCATTATAGTACCATGCAGAGTCGTCTCAGTGCCCCCAAAATCCTCTGTGCTATGCCTGCTCATCCCTCCCTCCCCCCACAACCCCTGGACGCCACTGATCTTTATACTGTTTCTATGGTTTTACCTTTTCTAGACTGTCATGTAGTTGGAATTATAGGGTCTGTAGCCTTTTCGGACCGACTTCTTTCACGTGGTGATGTGCACTGAAGGTTCCTCCATGTCTTTCACGCCTGATCATCTCTTTTTAGTGCTGAACAGTCTATGGTCTGCATACACCACGGTGTATTCATTCACCTGCTGAAGGGCATCCCGGTTGTTCCCATATTTTGGCAATTATGAATAAGACAGTATGCTTTTATATTAAGTTTCTTGTGTGCTGTTTTCTGTAAAAATGAGAAGCAAGTGGAATTGAGCCATTGTAGACACCAGGAAATGAGGAGGAGCTTGAGTCTTGTGAGGTCAGTGGGCATCGAGCTGCCCAATGTCCATCCCCACGTGCTAGCTTCTTGCTCGGGCTGCAGAGCACGGAGAGCCTGGGGTGCCTGCTCAGATCATTAACGAGGCCTCTCTTTGATTGCTCCAGCCTAATCGGGTAATGACTAGACAAACTCTTAGGTGACGCACAACCCCTGTGTTAGCATGGCCCATCCGTGTGAATTCAAGCAATTTTCTGAATCTTTCTGAGCTTCAGTTTTCTATTCTAGAAAAGGGTGCATTCATACTTTATTGGTAATGTGTGTTTTCGTGGCTCAGAAAAAGTTGTCAGAAGTGACTGTGGTTCCTCATGGACCTTATCACTTTCTGACTTATTATAACATTTGCATATGAATGTTGTTGATTGTCTTTCTTTCCTCACAAAATGGGAGCTTCCAGAGATACATTTATCTCGCTGGCTTGCTGATGGGTCCCCAATGGCTCTGAAAGTGGCTGATGCCCAATAGGAACTTAATAAGTAGCTGTTGGGTGAATGAATGAACACTCCACAGGAACCAACAGACTTTATAAAAGCGGTTGTGTGCCTTTTGTCTGTGTTCCAGGAAGATTGACCATAGATTTGCTAAGGAAGAGAGAGCATAGTAGCAAGTTGTGTTTGTCTGTAAATGGAGGACCACTACTGGCAAATTAGTTGATTTTATCTGTGGTTCCTTCTTTCAGTGCATATATTGAATAAGGATAGCCACTCGTGATTGAGGGACCACCCATTTAATCCGCAAGACATTAGGGCTCCGTGTCCCTTTCCAATGAGTAAAATGGCAGTGGCTATGAAACATTTTTTCTTCCTTTTTAGTTACTATTTTTGTGTTTATTTTTTATTTCTGTTTCAACATTATTTTGGTAGTGGTAAAGGTGATTGGATTAAAATAAAACATTTAGTTGATGATGGAACTCTACACCAGACTTTAATCAGGGAATTTGCTAATGGCCTGTTAGAGATTTTTACCTCTTTAAGTGTTGTACCTGGCCTTGCATCTATTCACGTCTTCGGGTGGCATATGCAAGCTAAGTGTATAAATGTAAAATAACTCAAAGCTGCGGACGCAGGTTGGGTAGGCTGCTGCGGAGGGGCAGGTGCTACGAGCACACATGGGCTGCAGCTCTCAGGTGAGGTCTAGTGGGGGAAACTGAGGGAAAGAGATGTGTTTCGTACAAGTATGGCCAAGGTTGAACTTGAAGACACCACAAGTAACCTCCTGGCCATGTGCCATGGCCATCTAAGGAGGAAGCTTGTCACTGTGGGTGACAGCTCCTTGTTCCATTCTGCTGATCTGCCCCTGGGTTGGGATGACTCTGTGGCTTAGGAGCCACTTCAAGAGGCTGCAAAGGAAGAATAGGTGGAGAGTCCGATATAATCTCTTTGTGTGTCTTGCTGGAATCTCTTTGTACATCTAGACGAAGGCGCAGAGGGAAGGCAGGCTGCGTGCGGCGGTGGGGATAACCTAAGCATTGAGCAATGGCCACTTTACCAGCTCTGAGATAATTTGAAAAAAACAAGTCAGGTTTAAGGCTGGCATGAGTACCAGGTCACTGCCAAGGACACTGTCCCCCTTTGCAGGCCCCCGCAGACCTAAGTAGGTTCCTTCGAAGAAGCCGCAGGGGGCAGCCCTGGGAAGAGGGCCACATTCTCAGAGTGAGAGGTGGGATTAAGCATTAGTGTGAGAGCTTTGCAGACTAGTTATTTTGGGAGCCACATGTGACCCTCCACATCAGCCCGTGTGAGTGCAGTAACTGGATAGTGCCCCGAGAGAGGGAAACATTTATTTATTTATCATGCATGTATCTACTTTAACAAATGCTTTTGATATTACATGAAATAAAATACTGATGGCCAAGGCATAATTTTAGTGTCAGAATTATTTTGAAAGCTTCTTTTTCTAATACAGAGAAAAATAAATAATGGATCCTATGAAAGAGGAAAATGATCTTCTGTTTTCTTCATTCTCATTCCTAAACATCTGATTTGTAGTCTCCAAAAGCTGCAGTGTGAGGATGGGCTATGCCCAAACAAAGCTTGTGTCAATTTAAGTAAGATATATTATCCTTGTCTTTGGTTCTCTTGCTGCTGTGTGAGGCCTTTGGTGAATTCAAATTGGGTTTTTTAAAATGTTCTCAATTTGTAAACATTGCCCTTTTTAAATTTTTAAGCAAATGGGAGAGGAGGAAAGTTGACAATCTTATTTGTGAAGTGCTTTTATTTTGAAGAAATTTGCTCAGACATTTTACATATTTTTGATTATTTAACCTGCACAGTCTCACCAAGGAATTCGGTTTGGGGAGCAGATGAGAATCTTTCCCTTCTCTAGTTACAAATCTCTGGTATATTTATTTCAAATAGTCTGCTGATTGGTTCACTTGTGTATCTTTTCCACGATCACAAAGCAAGAAGAAAAACACCAACAACAGCTTGGAGCCACAGGCAGGTAAGAGTGATGTGCCAAAGAAAATTCAACATCACATAGCTAAAAATTAGAAATTTTGAGTGATACTTGAAGGCAGTTGTACTTAAAGCAAATACTCACTTGGGTAACCTATTAGATAGAAATTTGCAATTTGAATGGAATGGATGATACTGTTAGAAATAATCTATCATCTGATAACGCAGTTTATAATAGCCATTCCCATTTAGTGCCTCCTCCAAGCCTCATTTCAAGAACACTTCTGTTTCTTAAGTGTTAAATACCTACTTCACTTTTTAAAATTCTATTTGAGTCATTTTGACCATGCTATTTGAAGAGTGATTTTCTCAAAATTTTTGATACTTTAAGTGAATATGAGGGATCAGACATACTCGCCACATAATCCATAACATCTGGCTCAGTCCGTCCAGTGGTGGCAAAATACGTTTACCACCATCTCCATGGCCTCCTCCCCCGCCCCTGCTCCACAACTTCCATTTCTGTTTGTAGCCTGACAAGGCCTGTCTCCTAGGATGGAGTTCAGAGATATGTGTTTTATGGAAAGGCTGACATTTTGTTCCCTGTTGCACAATTGTGATTAGAAGTAAAAAACACCTTGTACGCCAGGCCTAGCACAGCACCTGACATTTAGTGAGCATTCTGAAAACAGGTTTTGTAGAAAAGCTAATATTTTGTTCTCTTTTCTACAATTTTAATTAATACTAAAGGAACTCATTGTTAGCTCAAGTCTTTTTCTTCTGGTTGGGCCAAAGCTGCTGAAGGATGCTCTTTGGATGGAAACAACTGCATGTGTCCACCTGCCTGTAGGAATGTTAAAAAAGCCCTTTAGACAATGGTGTGTGAGCCTGGCCCACGATTTCAGGTTCTTCACAGAGGCCTGATAGTCATGAAAATGTTAAGCGATTTCTCCCTGGAGCTAACCACGAAAGAAATAACAACCAGAAATGAAATCAATTCAATAAACTAAATCACTGAACATTTCAAAAGATGCATTTGAGAAGAAGACTGTGCTGATTTTAAATGCAAAAGCACACAGGAAAGTAATTTGTACTAAAATTGACTTAATTCAGAGGGAATTTCATAGATTTCTGACATTCTCCTTTCCAAAATCTTTAAACCTGATGATGGATTTCAAATAGACCTAAATATCTTTCTGTTTCCAGAAAAAACCTGAAATGGGAAAATTTTATTCTAGAATATAAAAAGTAAAGGTTGTCAGTAAATACTTGTGATCTGGGAACACACAAGGGCCCTGTTACAGAGCATAGGCCACATCAATTTAGGAATTGATTGACTTGAGGACAGAGTCTTAGGTAGTTGTGTGGCAGACATACGCCTCAGGCAGTTGTCGATAGTCAATAGATAGATACAGGGTTGAGATTAGTCATTGATTTTCCTGACCTGAGGGCAGTAATGAATAATATGCTTGCAGACAGATAGTAGACTAGAGAGATATTAGAATATGACAGGTCAAAATGAATGTTCAGAGTTCTTTCACAAAAAGCAAACCTGTGAACGGTAGTTTATTTTGCATCTGGAATCATTTTGTAAGATGCCACTTAAACATCATGTAAAATGTAAAATGCCCAGTGGTGTGATCTCGGACTGTGGTCACTCTGACTTCAACCCAGGTCATGTGCTGATGGACATGCTGATCTGTACAGATTTTGCCTATGCAAGGAAGGATGAAAGAGCTGGTGATTCAACCTGAAACTCAATAAGCCAAAGTGGGGATTGAGTAGTAGCATAGGCAAGCATTTACTAGTGCTCAGCAGCTCCTGCGATACCCACCAAGGCAGAACATAAACTATCCCAGGCCCTTGGAGAAATGTATGGGGTTACCAATTTCTTCCCAGTAAAGGTGGGAAAAAGTTAATGAGGAGGTCAGCTACCTCAGCATGATTTAATGCCATACTAGAAGTTCTAAGTGATGCAATTGGATATAAAAGGAGGTAAGAAAATATGCATGTTGAAACTGAAAATATAAAATGATTCTACATTTTTGGCCCTCAAAACAGAAGAGAGTTACAAATGCTAGAAGAAATAAGAGTTTAATAAAGTTATGAATTAACAAAATAAATATGCAAAAGTCAACAGTTTTTAATTTACCAGCAATAGCTGTTAATATATAACAATATAATGTGATACCAGTCATAATGGCAGCAGAAATACAAAATACCTAAGAATTAAAAGAATGTATAGGACCCATATGGAGAAGAAATAAAATTCTAGTGAGTGATATAAAAAAAAAAAAAACAGGAGTAAGTGGAGGGGTGTCCTGTGTATTTTGGAAATTATATATTCTACTTTTCGTGTTAGGGATTACACTTAACACGTCAACATATGCTGAACTTTATCCTCTTCGTCCACACTTGGAATTGTTATTTAATTCTTTCCCTAAGCCAAGGAAGAACCTTTCTCTCCCCATTTCATTGCTTTCTCTCTTTTCCACAACCCTCCACCCTTCTGCCTTATTGGTGTCTGAACTCAGCGGCTGCTTGGAGTCTCTGCAAGCAGATACCCATGGTCAGTTTCCTGCTTGTGCCCGTCCCTTCCTACCTCTATGACCTTGGCTAAAGTTATAATTCCCTAAGCTTCAGTTTCTCAATCTATGAAATGGTGATTATAATAATAAATACATCTAAGGGTTATTGTGAAGATTAAATGAACTAACACAGAGCTTAGAACAATGCCTGCTACAAAGTAAGACGGTAATAAATGTTAGCTTATTATTTGCCAGGCGTTTAGTTCCAGACTGTGATTGTTTGATTTGCAATTATCAGTTGCTTAGCCTTAAATAACAGCTTCATTGGTTTATGTACTTACAAGGGCATCTTTGTTACTTTTGTACGTTACAGTGTATGTTACTTCTGAGTACTTGCCAGTTCTTGTGATAGGGTTTTGTTTTGCTTGTATATATTTTCTAGTAGATTTTTTCAGAGAAGATCTATGGTTTACAAACTTTATGCGCCCTTGCCTGTCTGAAAATCTTCCAACTGTATGCCAGTTTGTGGAGTAAAGGGTTGTAGATTCAAAATCAAAATAATTTTTCCATCAAAAATTTGAGAAGATGACTCTTGTCTTTTAGCATTCAGGGTGGCCAAGTGAGATGAGAGGTAGATTATTGTTCCTTGTAGGTAAAGTTTTCTGCTCTCCTCCTTTTTGGATAGCTTTTCAAATTTTCTTAACATCTTTACTATAGAATTTCATCACTTTACGCGTAGGGTTTTTCATGCATTCTGCCTATCCTATTGTAGTCTGAAGACTCCATTCTGTGTATCCTGCTTTTACACTCTCTTCTGTTTTTTCTTTATTTCCTCCCATGTGTCATCTTTGTTCTCCCTTCTAGAACTTTCACTCAGTGGATTCTGGAGCTTACACCTCTCCTATCTCTTTGTCGTGATTGCATCTTCCAGATGATCCATTTGTCATTTAGCTGTGTTTGTTTTTTTTTTGTTTTTTTTTTTT
>VBSM01003039.1:25196585-25212515 GCA_008086735.1 Cheirogaleus medius
ATGTTGGATACCTTGTATAGCTTTGCCTCTCCCTAAGAAGGGTTAGAGGTTTGTATTTTTCTAAATTTTCTACAGTGGCCATATGCAGCCTTACAAAACGAAGAAAAATAAAGCTAAATAGACATTATGGAAATATCTGGAAGTGAACAAAAATTATTATTATGCAGCTTTCTTTGGCCAATCCCCCCAATCACCTCCCAACCCCCGTGTCCACACCTAGGATCTGCTGTTTTAAACAATTCCTTTGGCTGTCGCCCCAGACCGAGCTAAGGATTGTTTCTGTGGCTATAGAGCAATCTGGGGAAAAATCCCATGTAGCTTGCTTAGAACTAATTCAGTTCTTTGAACACAGAGCAGGAACTTTTCACTCCATCCCCCATTCTCACAGCGCAGAATCGATTTCCAAAGTCACGTAGTGCTATCAGGGGGTGCCATAAAAGAACAAAAATCAAAACAAAAAATCTTCTAGAGCTCTATATGATGTCTTTTCTGTGCTCGAAAGTGTCAAGAGGCAGATAGAAGAAAACAAAAGCAAAAACAAAACCACACGCTGCTGAGCTTTTACAGAAAAAGTGGAAGGAAAAATTTCCCATAGGAAAAATGCCTTTAGAAAACAGGACCAGCTATACATATTTTGAGAGACAAAAGTAATGAGTTCATGGTTGATAATTTCTTTTATTTAAAAAATGTATAGCCCTGCTTTTAATAATTTGCATTATAGATCTTACACTGTAAAGAGCATCCAGTCATTTAACTAAGAGTAGCAGGTTGTTACTTTTCCTACGTTTCTGCATTCTTCCTTTAAGCAAAATTGGAAATAAAAACGTACCACAGAGCATTTAATTTTGAGTAAATGAGTTTGCTTGTAACTGTATCGTTCAGCTAGGTATTTAATGAATCTTGTTAAAAGGGATACATACAGACTTGCTGGATGAGAAGACTGTTAATAGCAACATTATTCAACATAATAAGCATGGACCTATAAAACTCACTTATGATGCAGATTTTGGATATTAAAATATAAATCTCCCTTGCTTATTTTTCTAATCAAACCAAAGACCAGTTACTTTGGCAACAATCTCTCCGAATTTTCCTAAGTCATGTCTAGTCCTAAATCAACCATTCCTTTTCTAACTTATATTGTACTGAAGAATTTCCAGTCTTTTGGGTGAGTTATGGATTGGTGGGACAAGGACACACCATTCTCTTCCTAATTGACTCAGTTGCTGATACGGAAACTTCTGGAAGGTGGGGTGTGGGTGCAGGGCAGGAGGGATTCGATTCTATCTCTGTGCAGTGTTCCCTGGTGAGATTTCTCTCCAGGTGCCCAGCTGAGCAGTAGCGCAGGGAGACCCATAGTAGGGTAGGGTCCCACAGGCACCAAGACGTCAGCCCGTTATTTTGAGACCCTGTTATTCATTCATCCTCAAAATACTCATATTACCCTCCTTGTGGATTGCAGGGCGTGATATGAGGACGTGAAGGGAATTGGGGTCTCCTGGTTCCCAAGTCATGTTTGGCCTCATTGAGGCCCTGACATTATCCAAGGGAGAAAGCAGAGTCAGTTCCTAGGGGGTCTGCAACACACTTTCCACCTTCAACTTCCCATTGTCTTTCTCTTAACCACCTGCTATAATTGAAGATGTACTCATCATAAAAAATGCTATTAATGTTTTGATCAAAAACCAGGATCTTTTTTTCTAGCTTTACTGAACTAGGCTGATAAATTACTCACAATATTAATGATATCTGCAGCAGTCCCTGTCGGTCAGGTTGCAGTAATAAACAACCCCTAAATCTTCTAGCTACAAACAACATATGTCCGTTTCTCATTCATGCTTCATGTGCATCTGGGGTTGCCAGAGGCCGTGTTCTGAGTGAGTCTCACCCTGGGTGGCAGTCTGATTGATTTCTTTGGCCACTGTCACCTTGAATGTTGGGGGCCATTGTCTTGGGAAGAAAAGAGCATGATATGTGACAGGGCTTTGACATGGTATGTGACAGAACATGGGATATGACAGGGCTCTTGCCCAGAGAGGGCATGGGTCCCTTCCACCCACATCTCTTTGGCAGAGAAGTCACGTGGCTATGGCCATCCTCAAAGAGGTGAGGAGGTGGGAGGAAGACAGTGAACAGCGGGCCTGATTACCGTAATTCCTCTAATTAGCTTTTCTGTGTTTGATGTGACAGGCATTGTGATGCTTATCTTTACACATGTAGTATTGTTTCATTTACTTCTCACAGCAAGTAGAGCTGTGCTCATCCTTATTTTATACCCGTGACTTATGGAGGGGGAGCAGGTGCTCCAGGCTGCATGATGGTACTTACTGGACAGAGTTGGGTGTGGAATCTAGACTGTTTCCCCAGAGCCGGAGCTCCTAGCCGGTGCTCAGTGTTGCTGCATGGTTTTGAGGCACACACCACAGCAACAAGGAATCTGCCACTCCTGAAATTCCTTATTTTGTGTCTACCTGGGTAATATAGCCCAGAGAAGTACTCTAACATCAAGGGGATAGACTTTGCAGTGTGGAAGCTACATCATTTTCTGTCTCCTTCTGAGTCAGATACCTATGCTATGTCTTTATCAGCTTGTTTGAAATAGAAGGAATTCTCCCAACATGGCCATCTTAAGAGCTGCTGTTTCTTGTGGATTTACTGTGTTCAGATGTTGGGATAAACCCTCTACAGGCACTGTATCCTTCAATTCTAATTCTTTTCAATTTCACAAGGGTGGAATGGGTTTGCCATGTTGGGCTCGCCCAAAGTCATACACATCCTGTGTTACAGTGTCAGGACTAAAAACCACATGTATGTGCTCAGAGCTTGCCCTCTTACCCATCTGTGCCTCAGGATTTAAATAAAAGCACTCCACATACGCAAGGCCTTTACCAAGGACTTTCAATACAAGTTGGGATTTCATTGCAGGATGCAGGTTGCTTTGGATGGAGGGTCACAAACTTTTCTGCCCTTGGTAATTTGGAAGAAAAGGAAAGGAAAAAGTCATGAACAAAATCTGTCTCTGTCTGCCTGCTCAGGGTCCCAGCACGTTAGGATTTCCATTTGTATCCCATGGGACGGGGCAGACTTCTGAGGGCCAGCATTGTGGTTCCATCACTTAGGAACAATGACTTCGGCACGTTAGTGAATGTCTCTGGGCCTCGTTTTTCTCCGATGTGAAATGGGGACACCTTCTTGCAAGAACCTTCTACATGAGTCATTTTTAATAGTTGCTGAATGGATGATGGTGGCTCTTTTTCTTTATTTTCTGGTAGCCCTCGCTAGCCACCCCAAGGAAACATTCCATCTAAATAAAATGTATGCTTCCTTTAAACTTGGCTTTAATGCACTAGCCATAAATTACAACCTGTTGCTAGTCTTAAGCCCCACCAACGTCAAAATGTTGAAAGGGTCAGAAAAATTAATCTCTCAAAGCAGGTGAAAGTGGAAATTGATAGAATATTCTGGAGAACAATATGGCAGTATGTATGAAAAGTTTTAAATATGGATGAATCCATGGACTCAGTGATTTGTCTTCTAAAAATTTGAAATAACCTGAAAGATTTATGAGACGGAGTATTTATCTGGTGTTACGATAGCAGTAATTGGAAACCACCAGACTCTCCGGTAGCTGCAGATTGGCTAAGCAGACGGATGTCACCATCTGATGGATTGCTGTGTAGCCATTTAAACCAGAATGTTGAGTAGTATTCAAGGATTTGCATGAAAATGGAGTAACCCCAATTTTATGTGATAGAAATGTTTTTACATGTGTAAAATTTACAGGCAGGATGTATCTCCAAATGTTACCAGAAATCACTAATAACCCACTAAGAAGAGATAAGTCACTACTATTTTTTTTTTACTTTTTTGTATTTTCTAAAATTTCTTTAAATACATAAATATCTAGAAAAATATTGTCTTTTATTTAAGGAAGGATAAGAAATCCCGCTAAGGAATGTTTAAATACCCATACCTAAACTTTTTAGGCTACCCTGGAACACTAGCATGTTGGAGCCATCACCAGGGAGGAGCCCCGGGGGTGCTGGTCCAACTCTGGATAAGATTTTTCAAAACCCTCCAGTGTCTATTCTAGTAAGCGAGGAGTCTGCTCAACATCTCAAGTTCAGACGTTTCTAATTTGGCAAAATTACTGTCATTTACTATTATTAAAGCCACAACAGAAAACAATGCCTGCTGCTTTCATAAGTTCTGTCCTGAATACTGAGGGACTCTGTCCCTGGCCTTGCCCACGGTTTCAGGGGCAGCTGAGTGAGTGGGGCAAGGCCAGCCCGCCCTTCTGAGTCTGGGCTTGGTAGTTACCCAGATGTGAGTAACGCTGATCTTCTAAAGCCCCGAGCAAAGCTGCTTACCTCCCTCCGCTCTCCGTGTAATGGGGATAATAAGACTTATTTGCTTACCTAGCTCACTGGGGTGTTGTAAAGATTAGTTAGACTTTGCTAGTCAAAGGGCTTTGAAGTTTTAGTGCCCTGAATGGTGTTATTACTAATAAACCTGTACAACTTTCATCTGCAGTGTTCCCTTATTTGTAGCATTTAGGAGCCAGCCTCCCCCAGGCAGGACGCCAGCCCCATGCCGGGCAGCGGCGGGCTCAGGCCTGCCTCGACCTTCCGCCCACCCCGGCCCCCACCTCCAGGCACAGAGCTGCTGCTGCCTGCGACCTGCCTCGGCTCGACTCAGCCTCAGAGCCTCCTGGGGCTTATTTACCAGCTTCTGTCAAGGTGGAGGCTGCCGGTGCTCACCGCCTTCTGGTCTGTGCCAGGAAACAAAGACATTTTTTCCAGCTGTGGCCACTTGGGCAGCTGTGGGGTTCCTCAGCATGGCATGGCCAAACAGAACCTTGGAGTCCTCCGGCGAACGACCCAAGGTGTCCACCTGGGGAAGTGGAAAGTGCCCGGAGTCGTAGCCCGGGAGTAAGTAAATGCTCATCCGGACTGAGAACGGTTCATGCAGCTCCTCTCCCTGCTCCTGGCATCTGGATTCTTCTGCTCACAGAAGAAGGGCTGAGCCTTTGGGGAAGAAAATTGGTTGGAGCAGTCTTTCGTGAGGATGCTTTGCTGTCTTTAGTGCTCTCTAAGAAGAATGAGACTCACCTCTGCCTTGTTACTGCCAAACCTCCCTCTCCCTGTCCCTCACACCAGCCCACCCCTGTGACAAACCTGAGACACACAGTTCTGAAAAGGCAGCTTCTCCCTTGGCAGGGACTTTGAAGAGTATTTAAGAAATGTTTATCGGGAGTGGATGCCAATTATTTAATGCTGAGTGGGAAGAGGAGGAATGAGAAAAATCAGCCAACTACTCAAGTGAAACCAAGCCCAGATGATTAGCTCTGAAATATTTATCGTAAACATTGAAAATAATTTTGTAGTAACATAGGAGCAGATTGTATTCATTTAATGACTGTTTGGTAGTTGGATTTTCTTATCTATAAATATATTTACCTAGTTCCCCTAAGTTAGAAATCTCAGAATCATTCTAAATTCTACTATCTTTCAAACCCCATTTCTAATAGTCAGCCCCCAAATTCTATCTCATGAACATCCCCCAGCACTGAAGAGCCTTTCTTTCCCATCTTTTCAACCACGTTGATAGTGCGAGGCGCAGTTTCTTCACCGGCCCGATGACTCCTCTTGCTCCTCTGGTTTAATCCTGTTTCCCAGTGTTCTCCACTTTGGTACCCAGGTTACCTCTGGGCACAGCCACTCGGTCCTGGCACCCGCAGCTCTCGGACCTCGCTGGCTTCACATTACCCTTGAGATAAAGTAAGAAACAGACTTTCCTTAAATGTAGGTTCCTTCAATAGTGTCAGAGAAAGATTGCACTGGGTGAGTCAAACAGGTAAGGAAGACTCTTAGAAGACTCTATAGAAGACTATTGCAGTAAGGGTCGAGAATATTCCCACAGGGGAGAGAGGCTGAGCTCAGCTCCACTGAAACAAAGAGCCAGAGGGGTTTTGAGGTGCTGTGGTGTAACAGAGTAGTCACCCCTCCTCCCATAGGTATGGGAAATATTGACAACAGAGAGAATGGCCTGAAAAAACAGCAGAAATATTTTCTGTCTCTTTAAAACTTCCTCCACTCTTTTTGGGCCTGGCCTGCATCCCTGGAGCATGGAGGATTCTTTTCGTTGTGTTGCAGGAGATAGCTCAGCCAGCCCTTGCACCAGCGCCCCATGTGGGCAGATGTCACAGGCTTTGTCTTTGGCAAAGATGGGACAATTAAAATCATTAACGTAGTAGCCTAGAACTGAGGGCCCTTCTTTTAAAATACTCTGTATTTCTGCTTATGTCATGAAATTTGAGTTTTTGAGACAAGAGTCTACCATTTTCCTCCTTTGCCAGCAAAGTAATAAACTTCTCTTTCCTTCTCCTCAAACCACTTGTTCTTTTTCTTCTGATGTGGCCTCGAGGACAAATGCCGAGCTTTTGGAACAGTGGTGAGCAGAGGAAAAGTGCTGGAGAGTGTAAGAGGGAGGTTGGCCACTGTGATGAGGCCATCTGCCTTTGCTCATTGGTGCTTATCAAAATTAGGCTCTGTCTTAGTCCATTTTTCTGTTGTTATAACAGAATACCCCAGATTGGATAATTTATAAAGAAAAGATGTTTATTTTTTACAGTTGGGGTGGCTGGTAAGTTCGAGGCCATGGGGCTGTGTCTGGTGATGGCCTTCTTACTGCATCATAACACGGCGAGAGGGCAAGAGCTTCTCCGCTCATGGAGCCCTGTCCCGATGACCTTATCTAATCCTAATTACCTCCCAAAGGCCCCACCTCCAAATACCATCAACGCATGAAATTTGGGGATTGCTTCCAACACATGAAATTATTTGGGGGACACATTCAAATCACAGCAGGCTCCTGCCCTCCCACTGAGGTTGAGAGATGGGGTGAGGGTGTCTTCCTTGATCACTGCATTTCATAGGATGGGTCCCCAGGTCCTTAAGAAAGACAGAACTGGGTTGTAAAACTGGCAAGAGCTGGGGGAAGATTTACATCTCAAAGGGGCAGTGGAAGAGTTTACAATTGCGTATGTTCTTAAGTAAATGCTTTGAGAAAAGGGGGGCCAGAGACCTAAAGTCAGGAAGAGACATATCTAAAGTTTAGTCAAGCTGGGGGGGAATGTGAAGAAGGCCTTTTGGTCAACAGCTAGCATCAGTTTAACTTGTAACTTCTCTCCACATTCCCCGCCAGGGTCCTCTATGGTGAAGCCACACTAAACTTCTCACTGTGGTTCTATTCTTACCCTCTCACTTCAATGTTGTGCATGCTCCTCTTTGTGCTTCAAGAACCTGTTCACATGTCACCTTGTCATTCCAGCAAGTGACAAGTTCTTTTGCCAAAGGAGCCAAAACAGTATAAAGCAATGAAATGCCTGCATGGAAGTTAACCCAGTGGCCTATAATTGAGTCTACGATTGTCCCCTCAGTATCTTTGGGAAATTACTTCCAGGAAGCCCATACATGCCAAAATCCATGTATGCTCAAATCCCTCAAATAAAATGGGGTAGTGTTTGCGTATGACCTACACACATCCTCTCATGTACTTGAAATAGTCTCTAGATTACTTACACCACCTCGTACAACACCTACACGTCACTTTGTAGGTGTGGATTCAATGCAGTACTCAGTGTGCGACAAATTCAAGTTTTGCTTTTTGAAACGTTGTAGAATTTTTTTCCCAAACATTTTTTTGATCCCCGCGTGGTTGAATCCATGGATGTGGGGCCCGTGGATTGCAGAGTGTAATTCTGACTGTGTTAAGTATATCGTGGCACATCGTGAGTGCTTACAGCACTCCTTTCTGGATGAATAAATCTCTCCCAACTGTTTCAAGGTTGACACATGCAGTCTTTTTTAGGAAAAATTCCTAAATTCAGCCCTGGGGAGAGTCACTATATTTGACATAAGATTATGATTTTCATGTGAAAGTTAAAGAAATTCTCAAATGCTGACTCACAGATAAGCCAAAAGTTTCACAGGAATCATCTGCTAACCCGTGAACACTGAACGTCTGAGGTCCTGATTCAGCAAGCCCGGGGCAGGCCTGGGACCCTGCAGTTTGACATTTCTTTAGTGATTGTTGTGGGGAGCCAAAACCCAGAACTAAATGACCTCGTGTCATACAGTTTTGCAGCTCGTGCAAGACGCTGGGACTGGAGCTCCCCGAACTAGCAATGCAAGGAAGCGTTTTTAGGAAGCACACGTGACAGGGACACTCACTCACCCACTGTCCACGCGGGACTGATGCTGCAAACCTCCCACCTTGGTGGCTGCAGACAACGTAGGACTTGCTGCTGGCAACTGCTTTAAAGGAGACCCAAGTGCGTTAGGACTAAGGATCTCATTCCAGGGCTACGATGATCACGCAGCATGCATCGTTTGTGGCACGTTCGTCACTTTCTCACATTTTCTTCTGTTTTCCACTCGAGGGAGGGTGTGATAGTTAACAGGCTCCAATGCCAGGGTTGAGGCTGCTGCCGGCCAGATAGGGTCCGAGCCTGGACACAGCTCCCTCCTTTGGGGCTGTGGGTTGGAGAACCCCATTTGAACTCTGATTTGACTAAAAAGCAAAACAAAACACCTAGGTTTTATTTTATTTTTTTAATATGTTGAATGCGACTTTTGAAACTATAGAAAGTTGTTAAAATTCTTTAAAAAATGATTGAAATAGGGTACGTGAATATGGTAAACAGATCAGGCAGTAGAAAAGTGTAAATGCTGAATCCTTCTCCAGAGTCAAGCACTTTTAACGGGGTCTTAGTGTTTCTTTACAGAAACTTTCTAAGCAGATGGAAACATCTGCATAAATAGATGGGCTCTTATAAGAAATGGGAGCTTAGATACTGTTCTCACTCCTGCTTTTTCTTGTAACTGTTTATCTCCCAAATAGTTCTAGGACAGCAAATGGATTTACCCTAACTTCTCAAGGCCTGCGTGAAAGTTACACTATTTTATAGATCTAGTATAGAGGTTCTTCATCAGGGCAGTTTTGTTTCCTTGGGGACATTTGACAATGCCTACTGATGTTTTTGTTGTCATAATTCAGGGTGGGGAGGGCTGCTGCTGGCAGCTAGAGAGTGGAGGCCAGGGACACGGCTAAACATCCTACAATACACAGGACAGCTCCACAGCAGAGAATTGTCTGTCCTCAAATGTCAGCTGTGCTGAGTTTGAGAAAATCTGATACAGCGTCATAGATTTTTAAAAGGCTGCTATGGATTTTGCCTTTAGAGTGCAGCTTATCAACCAGTAACAACAACAACATAGATAACACTCCCAAAGCCACAGAATATGCCCAGTAAAGCACCTTCAGAGGCCGGGAGAACAACGTTTCCAATAGAGTTATGTGGGGAACACACGCCTGTCCAAGTCTGATGGTTGCAGCTGTTGGTTTGGAACAACTTCGGTGGTCTTAGCATTTACTTCTAGAATATTCCCTACACCTTGCCATTTCCTAGCGTTTAGCTTCTTTGGAAGAGATCGAGCTGCTTTGGGACAGAGGAAAACCGAGTTGGCAGCGAAGGCCTCAGTGGGCTCGAGCACCTGCGGAACCTATAATTTTGCAGCAAAATGAGAGTATCCATTTTTAGCTCCAGAGAGGTTTTTTTTATGGTTTAGATTTTGGCTTATTTATTTTTGTTGCCACGCCACTATGTTTACTCAGTTCCAGAATAAAGTCTGCTTTTTAAAAATAGAATGATTGCAACTGACGAAGTTTAGAAAAAAAACAAAAACTAGGAAACTAATACTTAATTTTTAACGGTATTGTCCTGACCTACCCCATTTCCCCGAGAGGCTACAGACAGCCTTTAGAATTTAGGCGATACCCTAAGTGTATATAGGATTTTGTTTCTTTCTAGATCTAAAACAACTCTGTCCCATGCAGTTTATCACGAAATCTCCTTCCCTCCCTTTGGTTGTTTCAATGTACTTTTATTTGGCGCCACTGGTTGTCAGAAGTTGTTCTTTGCTCTTGAGAATCACTTCTCTGCTTTTTTTCAGACTATGTCCTTCCCAAATAAGACTCTGTTGCTCTAAGTAAGAGAGTTCTCCATGAGACAAATCTTTATGAGAGCTCATCGGTAAGGCACGTCCTCATTTTTCAAGAGGATTTTTGGAAAGACTTGCTGAACACTGTGTTCAGGCCTGGGATTCAGGTGCTTCTAGTGCTAGAGTGGGGTAAAGTATCAGGGTTGAAGTGGGTCATAGCAGCCTTCACTCCTTAAGCCAAGATTGTAGGTGGCAATGCTGCCATTCTTACCACGGAAATATACAGGGCAGTGATTAAGACACTTGTGTTTTTTGTCTTTTATGGTGCCATAGTTCCAGCATCTCTTTGGTCTCTGATTTCATGATTAGAAAGGCTAATTTAGAGATTATAGGACACAGTGGATTTCCCTTCCTCGGCACACATGGCAAATGCCAAGCATTTGGGGAACGTGTGCTTGTGTGTGGGAGCAAACCACTCCATTTAGACTATACCCAATTTTTTATAAACTGAAAATAAAAAAAAAAAATCAGTTCCCTCCCTCTTACTTGTGGTCTCTGCAGGATTCTACTGTCACTGTTTCCTCCACTCATGCTTGTGCAGTTGAGTATCTCTAATTACACCACTTCCGGCAGTGCTTCCTTCAGGGCGGGGAGGTAGCAAGGTGTGTTGGAGAGGTGGTGCGGTGGGGTTTCTGGGCAGGTGTTCATGACCCCAGGTTTGATTCTGCTGTAAAAGCCAGGTGACAGTGGGCCTCTCCCTGGAACAACATTATTCTCCGTGCCGTTCTACTGTCAGGCCCACCATTCCTTGGCAGCCAGCAATTGATTTTTCAGATTCTAACTAAAGACTCTGCCTTCCCTGGGCCATTCCTAATGACAGGGGCAGGCTGAGGTTTTCACGCAGCTGGCTGTCACTGTTGTAAGCCTCTCTGTTTGATGTGAGCTGTGCTGGTTACATTTGCTTTGTACTAAGTGGTGATCTTAGCGTCTCCCATGCCTCCAGGACACTCTGAAAGGTCCAGTGAGCATCCTCTTTATGACTCTTGAGGAGAACAAAACCAAGTCTGAAATATCTGGGATTCAGCCTTCCCATATTCCTGCTTTGCCAAAATAGTTTCCTAGCAGATCTTCACTTAGGAGCTTTTAGCCGTCGTTTCTGTGCTAGTAAATCTCTACGCTAAATGCACATATGAGAGAAGCCAATGACGAAGGAAGGAGGCGTTTCCATGAATAATGTAAATTACAGGGAGACTCTCTATAATCAGTCTTCTTAGCCATCTTTGGGGTTAGGTCCAAAGAGAAGCCATATGGTACTTGCTAAGCAAGGTCTAGGGAAATTTAAGATGCAAATTGAGAGAAAAGTTGGCAGCTTACCATTTATAAAAATAGCAAAATAGATACTAGATTAACCAAATTTAAGTCTTAAGGTAACAAATAAGCTGAAAAATTTCAAAGCATAATGACCAAGGTTATCATAGCTTCTTCTTAGTACAGGAATACATGGCTTTTATGTAGCATTTATTTTCATATGATTGTATTATACACTATCATTAAAGTAGAATGAATTTTATGAGATAGCAATTCCTGAATATCTGGGAGTTTCAAAATGGAAATTTAGCACATTTAGCTCAGTTTCATATTGATAAGCTTACAAAACATGAAAACATTTTTGTCTCTCTCACCAGAAAGTAAAGAAGTGAGCGAAATCATTTTGCTTTGAGTGTATAGCAGAGTTGTCCTACTTAGATATCTAAGTAAATTATATTTTATTACTTTCATTTTTGAATCTTTAACAGCAGACAGATTGAAGTAATGTATTTAAACATACCAATCATATTTAAATCGACTCATAAACATGCTCTTAAAAATGCTTTAATACCTACATAGACTGTTTCATGCTTTGGGGATATATTATTTAATCTGTAGGATGTGCGGAAATAGACTGTTGCACTTTTGCTTAAATATATTGTTGTGTTAAAAATATTTAGTTCTCTGTAAAAAGATAGGAACCACATTCATGGTAATATTAACATATTTTCCTGTGAATTTATTGACAGTTGTTCTATCCCATGAGCTGCTAACATTACAGAATTTAGTAATATGGTACGTAAGCTTGGTCAAACAACCAGATTTTTCATTTATATTATTGATAAAATCAAAATCAAAATATCCTATTGAGTGTTCTAGGGGTGGTTTATATGAACTCTCAGAATTTTTAAATTAAACATTGGTAGTAGCTGACGTGGTACTGTGTAATCGTCATGGGTCAAAAGTGAACTCTCTGTGGCTGGTAACTAATGATCAGATGTTGCTGTCTTGCTCTTATGTTATTTTGTGTCTCTTATTTGATCGAGACCTTGCTGTCTTTAGAACCCCTGCAGAATTGTGAATGGAAAAAGAATCAGTTATCTGCAATGCCTGATTTTGTGCTGTAATTAAAAAATAATCTTATTAAAATCAGGCATTTAAAAATATATTTATATTTTATAATGGACCAGTTTAATTGAATAAACTATAATATAGACTTACAAATGAAATTACTATGTTACTCCATATTTAATAACTTGAGATTTAATGACTTGTATCAGTCATCTATTAATCCATAAAAATACTGTAACAAACTTAGTGGCTTGAAAGAACACACAGTTTATGGTCTCACCATTTCTGTGGGTTGGAAGTCTGGACATGGCTTAGCTGGGTTCCCTGCAATCAAGGGCAGTTGGCAGGGGCTGGGGTCTCATCTGAATGCTCGGCTGGGGAAGGCTTCAAGGTTCACTTGGACTGTTGGCAGAATTTGTTGCCTTGTGATTGTAGGACCAAGGCCCTTGTTTTCTTGCAGGAACCTTCCTTCAGCTTCTGGATGCTTCCTACAGTTCCTAGTCATGTGGATTTCTCCAACTGGGCCATTTGATTCCAAAAGTCAGCCAGGGAGAAAGAGACACTGGCAAGCTGGTTGCTGCAGTAGTCTATAGTGTAATCATGTAATCATGCATATGTGTTATCATGCATATGTGTTATGCATATATGTTATCTTCGCTGTGTTCCATTGGTAGAAGTGAGTCACAGGTCCCACCTACTCCCAAGGCCAGGGGATCATGCAAGGGCCTGAACACAAGCATGCAGGTATCAGAGTAGCCACTTTAAAGTCTGCCTGAATCATGGTCCATCAAAGGCTTTTCAGGAGACATTTCTATATTTTCAGGAAAACAATGTAATTATGTGCAATTTTTTTTTAAAGTAAGATTGGATATTATCTATTCACCTTATATATTATGTATAACATAATATACATTATTTATTGCCACTGACATTGATAAAAATCTTTCTGGTCCACATTTTCTTATGAAAACAGATCAAATCAGTGGATCAATGGCTGAGTTTTCTAAGACCACTTGTATCAGTTTTGCTCCAACACAGCTTACCTTTTCCTAACTGAAGCTGCAGGTCCTCTGTGGGGGCTTTAAAGAATGTCACTCGATACAAATCTGATCACATAATGTGCACATCTTTGAGACGTTCTGCCCAGGAGCTTCTCAGCTTCATATACCTGCCTGTTGGCTGTCATTGGGTTCCCTCAAAAGTGATGCTCACGCAAGCTCCATGGAGTTGACACTGCTATTAACAGCCATTCAGGGCTTCCTGTGATTCACTTCACAGCAAACTTGGCTATAAGCATGGAGACACGGTTCTCCGCAGAATCTCCTGGCCCACCCTCGGAGCTTCAGCGCATGAACTCCTCAGGCAGCCCCAGAGCAGCGTGCAGCTGCCTCCTTGGCTTCGTGGCAATCTTACCATATGCCGTTCAGATCTTGTTAACTGGTTTATTCCCGATGTGCTTCCCAGGTGGAGCAGCTCAGAGTTTGAGAACAGGATATCATTGGCAAATGCTTGTCTTAGTTTCAGGTTTATACTTTCTATGTTATTTTGAAAGCTTGAGAATAAATGCAAGACGGGTCAGATTAAGTTTTAGAGGGGAGCAGACCTGAAGATTTAGAACAAAACTGCTATTACTAGGGGGCAGAGAGAACCCTTTGTCATCAGCTCTTTGTGCCTTTACACTTTGCGATGCATAACTGCTTTGTGCCATCTGCAGATAAGAGGAAAAATGCTGATTTTTTGAGAATAAATTTTCTTTCCTTTTGTACCTCTTATCAAAATCTGCCTGTGACCTTTTCAAAACTTGTGGCCCCAAAAGGCATCACATTGATGTATTTAATTTTTTTGTTTGAAATATTGCTAGGAGAAAAAATAGTGTCCCTGAAAGGAATAGTATTAGTCTTTGCCATTCGAATCAAATTCCTAGACAATTCTAGACGTTCTAGACATGAAATGGGCATTAAAGAAATAAATCTACCATGCTTCATTTTTTAATATTAAGCAATGAGGCTCAGAGAGGTGAAATGGTGGACGCAAGTTCGGACGGTAGATAACTCCAGCACTCTTGGCTGTCTGCCCTTTGGTGTCTGAAACAATTTTGTTTGCTATAATGATAATAATATTGAAGAAACTTTCAATAAGAGTACCTTGGAGTCAGGAACGTGGCACATATATTTTTGAAGCCTCAATATTTACTGCAACCTGGTTGCTGTTATCCCTCTTTTACAGAAAAGAAACCAAGAAAAGTTAAAAAAAAATACAAACATGAAAACCAAACACGTCACTCTGTGCAGGTAGAAAGTGGTGGATCCTTGTGCCGTTTCTGCTCCTCGGGAAGACAGAGGAATTTCCCTAAAGAAGAGAGCAGGTTGTGGACTTGCGCACAGCCACTACAGGTGGATGACACGTCTTCTTTCTCTTACATATCTTGGGAAGTTCTGAGCCTAGATTTGCACATTCAGGAATTGAATCTAGAAGCAGCAGCTTTTTAGCACAAACAGGGAGACCAATTATCTATCTCCTTAAAGCTCTGAAATATATATACATACTTGGGCTAATTTGCTAGGCTTGATCTAGAACACGCTGGGGGTAACACTGTGAAAACTCTAGGCTCCCAGTGTCCTGGGGGCTTTGGGGCACATCAGGATGGAGGAAGAATTCCTGGGGAGATGAAAGATGAGTTTAGTTCCTCTGTAGAAAGGTCTGAGCAGGGAAAGGTACTTCCAACGATCTGTTTGATCCTATTCTCTTTAGGCAAAGCAGGCCTCTCTGTTTTCGTTTAAACACTTCATGAATGGCAATTTCCAAATGGTTTTTAAAAATGATGTCTGGTGAGAGCCAGTACTTCTTGAAGTTTTCCCCAGTGCTGGGTTTTCCCCCCTTGCCTTGAATCACACTGTTTATTTTTAAAAGCTTTTGTGGTTCCAGCCTTCTGCCTTTGTTATTGCAGCTGGACCGACTTAGACCTCCCTTTTCTCCTCCAGCCTCTTTGTGGTTTGGGGTCCAGTTGGGCTGCGTGAGGACTGGGCTGAAGGGGCGGAGTCCAAGACCACGGACTCATCTGCTTTTCGTTAGCCCCTAAAGGCACAGGTGTCCTTAATCGTGCTCTGCCTGCGCAAAAAAACATTCTCCTTTTCTCTGCATCCCTCTTGCCTCTCTGCATTCCCCGTGAGTTCCCTTGAAGGTTGGGGTTTGTGTTTTGTTCTCGGCTTCTTATTGCCCCCTCCCCTTTCCTGGCCAAATCCTGCTTCTCACCAGCACCCAGGGCCTGACGCTGTCTTTGCAGAAGCAGCCGGTTGCAGAAGCGAGATCACACTTCCCAGGAAGGCAGAGTAGTGACTGCCACACACACTTAGTCCCCTTCCTGGTGAGGCCTGGGACAGAGCAGCTCTCTGTTCAGCTGTGTAGCAGGGACCTCAGGCCCCGCCGAAAGATGAAGCTGCTGAGGGGAAATTCTGCAGGGAACCCAGAAAGATTTACTTTAATTAGAATGTATGCTGCACAATTCACTATTGCACGGTCATGGAAACAACCCAAGTGCCCGTCAATT
>VBSM01003039.1:25212615-25348094 GCA_008086735.1 Cheirogaleus medius
CCAAAAAACCAAATGGTATAGTCATTTCTTTTAAAAAAAATAACTATCACAATTTCTTATTACCGGATTGCTTGATCTCAGTTTGAAACCCTTCTCTATTCTGGCCCATTCATATGGGCATACTGCTTCCAAGTTTTGATGCTTTCTCTAGAAATAAAATGCAATATGCTAACTAACTGGGAGACGCTGAGAGGGGTGTGGTTCCTTTGCCATACCCTCAGTCTCAGGAATGGAACAAGGTAATGCCCCATCTGATGCTGGTAGAATGAAAATTCCAGTGCCTGATTCCTGTTCTAACTCCTGAGTTTGATTTATCACTTTGACACGTTATTTTGATTTTCTTCATGAATGCATTTATGGAGCCTACCAACACATATTTTTGTGATAGTGATAGAAACTATTCTTCTTGAATTTGGAAAATAGTATGTGTATTTCTTTATTAGTGCATCTTGTTAATCTGAGGATACATGTGAACTATTTCTGTTATTTTTGTTCACTTTCTCTTGACAGCTGACAACATAGAAATGGAGGTGGAGAAAGAGATTCGATTTTTTTTTCATCATAAAGGAAGGAAAGTGGTCTAAAAGGAAGGCAGTTCCATACCAAAAGGCAGTGGTTATAGTTCTTAAGATTGTAATTTAGGAGGAGATGTTGCTAAAGGAGAAGAGCTTGAGGCTGTCGGGAAGCAACAAAGCAAGGGCTTTGGACCTTTTCATTCCATGGCATTTAAGGATTGGTCTGCCTTTTTTGTTGTTTTTTGCTTTTTTTTAAATGTTAAAGATCTCAGTGTACTAAAAGTGACTTAATTAACTTAAGATACCTTTCTGGACTGAGAAAAAAAAATGGTACCAGCTGTTCTCTACCGGTTTAACTTTTTCTACTTTACACATTTTGTAGCAAGAAAACCTTTCCCAATTCAACACATGACAGAGGAGACTGTGTCAAAGGGGCCCCTGTTGACTGTGCTGGTATTCGGAGGTTCAAGTTAATAGCCTCGGTTAGCCTTGGTCGTCAGGGATATATTATCGCGAGTGTAATGAGACACAATCAGCTCTTGAGATTGTAATCGTCCCTTAGATCTCGAGAGCAAAGATCACTGTCTGATGAGAAGCCGAGGATCTGGTTCACATTATGTAATGAGAGCAGTATCGAGTCCTGTGAGCTGAAGCGAGAGCCTCCAATCAGCAAGTGACCTTGGCCACCGGCCCGTCGTCCCCGATGCCCGTTAATTGTCCAGATTTCTGTGTCTGAGGGCTCTAATGTTCACTCGAGGATGGCTTCAGGAAGGTCTCTGCCCACGGCAGTTAGTGCCAGACAGTCGGGCACCAGGGCCTCCCTGCTTGCAGTTAGCAAGATGAGTTATGTGCTCCTCTGAAGCAACAGGGCCAGGAGTTCGCTTTCAGGAACGAGCAGGTAGCCTGTGTCTTTCGAGTTCCTATTGCCTGACCCCAGATCTCCCTCTGTGGAGCTGGTTACTCACACACCCTGCAGTCCTCCCTCAGGTCGGCCTCTGATGTTCCTGTGTTGAGCCAGGGAGCCCTGCTACCGTATTATGTCTGTTGCTCGTGCACTTTGGTATTTTCAGTCCATTCCCTTTTGCTCTTGAGCACATGGTAATTGTGCTCTATAAAGTTGTTACAAGCACAGAATTAGCAAATACTGAGCCATTGCTCCTAGGGGACATACAGGCTTAGGTTTTTGTGAACCTCCGGTTGCAAGGTTTTTGTCAGTGGATCAATAAATAACCTTGTTTTATGTGTGTTTTTGTTAAAGGCATCTCATTTAATATGTACCGTCGGTTCATTAACATTGAACTTATGGTCAATATCGCTATAACTGATGCCCGAACAAAGCACATCTCACACATGCGTTTTCTCCCTGTAAGGCACATGGCAGCCTTCTTGCACTTAGGAACACAGGGGTCATTTTAAACAGAGAAGTCACCAATAAAAAGTACGAAAGTGCAAAAGATGTGTCACTGAATAGACCACATGGCATTTGTTTACAGTATGACAGTTGAAACAAGAAGGCAGAGGATTGCCCTGTCAGACTTTACCTGGGAGTGGATGGGTCAAGAGACTCATTTCCCGCTGGTCTGCACATGTCTGGCCGCGAATGACTGGGACGTCCTGATTTTGAGGTTTCAAATACCATTTAGCTAGTAGGTGAATTTGCAAATAAGGAATCGATGGATAATGAGGACCGACTGTATTTTAAGCAGGTGTTTAGACTTAGGATAATGAGGCAGGATGTTCGGTCTGTATCAGCAAGTATTCTTGTGATTGCAGCACAAGGGTGGAAGATCATGGAGGGGTGGCATTGAGCATTGGACAGACGTTCCCCTCTGCAGCAGCTCTCTGGACCGTCTTTTTCCCCCGCGTAATGAATCAGACCCCTTTGGGAGCCTTAACATGAGCTTTTCTGCCTGTTCTTCCGGTGGCATTATTGTCCCTGGACTTTAGTGCTTCTCCATCGACCTGAAAGAGAACAGCGATTTTGGAGCTTTTGTGATAAATAGTGCTTTTGATAACAAGCTGGGTGAGGAGGCAAGGGTCCCTTTTGTTTTGCTTTAACACTGCATCTCCATTTTTTTTTTTAAATTTTGTTTGGGGAGAGTGAGGCTAGAAGCCACAAGAAAGTTTTGTTTGGTCTGGGTTAAAGAATGCAGCCCTCTTTGTGGACTTTTATCTTAACGTTGCTTTGAAACTTCTTTCCAAAACACATTGCTAGCCTCCGTGCCCGGGTGGGAGCAGTTACAGGGGTAGGGTACTCTGCATGCGCTGCATTTTGCTTGGGAGAGTGGGTGTTGTCAAGTGTCGGGGAATGCTGGCTGCCACTCCACCGCAGTCCTCCCCAAGCGGCTGTCTTCTGTTGACAAGGCAAGGACAGCTTTGGAAGCCTGTGCACACCTAGCTCCAGGAAGCAAGCTGCTCCTTGACAGCCGCATGTCTGTCAAAGCAAATTGGAATGGAGCCGGAGGGGGCTCCCTCTGGTGATGGCAGCTGGAATGAAGACATCTTCTGAGCAGTGACAGTTTCCGGAGTGTCCTTGGGGAACAAAGCTCATGTCATTGTCCCTTCTCTGCTCTTCCTCTCTTTAAAGGTCCGTCGCAGCATTAGGAGACATAGTAGGGCCAATCCCGAGCTGTGGGGCGGATAAATGGAACCAATCTGGTAGAAAAGGCAAGGGAGGTGTGAAGGGAAGAGTCTGTTTTCTGCCGTGGAGTTTATCATGTGACACCAGATGGATTAGGGGTGGAGCTAAAAGCATTTAATTACTCAGATTCCTTTCAGGATTATTTTTTACTTCCTCTTCTACTGGGTGGTGCAGATAGAACCCTTGTCTTACTTGCCGTTTGCACCTTGCTGGGTGTACGTGCCTTGCCTGCTAAGGGGCGTTGCTGTCCACCATCCCTGGCCGAGCGAGCGAGGAAAGACGATGGGGAAGCTGGTGTTGCCCCAGTTCACAGCAGCGGGAAATCGGGAAACCGGCCCTTTTCTCACCCTACTCCTTCTCATTCTGGGGAAGTTAGGATCAATTTGCATCTTTTTAGCTTCTGATAAAAGAACCCTGTGTACTGCAGAATGTGGAAATTGGAGAGACCTAATTTGAGGGGGTAGAGGGTAGTTTTTCTCTATCAAGAATGGCAATAAACACCACATTATTACATCAAATTGTGGTTTGGTGGTTTACCTTAGGAGTCTCTGAGATAAGTAGCTGTCACCAAAATTTCATGCCACTTCTCTCACCATAGCTCTTTTACATCATTTAGAAATGGGGCATGACTTGTGAAATTGTCAGTAAGTAATGAATTGCATGCCCCGTGTTCCAGTGCTTTCCGAAGCAAGTGAAGAAACAACAAGCAGACAGGGCAGGACATTTTGTTCCAAGTCTTATCACCTGCTCCCAGAGTGCTATCCGCTTGAATGAGGGCTTGTGTTTATTGTTTAGTTTTCCCAGCATTTGCGGAGACTGCCACAGTGATAGGACAGTTCATGATGAGACACTTTCTCTGATGGCGTATGTGAGGAGAGAGAGACAGATTTTATAAGCGCTCTCTGCCGAGTTGCTAGGTGTCTGCTGAGTTGCTAGGTGTTGCTGGTCTGAGAGAGGATACAGGTGAGATGCCTCATGTGACGAGAGCATCTTAGTTTGAACGCTTGGGTTTGCATAGTTTGGAAAAAAAAAAAACAATTCCCAAAGCAAGGACAGGTCTTTGAACTGCTATGGTTTGACTTTATTTCTGCATCATTGTTTCGTCGTCTTCAGAGTTACACAAAGCTTTCTTTAAAGCCTGGGATTCGATGATTAGGCGTAGTAATCTCGTGGAGTGCCCTCACTTCTGTGCACCTGAGAAGCGGTTGATGAGAACTGTAAGTGTGAACGAACCAAGTAAAACGCATAATAAAGTTGAGATTAAAATGCACATTTCGAAGTCAAGCACAAACTGCCACCAAGAACATATTGATTTTCTGGGGCTGAATTAACTACAATGCTTTCAGGTTTTTTTCAGTGTGGTGGATCACATCATAATTTCAGTTTTATTTGAGCCAGAGCACATTCATGCTTTCTAGAGCCATGTGGAAAGTAGAAAACTGGGCAGTGAGGAGGGAGATCCCGCAAACTGTTCTTTTTTCTGTGGCTCACTGGGGAGACAGGACGGAGGAGTGAGGAGGAAGGGCTGTAGGTGGGACAGGCAGCGCCGGCCAAGGGCCAAAGGCTCTCGGGAGGCACTGGGTATGTGACGGTGTCTGAAGCCTGAGGTTATAGAGGGAGAGTGGAAGCCCAAGAAGCAAAACCGGAGACTTTGTTTTAACAATCGATCACTGTAGAATTTCTAAATAGGAAAACACTCCAGTTGAACTGAACATTATTAATTCAAACACTGAATTAATTTTTACTTTGCAACTGGCCTGAAATCTGTGAAAAGTGGGTTTACTTAGGAAATTAACAGTATAAGCATGAGATTTACAAAGATAATCCTCATATTACTAAGGGAAAAGCCTTCTCCTTACTGGTCCCTGTTGGACACTGGGTTGACCTTGTTTTCCCAACTTGACACTGTTTGTGAACAAACCTCCTTCCCTGAAGACATCTCTAGATAAAAAAGTGGTTCTCAAGGGCTGTGGAGGCATCTTCTCCAAGGGAATCTGTAGAAGGGTCCAGGTATCGGTGAGTCAGGTTAATGGACGAGAAGAGGGGAGAGAGACAGCAGTATGTTTGTGCGCAGGGTCTGTGCACAGCTGGTATTTCATGAGTGTGACGAGGATGGCCAGCCAAGGACATGCGACGCAAGGGGCCTGCACCTGTATGAATAGCACAGATAGTTTCTCTTGAGACTTGAAAACCTGCGAAGGAGGGGTGACAAGAGGATTTTATTTTGAGCAAAGATAGGCTTACGGTAAGCCTAGAGCCCCTGGGCCAGGAAGCTGCGATTTTCTCTCCTCGCTTGTAAGGAAGTGGCTTGTGCATGTTGCCATCCACCAGCTGTTTTCTGGGCACCTGCTGTGTGGGTGGTGTCTTCTAGACCTGGGTGAGGATTAGACAATCTCTGGGTTCCACCCAGGTTAGTTTTCCCTGTATGTCTCAGTGATTTTGATGGATGCTAGAAAGTCAGAGTTGGGATTAGGTAATATGATGTCAAATTGGAAGCATGGCTCTAGAGGCTAACTTTAGGGATGTAGCCCTGGTCTGCTAAAATGTACACACACCCTGAGACAAAGGTGAGAAATTTTCATCAAACTTTCATTCTAGGATATGCTTGTTTACTTAGGCCTGGCCTTAGGGATTCAGAGTTGACTAGGACAGGTGCCTGCCCTTGCTGGGAGTCAGACATAGAGCTGTGGATTTCGATTCATAAGTAAACCTCATAGGTACCTCAAGGAGGGGAATTACTGTCTCAGTGGTTCATCAAATCAAAAGAAGAATACAAACCAACAGCAGTGGTCACTTTAACACTGTTGCTTCCACAAAGTGGGGGGAGCCGTTGTCTTGACAGCTCATGAAGAGGAAACACAAACCCAACCCTGCTGCTGGGGTCGGGATGAGGGGTGGACTAGCTCTCACTGGGGGTTTCTCCTGTGTCAGGCACCGCCCTCAGCACTTTCAGTGGCAGACAGTGAAGCACTGCTTTGTAAAACATGGTCTGCATTTCCCGCTGGTCTTGTTTTCTTCCCGTTTAGTTCCATGGAGTGGATTTTTATTGAACGTGGCCATTAGGGATTAACTGGGGCTCCTTTATTAATTAGTGAACTCAAAAACTTCCTAAGATTATTCGTGGTTGCTCTTCCAAATTTGATAGTTTAAGTTTGCGCTGTAGCTCAACAAGGTTGGGGGAGGGACGAAGGTGAAGGCAATGCCATTAATTCAGGCTCCTGGGCCCAATTTTTAAGGGTTGTGTTGGGAAGAAAGTGGAAGAAGCGTCTCTACTCCTACAGAGAAGCTTTCCTTTCCCCAGCAGGTTCACATCGGGATGTGCCCAGCCTTCTGGCTCTGTTTGGAGTGTCTGAGTGGACTGGATCAGATTGTCTCCTTGTTGGAGGCTGCCAGGTGGGCAGGGTGGCATCGTGACTAATCAGAGGCAGCTGACATGCGTGATTTTACATATTAGTGGAGCTGTGCCGTGTCTTCATTTGGGCGGAAGATTCAGTACAGTTTGTGCTGAAATGGATGACATGACTCATTGCCAAATGTAAAAAAAAAAAAATAGCTTTTTATTCCCCCACATGTGTAAACACTCTGAACACAGCAATGCTTGTCGGAAGGTAAGACACCATCGTGTTTGTTGCATAGTAGTTTATTTCTTATTTTTATCACTGATTTATATTGAAAGGATGACAAATAGAACAGAATTAGAGTTTTTGGTTATGCAACAACCCCAGGGATTCAGATAGTGTTAAGTCCTCTATCGAACGTGAACCAAATGTTTAGGGGGAATGGCTCACTCCTGAGCAAGTTGTCGCCACTCAGTGATGTGAAAATGAGATGCTTTTTTCTTCTGCAAGCCTTGGTGCCCACCTTTGGTGACATGGGACCCCACAGGCCATTGGGATGATTTCAGAAGGATTTACAAGTCTTATTTTTTTAATGCCTTTAGAGAGATGAACATTTCGAAATTATTTCGGAGCATTTTCTAGGTTCAAGCCAGCATACAACACCATAGTTTGTCTTTTAAGGCAAAACATAATTTGCTTGGCCCAGATCATTGTGTACTATGTACAAACAGTAACGTTAGGGTTTAGGCATATAAAATATAATAAATAAAATCACAGATAGCCCAGACCTGACAATATGCATGTTGGATTGGCTTGCATGGGTTTGTACTGACCTTCTTCCCCTTACTGAGTTGAAGGAGAACATCTTTTCATTTCTCTTCACTGGATTTGTAGCTAGAAACGTCTAAAACAAACTGCTAACTGTTCTATTTTTAGAAAAAAAAATATATTTTTTTCTGAATGATTTAACCAATTGCTATGTTGCTATCAATTCATTGTGAATTTCACAGTCAGGCTTTTCAGGGATAAATTAAGCCCCCTCCTTCTTCATACTCTTGTAACAGACCTGTCTGCCTCTGCTCAGCTGTGTTCTGAGGACGTGTTGCTGCCAGTTATGGTTTCAGCTGAGGCAGACTTTGCCCTCTTGTTATATAATGACCAGAGGGTTGATATAAAAACCTAGGCCCTTCCTTTCTGCTTTAACAGAGATAATTATGTAACAATAGTAGTTAGATAATTTTTTTAGCATTAAATTTTGACCTTAGAATTAAATCTTGAATTTAAATCTAGAGTTAAATTTTGAATCTCCTTTGTGAGGGCAAACTACTGCTTACAGGGTAGGGTTCCTTGCAAGTGTTATTCTGAATAAATAGGAATTGAGAGACCGCATTTTCCAAAGGGCCTCAGACACCCTTCTCTCTCTGGGCACCGAGATTGTAGTCTACAAAGGATGGATCAATTTAGCTGTCAAAATGAAAGCTCAGAGGCCAATGGTCCATGCAAATTAACCACTTGTGCAAGCACTTCGAAATTGCCTGCATGAAAAGCAAGCTTGCCATTTGAAAATTTGGCTCACCGTGGCCAAAATAAGAAAGTATTCATGATTCTGAGACCTTCGTGTCCTTGGAGAGCCAATTTTGGGAATTGCTTATTTTGAGCAGTTGCTTAGTTTTTGGCAACCTGTTCACTTTAATGAAGAAGCCGTTTTTGCCCCTGTGTTTTTTCCCTGAGCCTCCCAGGCCTCCTTGCAGCTCAGAACACGTCATCGTCTCCTGTGGGAGTGATGGTTTGGGAAGTGTTTTATTCCAGACGTATTTAGGTTACTGAGGCAATATATTGGTTTCAGGGTCAGCAGTTTCTACCAGCTTTAAATATCCACTGAAGGATAATCTGCATGAAGACTAAATGGAAAACAAGTGGATTCCTTTCTTCCCAATGTTGTTAGGATTAGTTAACGCTTTTTGAGAAATGAAATTTCCAGTTACTGTGTTCCCTTTTCGTTAGGTCTTAGCTATATTTACTGTTTCTAGACCATCACGTTTCACTGTGGGTAATACCAGATGGAGTGAGGGATCTGAGGCCCAATTTGGCAATGGGGCCTCCAAGTGGGAAGCTCATTTCTCTTCCATGTGCATCTTACTCTTTGGATACAACTTTTAGACGTGCTTGCTCTTCTGTACAGGGGAATAAGATTTGCCCCTGTCAGTCTCAGAGCCAGATGTTTGCATCATTCAGTGACCCAGGTGTGAGGTCATGTGCTTTCACATAGGGACTTGCTGTCCGTGAGACCTTGGTCACCTTTGGGACTGGTCTCCAGGTGTTCCTGCTTTGACCCTAAGACAGCCAGAGATTTAGTGAAGGGAAGTCTCAAAATCTGATATATATATTTTTAAAGGACATGAAATGATTACCAAAGAGATTCTTTATTCAATGTTCTTGATCAATATGTGGGATTATTTCTAGCGGAAATAATTAGTGGATTACTAGTGAGATTATTTCTGATTTGGGGAAAAGCTATTTCAAAGGGTAAATTCCTTGAGGACAGAGACCTTCCACAGAATTATGGTGTTACACATGTCAGAAATACTGCCCATTACTCATTTTGTGTTTTAATTCCTAGTAGAGGCAATGATATAAAATGTAACCAAAATGTTTGTACTCTCAGAATATCCTGAAATAAATTAAAAAAAGATTTTGCTTTTCATTGTTTGTGTCATTGTCTTAAATTCAAGGACATTCATTCCTTGGTACATGCTGAGTTTTTAGAATTATGTTTCTATATCACTAATTTTTTGTAAAAATTGATTGATTTATAGTCAAATTTTATTGATACATATAGATTTATAGTCTGATTTTAAAATATTTTAAAATCTATTCTAGATAGTTATTATATTTCTGGGAATATAAAATGTATTTCCTTTGTGAATAATTCCAATGTGATATGCCCTTTGTAGTTTCTGGGTTTCAAATGTTGATTTTCAGCCCCAAACTGCATCCCCAGCCATGTGGGGACACCTGACCATTTTGGCCATGGAACCTGGTGGCCGGTCCCTTTAAATGGTCCCTTCATTCTCTGAGCTTTTCAGGTTTAAACCTGAGTTTCAGCTCTGAGTTTCTCCTATGTATCCTTCATTTCCATCTAGTCATGGAATTCTAGTCATGATTTTACGCATATAATAATATCCTTGAATTTGATTCTTCCTTTTCTGGGATACTCCAGTGTTGGGGGGTTACCCAAGACCACTCTCAGGATCAGGACTCAGAGCTCAGGAAAGTTGTCATATTCATGGTCGTGATTCCATTCAGAGGATACAGATTAAAACCAGCGATGACAAGGTGCACGGCTGAGTCCAGGAGAGACTGACCACGAGCTTCCAGCCCTCCTCTTCCAGAGGAGTCACATGTACAGGGCTTGTTCCTCCAGCAGTGATGTGTGAGGACACCTCAGAGTCTCGCCAGCCAGGGAAGCTTACCTGAGCCTTGGTGCCCAGGGTTTTTACTGGGAATTAGCCATGTGGACATGGCTGATTATCTATGCAGCTGACCTTAAGCACCAGCCCCTCCAGAAGTCAGACTGATGCAGGGTGGCCCCAGACCCCAGCTGTAAACCATGGTGTTAGCACAGATTACCTGTTGTGGCCTACAGCCCTAGAAAAGCAAAGGCTCTCATCAGCCAGGACATTCCAAGGGCTTAGCAGTGACCTTCCAGCAACTGGGTGAGGGCCAGTCCTTTCTTTGGAATGGGCAAGGTTAATCCTTTACTGCACATCTTGCAACTAGAGTTCTCCAGTGGCAGTTTCTTGTCTCCCCTTCTCCCCTTCTTGTCTCGTGTGTCCTCTGCAGAGCTGCCGTGGTGGTCCCTCGAGCACCACGCTCATCTTGACATCCCACTGAACCTTCAGTGACTCTCCCTTCCTTTGGGTGAAGTCTCACCTCTTTCTGACGTTCCCCACCACCTGTGTGTCATCTACTTTTCCTACCTCTTGGCTGCCTGGCGTGGCTCCTTCTAGCCTTCCAGCCTCTTGGCCCTGCATGGGAGAGACCTTGTGGGGCAGACACCCTGGCTCATGCTCCTTGACTCTTCTGCCTGGAAGTAACCTCTCTTCCCTCCAATTTCATAGTATTTACTGAACTGCGTAGCAGAAACAATACACAGTGTCTTGTGTGAGCTCCTGAGAGTTTAATTGGTTCTTGGTGAGTCTTTGAAGCACCTACCAAGTGTGGTCCTGGGGGTGTGCTGTGCATGTAGGTTAACCGACCGACTGATGATGAGATGTCTATCCATGGAACCCCATGGCCACTGGTAGATTCTTGCTTGTTGGGAAACCCCTGCCCAGCAGTTTATAGGTTTCTTGAGCCTGCATCTGGTGGGGTTTCTTTCCATTACTGCACTAAACTTTATGATGCCAGGTGGTCTTGTCCTTCTTCATTTTATTTCCAGTGTAATTTGACTGTGTACATTCTCCAAGTTGAGCTATTAAGACTGGCCTGACATGTTAATTTCTTGCATGTATCTGTGGATCAAGGCTGCCTTTCAGCTGACTTGTGGTCTCTCCAAGAATGTTTAAATCCACAGCTTACCTCATTTTGAGGAGATTGGGCCACAAGAAGGTTGCCTATTTTAGCAGAAAATCATGTGCTCATGGGCACATAGTTTTAATGGATGTTTAAATTTTACTCATGCATTTCTATTTAGAGACAATTTGAAGAGCCCATGACGGTGGCTACAGGGCAAAACTTCTGGGAAAGGTTTATTGTTTGTAAATCGAAAGTGTCATAGTGACAGTTCTGCACATATATGTTCATGGTGGCAGTTTTTCCAGAGCGGAACTCTGAGAATTATGACACTGGATTTGGGAGGTTGTTTGTACCAAGGTTAATGCTAAACTAAAAGAGAAAAGAATAAGGGTAATATGGAATTGAGTCAAACAGGGAAATTTATATGTTAATAAAACATAAGCAGTTTCTTATTAAATGGGTAGTTAAATGTCTGCTTTAAAATATTCCCACTTCCAGTCTGGAGTGAGCCTCTGGGGCTTTGTAGGTTCTTTACCTTTTGACTTTCTTTTCAGTTTTCTGGAAAGCATGGCAGTGATTTATGATTTATATGTAAGCTAATTTATGGCCTCACTGGGGGAGGATAGGAGAGCTCAGCTCTGGCCCTGCAGGAGTCGTCCTCTGTTCCTCTTGCTCAGCTCCAACTCAAAGCCTCTGCCTGTGGCTGTGGTTTCTGCCCCTGGGTGCTCACTCCTGGGCACACGCCAGTGTCCTCTTGAATGCCCCTTTTCCTGCAGAGGGCCGGGCTCCTACCCAGGCAGGGCAGACCTTCAGGAGTAGAAGGTGCTGATGCCGCCCGCTTGGCAGTCAAATGCAGGCTGGTATAAAAAAAAATCTATCTATCTATCTATCTATCTATCTATATATGTATAGGTATCTTTTTCACAGTTGATGTAAACACAGGTGCAGTCCAACCCCTTTAGGATGTCCCTGAATCCTGCTGCTGGGGCTAATTTTCTGTTGAGATGCCCAATTCTGCAGAGAGTTGTGTGTCCCTCCAAGCCACATGAGCTCTTCCATGTGAGTCTTGCCTTTTCACCAGGAAGGGGATGGATTTTGAAGTGTGAAGGGTGGGCCTGGACTGTCCAGCTGTCCAGCTGTGGCTGTCCCTGTCTGGATTCAGCAAGGATTTTCTCTTCCCGCAGTCTTTGCTCTCTGGCTGCGTCACTGATTCTGAGCTCCTAGTGTTCTTTTTCATGCCTGTCTCCTTTGCCATGTAAGAGGCCGGCCGTGTTCTGCAGGTGTGGCTTGGATGTCCAGCTAAGGGGCTGTTTCAGCTAATTTGTGACCTCACTGGGGGAGGATAGGAGACCTATCAGCTCTGATTTTAATTCAATTCTGACACGTGGGAGTTTATAGAAATTGCCAGGTAGTTGTGGCAGTAACTAGTGGTTCTGTCTGAATTCATGACCTAAATTTCAACTAAGATCTAAATGACGACAAGGAAATTTTAGTGATAATTGTTGTAAAAATAGATTTGGGGGCTCAAGAGAGGAAGCTCATGTATTCAAAACTGCCATTTAATAGAGAAGTTTCAACTTACATGTTTTGTTGCCACATCCAAAGGTGATCTGTTATTGGGGCTGTGCAAAAGAAACTGGCCACTCTCAGGCATATTTCTCAGCCTGAGTGTACTTTCCTGACTCCTCTTTTGGCCTCACGGGTTTGCATCTGCGCCTGGTCCTTTCCAAAGGATGATGTCATGAACTTCCAAAGACTCAGCGGGGACAGCGGAACTGGCAGAGATGCACAGCGTGAGCGCACCTGGGCTGCTCGGGCGTCTCCACGGCGGCACTGCCAACTGTGCTGCCTGGGACACCCCCTTGCTCCCACGGACTCACCGAAGGCGCTTCCTGGAGACGGGAGCCTCGCAGAGAGGCAGCCTCACCTCGTCACGGCTCCCTGGCCCCTAGCCCTTAGGACTTCCAGTACGGCAGATATAATATTTCACAAATTGTCCATGGCTGCAATTTAGTTTATTTTCTGCAAGCAGATGGTCTTTAGATCGTTGCTGAAGTGGACCCTGTGGGGATCGTTGCCTAGAGGGAGCGCCAGGATGTTCTGGGAAGTTCTTCCCATTTTCTCGTCCTCGTTCTCAGTGCTCCCGAGAGCAGGGGTGGGATGCTGAACATCAGGCTCTTTTGGATTTGTAGCAGCCAGGAGCTGCTGATGGGAAGAGTAGAAAGAAGAAACTAGATGAGAGAGCAAGAGCTCTGCAGTGCAGTGTCTGAAGTCACAGGCGTCCTTCGCTGACAGTGGACACGTTTCTCTGACAGATAATAGACGGAAAGCTGCCCGTTTCTTCAGGTTCTGTCTTGTTTCCGTCCACTGACAGCATCAGGTTTTTGGGAGTTTTATATATGAAATTGAATGAGGAGATGGAGCAGCTTTACTTGGTTTTGGTAAAGTGAATTTTTTATGATTTATAATTCTTTTTTCTATAAATTCTCATAATTGCACACCTCATAAACTAATATGTAAATAAAAATGCAAACTCAAATTTCTGGTGTAGTTTATGCTACATCTGCTGCCTTTATCTCCTATTTGTGAGACGTATCGCTTACGGTATTCCATATTCCAAAAAATGAAATGAAGGAACCAGCATAAAATGGGTAAATTCACACAGTCAACCAGAATTTATGTTCAGACATGTTAATGTAATTATGATGGGTTTGAAATAATGGTGTTTTGGGTGTTTCTGAAAGTGGTTTTCATCCTCCATAAACAACCTTCGCATTGTGGTTCCTCTTTCTCTTAAGAAGGCGCCATCGGTGCATGTGGTCCTGAGACGGGGCTGTCATATCTGTGACGGCCAAGCTGCCCCACATCACTCTGCTCCGAGTCTCACATTGCTAAAGCCCCCTGCGCTGGTTGTTCAGGATATTAATAGAACTTTCTAGAATTGATGACCAATGCCCACATCCTTTTTTAAAATGGGTTAACAGGATCTCTCTCTCTCTCTTTTTCTTTTGTGAAGCGTTGGTGTGTGAGAACCGGGCTCGAGTGCCCTCGCGGCTGTGGAGTCTTAGCGTGATTCATGACTGAGGAAACACAGCCTCTGCCGCATCTCTCCTGGGTAAGTGAGACATCCAAATGGGAAGAGAAGACCTAACAAAATATTATATATTGAGATACTTTGATAGCTTATGAGCTTTACTTATTTCTGCTGCCAAAAATGGCAGTGAATGAGTGAGGTTTCAGAGAGAGAGAGAGATCTTCATTAAGGCAAAACTGTTTTGAGCTGACCCCCTGCAATGTCACTCAGGACCCCAGAGACCCGACAGAGGACTGCTGACGGGTCCTCAGCATCTCCCGACCCGCCTTGCGACTGCCTGCCTGGTTTCAGCTTTGTCTCTCCGGCAGGTACGTCTGTGGTCTGCCCCGATTTACTGTGCAGTGCATACCACTGTCACCTCCCTTCCTGTCCTGGGGCTTTCTGCAGCCCCCTCACCTGCTGGGCAAGGCCTAAACTCCTTGTGCTGCCGTCAGGGACCCTCCTGGTCAGGCCTCCGCATATTTTCATGACCCCTCTGGCCCTTGGATGGCGAAAGGACCGGCCTACCACTTCACAGTGGTCCGCTCCCACCCACCACTCGTGCTTGGGTGAATCTTCCAAAGGCCGGTTCAGATGTGCTGTCTCTGCTGGATCCTTTCGTAAGCACCTCAGACTGAGCCGTCATCTTCCTCCCCTGTGATACCTGTTGCCACCTTTTGGAGGGACCAGAAGTGAGGGCGGGGTAGAAGAGGAATGGGCTGGGTAGTGGTGTGAGGGAGGAACAAGTCAGGAAGGGATAGGGACAGAGTCTCATTACCTATGCTAGTGATTGAAAAGACACCACCTTATTTTATTAACTTATTTTTGTCCCTAACTAAACCACCATCTCATTGTGGACAGGCGTGTATTTTTGCCTTGCTGATTACAGGTAATCCAGAGAGATTTTCCATATGATTGATGACTGTTCCGGCTCTGGGTGTTTGAATTTCCAGTCCCCTGTTTTCTTTTATTGGGAAGGAGGTAAATGAATTTTATAGTTGGGGCCTCTGGCATGTAGATATGCTCAGTTGAGATGGGAGGCTCTTCTGTTTAGCCCTCATATTTCACAGAAGAAGAAACTGAGAGTCTACATTTTGTTTCATTTTCCAGCCCATATAGATTTGGGTTCACATAGTGTCTGACTAGGGAACCAGAGGGCTGGAAGGAACAGTAAAGACCATGTGAAGCTTGTGTCGGCATGTTGTGGGTGTGTGATGGTCACCATCATATGTAAGAAACGTATTAGCTAATGTCATTTCTCACTGTGTCCTAGCCCCTGCCCTGAGTTATGTGTATTAATCCTTATAACAACCCTTTGAGGTGGGTACTACTATGATCACTATTTTACAGAGGAGGAAACTGAGGCACAGAGAGCTTAAGTAATCTGCCTAAGATTCACCACTAGTCAGAGACAGAGCTGGGATTTGAATCTGTCTTCTTAACTGTAACACAGTTAGCACTCTTTAGCACTAGGAATGCCTTCGTAGAATAAGAACAGATATATACTATTTTTTTCTTAATGGAAAGAAAGTACTCAGGTCCTTAAAGAAAAACTCAGAATAAATATTACAAAATTAGTTTTTCAAACAGTAATCTAAGTCAGAATTGACAAACTTTTTCTAAAAAGGGTGAGGTAGTAAATATTTTAGGATTTATGGGCCATAGTAGCAAGAAAGCAGCTACAGACAATATGTAAACAAATGAACATGATTGCGTTACAATAAAACTTTATTTAGAAAGACAAGTGGCAGGTTGGCTTTGGCCTGCAGAATGTGGCTTGCTAAAGTCTGATCTACATGGTCCTTGCAATGCTCAAAGATTCCATAGTGTAGTGCATAAGAGTGTTTCCCCTGGCCAGTAGGTATGAGTCCCTTAACAACATCTGGCTTGGATGCTTGGAATTTAATAATAAATTTTAATGAAGTCTACTGTAACTGCAAAAACCTACCCCTTGGAATAAGTGCATTTGGTGTTCCACTGCTTGACATAGTCTATATGCCCCAAGTGCCTTAGTCCTAGCTCCTAGACTACAGCTTTGCTCTAAGTAGGGCCTGATAAATATTATTCTCTTAGTGAGCTTTGTTGATCTAGAATGTATTTCTAGACTCCAGAAATAGAATCTTATTTCATAATTTTATTTATGAAATAAGATAAGATAGTATTTCCTACTTTGGTATTCATATAGTTTCTAAGTATTACATTGTTAGTTTGTACCCTTGTACAAACTTCTACTTATACAGATGAGGGCAAACGTGCAATTATCTTGTGTTGCCTCCTAATTATGTTGAACAAAAATGTTCTGGTATCAAATATTACTTCTTTATTATGTGCAAAGACAAAAGTTTGAACAGGATTGACATACTTAAATCATGAGATAATATGACAATACCCTTTGCCACACGTATTAAATGAGGTGCGGTTTTTGTTTTCTTATATTTTAGTTTTTTTCTTAAAAAAAGAATACTTTTGACACCTCAAGGCATATTTTGCTCTATACTCTACCATCTAAAAAGATGGGCAAAGAAAATTGAAAGATCAATTAATTTGTGTTTACTTAATGGAGTTTAAGCAGGGAGCTATTCTATGCATTTAGTCAGTCCTAGAAATAAATAATTGTAGCACGCCCCTGAGCCCCATGCAGCAGAGCATTTGGAGACATGCCTTTTTCAAGGAACCGCTGGTCCCTAGGTACTTATTCCATGTGTAGTAGAAAAGTGTTCTACACTTTAACAGCAATGATATTAAAAAGAAAATTCTGATTATGAAAGTAATGGAAACCTATCTATGGTACCTTATTAATTGAAAAAATAAAATTTCAGAATAATATATTTAATATGATCCCATTTCTCTTAAAATACATAGATACACATAATCTCTACACACAATTTCATGTATGTTATAAAGTCTGCTAGAATATATATTAATAGATACAAAACTCTAAACAGAGATATCTGTAGAGTTGAGGGTATTTGTACTTTATCAACCATATGTTCACTAACATTTTCAAGAGTGATGTTAATTTTTGCAATTTAAAAAAATTGGATTAATGGAGTGAATATTCATTATTGAAAATACGTAAAGAAAAGGGAAAAATTTACCCATGATGCCTCCACCAAAAACAACCATTGTTGGCATTTAAGGTAGTCTTTTATATTATATTCTTGATATGCAATTTATGGAGTTGAAATAATACCAGTCATAAAATTTTGCATCTTGCTTTTTCACTTGTTATAACATACTTGCTGCCTCATATTATTATAAATTATTAGTAAACTTCATTTTAATGCATGAGTAATGCTCCATCACGTAAAGGCACTAATGTAATTTACTGCTCTCTTTTGCTGGGCATATATATTATTTCTAGTTAACAAAAATCATAGACTAGGCTGAAATGAACATGAAAAGGGGCGGTAGCTTGTATCTCATGCACCTGGGTTCCAGTCCTACTGTCCTGCTTTGTGCACAGCGTCATCTCTCTTGTAAAGAGTGGAATTTAGTGCATGAAGTACATGTTTCATAGACAATAGCAATTGTTGTCATAAAGCTTTTTTCTTTTAAATGAGGGTTAATTCATTAGATCAAAATAGCTATAGTTGATTCTCTCTTTCAAAACCAAGGAGTTTTAATAAGATTGCCAGTTGGCTTTGTAAAAGTGTTGTAGATATTTATACTTCACTGATAATATGTTAGAGAGTTTGTTTTGCTAAAACCTCACTCTCATTGACTATTATTATGAAATTTTTGGCAATTTGATAACATGCATTCCTTTTTATACATTTTATTTTTTGCTTATTACTTTATTAATTTTTTACAAGTGATAATTAGTCATTACTCTGAAAAAGGGGTGAAGAGAGAGAAAGAGAGAAAGAGAGAGAGAGAGAGACTGAGGACAAGAACAAACATGTATGAGAATTATTTGTCCAGATTTTGTAACTGTTTATCTATTGAGACTCAGATTTTAAGACTTGATTTTTAAGGATATTAACTCTTTATTGTCATTGTTTTATTCCTTACTTAATTTGCTTGTTAACTTTATACTTTTAAAGAAGTTTATTTTAACAGTCATATTTTTTCCTCGTAATTATTTCAATCAGTGCTTAGAAATTTAATAAAATTTTCCTTCATTTTCTTCTGATCTTATTAAAAATATTTAACTCTTTAATTCAGGGAGCAAATATGTAAAAATTGATGTTTTCAAATTGTTCTCAATGTTTTCTTCTGCCTCTCTCCTTCCTTATTGATAAAAATCAATCTTCAATTTTAATTTAATGAGGATATTAAGACAATTAAAATATCTGTAAGAATGGAACAAAAATCCCCAGCTGCACATTTCTTCTTCCTATAAATAGAGACCTAGTTTACAGTGAGACAACTGAGATTCTTTCATTCTTTTATTCATTTCTGTTGGATAGAGAAAGGGTAACTTTTGTATTTTGAGATGTGCTACAGCCCTTATTTATATTTTTAACAACTACATTTTAGGTTTTTTTTTTTATTTGATAGAACTTAACTCATTCTGTTGAGCATCATTAAGTCATTATCACAGCGCTTTGCTTCTTGTCCCCTTCTTGTACCTACCGTTTGCTGTTTGCACTAAATGTTGAGTGGTGAGTATAGAAAACGCAGTTAAGCTGTGGCAGATCACAGAAGTCCAGGCTGATGTCCTTTTTTGTGGAGTTTAGAGCGCTCACCTAAAATATTAGTTTGTTGTGATGTGCATACAATAATATTTTCATAAGTTTATATGTTCCAAAAGATAAAATCTAGATCTTTTTTTCTGGGATTCATGATAACCTGCCTGTGAACAGATTGGACCAAGAGGCAGCTCACAGTCTTTTCTTGTTTTTTTTTTTTTTTTTTTTTTTAAAGATTTCTTGGTTGTAAAATAAGGAAAGTGAGAAGACATAGATTTGGGAGTGGTTTTAGGTAATGAGGTTTAAGCCAGACTGAGTTTCTAGAGACAGAGAGACTAGCTATGAAACACAAAGTGCTTTCTAGGCTACTGATAGTGGTTCTTGTGGAGCCAATATCCTGATAGGAATTTTATTTTGTGATATTTGCAGTATGTTTCTGTGTATACTACGACACAAGGTACACACTTGCGTAAACATGCTGAGTGGCTGCATTCTGGGGTAAAGATTTAGCCTGTCCATCCTGATAATGTCAGAAATACTGAAGCTGTGGCCTCCACTCCTCACTGCTGTCCTATCGTCTCGTCAGCCTGGTGGAAGATCTCGGTGAGGCCATCCGGAAAGGCCCGATCTATTTTGTCACATGCATTTTACTCTGTTGACTGAAGTCCACTGACTGGGGAACTGTCTACTCCCATTATCCACGTCACGTTGCCTTGGCATTCGGAACTTGGGAAGTCTTGCCTCAGCCTCTGTTCTCTTCTGTTTGGGACTTTGGCTTCTTCCCTCTTTTGTTTAGGTGAGCTGCTGCCAAGTGTGTTATCTTCTTGAGGGTCACCAGCTTTATGGCTACTATAAATATTTGCGAATCGCAGATGTGTGCTGAAGTTCAGGATCCATTTTCTTCCCTTAGTTTCGTGTCTCAGTCAGGCTGGGAACGGCCTATGTGTGCTGTTTATTCTCAGACGCCCGTTAGGCGGGGCAGATGTGTGTGGGGTTAATGGCTTGGATTTGAAGATTTACATGTGCATGTAAAGATACTGCACCCTCGATTAAACTGTGTGTGTAAGATCGTATTTGGCAGAACTTTGCTGAGGGCATAAAACTGACCCTGTGTTTGGATCTTTGGATGCCATGGGGCTTGGATTTGGTTTTCATACATTGTGGTCTCCACATCAGAGTACTGGGAAGGCCTCCATAGCTGCAGGGCTGCAAACCTAATCAGTTCATGCTTTATCCACCGGAGCTTTTCATGTGGATTTCGTGTGTGTTTGTGTCTCTTTCAGCCTCCCAGGCCTCAAAGGGATCAGAGTCATTTAGCTTCATTTGCTTTTGTTTAAAGCCTGAGCAGTGACCATGATTGGTTAAACCAAAGCAGAAAAAAAGCAAAGGTTGGAAAGATGGTTGGGAGATTCTGGGAAGTAAATACCGCACCATATTTTCATAGAAAAGTATCTAAGAATAGTGAGTAGCTCTTCCACTTCCAGTGCTGAGGATTTAGGTGGGTGGATCTAAGTCGTTTATCATAGCTCAGATTTTCTTTTTAGGACACATAAATCGGGGTGATTGACCTGCTCACAGCTCACGGGCCACATAGCTTTTGAGAACTGTTCCTCCTCCTTTCCTTGCTGGCCACCTCCTTGCTGCAGTGATGGCTTGGAGGTGAGGCACCTACCCATGCTGGCCAATCATAACATCCCGCCTGGTGCCACCTGATTAATTCTAGTTGAGACCCATGACTTGGCCATTCCTTTGCTCCTACAGTACTTAAACATTTCTTTCCTTTTCTTTCTGCATCATCAGTTTTTATTTCCCCCTGGCTGCTGGATTTTTCCCAATAAGAATAGAAATAACTACTATCTTAGGAAGAAATTGACCTGTGCACCCTAATTACCCCTCCAGCTACAACCCACTTCTCTCTCCTTTGCAGAAAAACTCCTAAAAGTGCTTGCCTGTATTTGTCCTCAATTCCTTTCTTTCTGTTTCCTCTGAAACCTATTCTGATCACTCAGTCATTCCTTAGTGCTTCCTGTCAAGTCACCAATCAGCACCACGTGGCTAAATGCAGCAATTGAGGCTCAGTTGTCATCATGCTTAACATTTAGCAGTATTCAAAGGACTTTCTCCACCAGGCTTTAGGATATCAAGTTTTCCTGGCCTGACTGCCATACCTCTGGCCATTCTGCCTTAGCCTCCTCAGTGGCTCATCTCCCTGCATCCAACCAATTGAGTCCCATAGGAGGATTCAACGCCCAGGCCCTGTGCCTTTTCCCACCATTCTCACCATCTGGAAATCTCCTCTGGTCTCATGGCTTTAGTACCATTTATACACTGATCACTCCCACGTGTCTGTCTCTAGCCAGGACCCATCCCCTAAGCCCCAGAATTGTATATTCAACTGCTTATTTGACTTCACAACTTGGATGTCTAATTTATGTCGTCAAATTAATATATTCACATTGAGCTCCTCTCTCCTCTCCAACCCTTGAACGTGTCCTTCTGTAGAGTTCCTCGTTTAATTAATAGCAAGTCCATTCTTCAACTTGCTCAGGCTAAAACAGTTGGAGTAATACTTGAGTTTTATCTTTCTCTCTCAGTCCACATCCCAGCTGTCAATAATCTATTTTTCCCCCCAAATCTGTCCAAAATCTCAGCCCCTTAACTGCTACCTGCCTAGTCTGAGCACCCGGTGTCCTGTCCCCAATGACTGACCATCTCCCTGCTTCAGCACTTGTGCCTCCACGGTCTGTTCTCCACACAGTGGCCAGCGGGCTCCCTGCTCACACTCCTCCGGGGGTTGCCATATTATGGGTGGGTGGGTCTTTTGGGATGTTCCAAACTGGGTGAATAAAATCCCATTTCTAATGTGAGCACAGAGCTGGGAGTCAATGAGCTTATGGGAGGAGGACTGGGATTTTTCCTCTCCACCCCAACCAGGGTTTTAGCACATTTAGTATAATTTTCTCACATTGTCCAGTGGGTGGATATTTGCCTGTTCAGCACTTCTCAGCTCACATGTCACCTTCTCCGTGGATCTTTCTCTTCCCTCTCCATGACCAGATGAAATCAGTCACATTTCCTATGTCCCCACACTCCTGTGCACGTCCTTACAAAGGCTATTTAAAGTTGGGTTCATTGTAGTATTTTGTGTATGCACACAGTCCATCCTCTTCAAACCAGGGGTGCTTGGCCTGATTATTCCGTTTCTCCTCGTGGCACTTAACACTCGGCACATAATAAGCACTGAGTACATATGTGCTAGTTAACGAGGTGATTCCCATTGAAATTTTGTAAAATATAACTTCTCTAATGGTCCTTAGGAGTGTGATGAAATGTGCTCCTCTAGCCTTCTGATTGTGCTACATTTAATCCAAGATGTTTATTGCATAATTTTACAATAATTAAAAAATTGTATTTGCTGTAGCCATTATAGTCTATCTCCATATTGTCCAGCCGGGGCCATTTGTATTACTGCTTTCTCAACTAGTCTTTGATGTTTCTAGCATAAGTGAATGCCATTTATAGCGTATCAAAGAGGGCAAAGACTCCGAGATGTTTCTTGCTCATCGTCCTCTATGAGCTGTGAAGAGATCTGAAAAGGAAGGTGAAATATTCACATGGCACATGGACCACAACCAGCGCGGCCCCGGCCCCTTTCCCGCACTGCGGGATCAGCTGTCAGTTCCTTCCCGGCGTTTAGCCTTTCCTAAATTGAGCATTTGGACGACTGACTATCAGTGTCACGGTGGAATTTCGCTGGTATCATCTTCAAGGAGCACATATCATTAAACATAAAAATAGCACAAGACAGCACGGCTGTCATGTCATGGGGTGAGCCAGGCTCAGAACCCCAAAGTCCTAGTTCCTGTGACATAGTTATCTGGCTGTACATGCCCAGAGTACCTGCCTTGCTGTGAGCATGATTCTGGGTCTGTTAAATAGATAGATAAATAGAGTTGAATATATTTATGAATATATGTATTATATATAGACAGAGTTGAACAGATTAATGGACTATCTATATAGGTATAGCTAGATTTTTATGATATAGAGCTGGAGAGATAGATATAGGTATAGACAGAGATAGAGCTGGAGATAGCACTATCATTGGGATGCCCGGGTGCGCTAGGGCATGGTTACAGTCAGTGAAATAAATGTCTAAAACAGTGTGCTAGCATCCGGCTATGTGGCTTAATTATGACTTTGTTGGAAACTAGTTGATAGGCTGCTGAATGGTGTACCTGATAGAGGAAAGCCACAGCTGTGTGGCACCTTTGCAATAAATACTTCTCACTAGCTTGGTGTTATGCGCACACAGGTGCCCGCATGCACGTGGATACACACACTCACACACACAGTGTGGACAGTCACCCACCTTCCTTATCAGCCGTCCTTGAACACGTAACTGTGCCTGCTGCTGGCTGTGTTCACAGCTGTGAGCAGCAGGGTCGATGTGTCCACCAGCCTGGCTCAGAGTGGGCCCCACCCAGGAAGGAAGAACGCTGGTGAAGCGTGTGCACAACGTGTGCACACGTTTCCCGTGCTGGTGCTCATTCTAACACGTCACCACTGAGCCAAGCGTATGTTTAGGTAGGCAGGTCTATTTCTTTCCTTCCCGGGAACTATCACTTTTCTATATTTTTCTGAAATTCCCTTCTTCTTAACTCAATTTGGTATGTCGTTGTATTCTGACTTTATTATTCTGCTACCATATTTTCTAGGAATTGATTTCATCTCTTTTCATAACTTTCTTTTTAATGTACTGTGTTATATTCTCTTAATTTTATTTTATAATCCGGGTGTAATAAAGGTCTATGTAAAGCTCTTGGAAGTCTCTCCTGGGAGGTCAGAATAGCAGCAACAATGAAAAAGTGAGTTCTGACAGTGTGTCTCAGTTCTGCGATTATGATGTTAAGTGCTTTGTATGTTTTTGAACTTTGGCTCTTATTGTCTTATCCATTTTCTGTGTTTATGGCAGATCATTTACAAAGTGATTATCATTTTCTTGAGAAAACCCTAAATGGTCAGGCACACCTCAAACTGATATTTCTAATCACACGTGTGTGGTTTGTGAATACTGTTGCTAGTCCCCCGAGTCTCGGGTCCCCTCCGCCTGCCTGCAGGATCCATCCACGTTTGACCCAAAGGAGGCCGTGGACAAGTTCGCCAGTGGACGTCATTGAACAGCCCTTTGTAATGTAGCAATGACAGTACAAGTTTAATAAGGATTTTCCAACATTTCAAAATTTGAAACATTTTATAAAACACTGGTGATAACCTGGTAATAATTCATCATAATGACTCAAATAATTTGAGACCTCCCGACACTAGCAAGTCTGCTTTACGTACATCATTTCATCTCAGCAGGCATATGGAGCAGATTCTAATGTCATCCCCAGTTTACAGGTGAGTGAACTGAGGTGTGGAGAGGGTAGGAAACTCACCAGGTCACTCTGTGGTCCCCTGGATGGCTTAGCCCAGTGGATAATTTATAACTTCTTAATCCAGTGTGTGTTTCTCCCCCTTTATTTTCCAAAGATCCCCAAGGGAGCCCCCATGACAGAATATGACAGAAAAGAATAATAAAGCAATAAAACCCACCTATTTTAAATGTTATTGTGAAATAAGGCAGCTATAGGTTTCTTCAAATAGAATCTCGGTTTTATTTCACTGAACTAGCAAATATTTTGAGGGTTGGAACCCACCCTTACTGTGTAATTTCCTTGCAGAAAACACATGATTGGTGGTTGATCTCAAACACAAATCCCTCAAGGACGAACATCTGTATAAACAAATGGTGCCTCTGAAACAGCATCGCTTCCTGGACACGGGGGTCACCGAGGACTGGCGGGCATCTCGATTAATGTCTGATTGGAAATCATGCTTCTGTTATTGGCATAACACAATAACCACTTGCCTTGAAAATTGCAGTCGAAGTGACAATGAGAAATAACCTATAGTCTTCCTTCTCTCCAAACAGATATTTTTTTGAGCACATATGGCATGTCAGACCCTGTTTTAGGCATTGTGGAAATATACTGGCAAACAAAGCAGATAGGCTCCTAACCGTCATGGAGCAGACATCTTCAGTGGGAGAGTTAGACCGGAAACAATAATTTCATTTGCAATAAATGAGAAAAGTATCACACAGTGCTAAGTGCCATGCAAGAGCATCAAAGTCCTGTGACAGAGAGTGAATGGGGACAACTGTGGGCAGGCTGTGTGTAATGGGGGAGGGGACGGTGGCAAGAATGGAGACCACAGAGCTGGGCAGGAGTTGGAGCCTTCAGGGCTTTGTAAGCTAGGGCATGAAATCGTGATGGTTATTATGGGCTGTGGGAAGCCTTGGAGAAGCAGTGATGGGGCTGGATTTTTTTGCATCTTCAGATTGCCACTGAAATGATCATGGTCACCACTGGGGACAGGGCAAGGTGTGGTGATGGCACAGATACGGTGTCATTAATGGAGAAGGAGAGAAGTGGCTGGATTTGCCTCGAACTCCTGGGCTCAAGCAGTGCTTCTGCCTCAGCCTCCCGAGTAGCTGGGACTACAGGTGTGAGCCACCATGCCTGGCTAATTTTTAAGATTTTGTAGAGATGGGTTCTCACTCTTGCTGAGGCTAGTCTTGAACTCCTGGCTTTAAGTGATCCTCTTGCTTCTGCCTTCTGAGTAGCTGGGTTTATAGGCTCGAGTCCCTGTGCCGGGCTCAGATTTGATACTTTTGGAGGTAGAATCTGTGGTGCTCTGACGAATGGGGCGCTGGGGCAGAGGGGAGACAAATGAAGAATGAATTGGAATTTTGGATGTGAGTAAGTGAGTGGATGGTGGACCATTCCCTGAGGCAGAGAAGCCCTGGGGAGGTGTCGGTTTTGGAGGAAAGAATAAGAATTCTTGGAGGGCCCTGTCAATTTTGAGTTGAAGGCTTTCATTTCTCATCCAGGTAGGGAGAGTCGGCAGTTAGACACGCGAGCCTGGGTGTCGGGGAATGATGGCGACTACAGCTACGTATTTGGGAGTCACTGCCAGGTTGCCGGCATTTGAGGTCCAGGCCCTCTCACCTGGGGGAGGAAGGGGAGCCCCAGATAGAATGCTGGTGCATTTGAGGGGGGAGATGGCATGTGTCGGGAAGCTCCTCATAATATGTCACTTGGTATAGTAGTGCTTTGATACTTCAAAAGTGATCTTCAAAATGACAGAAAGTCCCGAAGGTAATTCTTCTCTTGAACGATTTCATTCTATGTCTCAGCAGCAAAATTCTCCACTGTTGAAACATGAAATGCCGTTCTGGCTACAGGGAATAAGATCGGACTCTTACAGTGAAGTATTTGATGAGAGTTCTTTTCAGTGTTTATTTTGCTTTTTTCTCCCGCTCGGCGGTTCCGGGTCTCATCCTTCTCTAGAGCAGGCTCTTCCCAGTTGCGTCTTGGGAGGCACTGGGCGGGCTAAGACGTGGCCTCTCACTGTCTTTCCAGTTTTCCTGGTTACCAAATGGCTACTTTCTGACATTAAATATTTGCCCTGCTGTTTTCTCACTCCATACTGCTCCTTTAATTGTTGTAATTATATTTTTCCCAGGGACCTCGGGCTAGTGGAAACTCAGTGTTTGAGCGGCTTGCCTAGGATCCCCGTGGGTGCGGGTCTGGTTTTTCAGTGTTGGCCTGGCTGCCGTAGGCGTGCTCGTCGACTCGTTGACTCTCTGGGAACATTGGTGACGTGATGGGCGAGAGACCCTGTGACATGCTGTTAGTGAAAGGCAGCACTTAGTGGTGCAGGCCAGAGAGCCGTCAGTGTTCGATTCCCTGCCTGGATCTTAGTTAACCCACTTGCATCGTTAATGCCTTTTGTAGGAGGACCAAACCTATGAAGCCTGGAATGACACCAGAGTTTAATCAGTAGCCTAGAACTTTGATTTTCTATCAAAGAGAAATACATCTGGCCTATCAATGTAAGGTGGGAGGCTCCCATTTCTCGTGGTTAGTGAAGATAAAACTTGGCATTGGCCGTTAAGGTTCCCCGAGGCTGACATATTCCACAGGAAGGTGGGAGGAAGGGCTGTGTGTTGAGAAGTAGTGGCTAGTGAGCTTCCAGAATCCATACCAAGGCCTTCGTGAAAAGCACGTGCCCAATTTGCAAGGCACAGTGATCAAAATTTGTTAAAATAGATGAGCTCAGAACTCAAATAGGTAACTACAGAATAAGTCGTTTTTATGTGATGGATTATTTCATTGGTAAAATTCCATTAGGAAGTAGTTTATAAATAAACCAAAAGATCTTATTTTGAGAATTCCTGCTGCTTTGGTGGTTGAGAATCACCTTTCAAGAAAGAGCCACTTGGAACAAGTCAAATGGGCGGGAGGTGGGGGAGAGTCACCCTTCAGCACCCTGAGTGGCACTCAGCCTGAATTTTAAAATCAGTTGGTTCCCCTTCTCTGCTGTATGGTGGTGTTAAGACTGCGGACAATACATCCTTAAGTGAGTGATGTGGCGCTCACTGAGGGTAGTAAAACATAAATATGGAATTTTCCTCAACTGATCAGGCTTTTTAGTGATAGCTGGCCATCGGTCTGTGAGACCCAGAGGGTAGAGCCATGTGCTATAGCTTCTTGGTATGATTTTACAGTTGATCCAGGCTTTTGGATGGGAGGAAAAAGGGGATTCCATTATGCTTTTTTAAGATTAATTTTGTTCCAGTGCTTTTGGGATTAGAAACATCATTAAACATCTTCTTGACTGTTGATACCAAAAGGGTCTGATAAAATTCAACAAAATAAAAAATAAACCACCACAACACTGAGAGATGTTTGGGAATATCATCAGCTAGAGTGAGAAATACATTTCTCTTTCTAGCCACCTAACAAAAAAGCCTATGCCGTTCTCACTTCCAAAATTCTGGGAGTTGACAGATCTAGAGAACAGAAACTCTCCGTGGAAATGTCAGAAACCCGTTGTCTGGTCAACGACATCCCATCATTAGCCTCCTTGTTCTTTTTTAATCTCTAAAGGGGAAACATCAATGCCACATAACATTGTTAAGGAGACAGAGAGTCAGTTCTTCCCTCCAAATTCACCCCATTTCATATGCTCCCCTCTCAGGATTCCTGATTCTCCTGGTGCTGAGGATGGTTTCTGCGCTTAGAGTGTCATGCAGGGTCTATATTTTTGTTCTGGTCAAAGAATCCATCCTAGGGACTGCACAGCGTAGTATTTGTAGCCGAAAACTCCCAACCCAGATGCTTTTCCCAGATTGAAGAATTACGGAGAGCGACGACCTGCTAGTGCCATCCATGCCGAAGGATGGGACCCGCCACGTTGCTGACTTTACCTGTGATCACATTCTCACGAGCCAAGGAAGGGTTAAGATGGCATTTGCGCTAAAGGTGAAGAATGCATCTTGTGCATGCAGTTTTATTTATACTGGATCCTTTCCAAGCTTGTGTTTCACTGGATTCTTTATCTTAGTTTTATCAGATGCAGAATGGGGATTTGTGCTGACTCCCTTCCCCCTTCTGACAACCTACAGGCTGGAATGTAATTTCGTTGGCATTAAAAAAAAAAAATCTATGCTAAAATATGATAAAAAACATTTAACAAAATCTAGCATCACATACAGATAATATTTGTAAGGTGTGTGGTAGACATGAGATTATTGTCTCTAATGTACAAAGAGGTCATATAAATTGACAACAAAAGTTCTATTAGCCCTTAGGACAACAGACAAAGAGATAAACAGGTAGTTACATAAGAGTAAATGCAATGACCAGTAAGTAGGTACAATGATGTTCCATCTACTGTTATTAGGATAATGCAAATAAAAGTCATTTTTCTGACTGGCCAACAATCAAAAAAGGAAAAAAACCAAAATATCTACTGCTGGTGAGGATGCTGATTAAAGGCGACTCTTACCCATAACTTGTGGAAATATGAATTGTTTACATTTTGGGGAAAGCAGTCTGACAAACCTTATTAAAAATATACAAACTCTTTCACCCGGTAGTACCACCCCTGGGAACATGGGGTATTCTTTTGTTATATGAACAAAGATATCAGTATACAATGTGTGAGGGAATATATTAATATATTAATAGATTATAAAAATAAAACTACATACATGCATGTATACATAAGGGCATGCATATTGAGTATTTATAGAAGCATTGTTTTTAGTGTTTCTTCTCCTCCTCCTAAAAAGTCTACCTTGCATATTGAATGCGTATCAATACATTATAGATTATATATCAGTTAAATTGTAAGAATTCCTCATATATGGTTAAAGTTTCATTTAAATCACTCCTGGTTACTTTGGAGAGATTTTCATGATATTGTGAGAATAGCAGATCCTATTTCATGCAGTACAAGGACTCCCGCCCCCTAGGTCTGTGTACCCATGTCTGTACGTGATTGTGTGAATATGAAGAAAGATCTAGAATGCTGCCACTGGACTGTTAACACTGGTTACGTGGGCATGTTAACCAAAGTTCAAAGAAATGGCCCTGAAGTAAGCAGTGAGCTTGCAAAAGTATGAAGATTTGGGAAACTAGGGGACCCTAAATTCTAACCCTATTGTTCTGGACATAGCAGAGGCCTAGTTACAAGTAAGATTGTCAGAGAGACTTTCTATTTTTTAAAGGGCTTGAGATACTCTTACAAGTGATACAGACTCTCTCTCAACCCCCTACCGTTGCTTCCTTATGTCAGGAATCATGTTTCTGACAACATTCATTTTCCTTTGAAAGTTCCCTTCTTAAAAGATCAGCAGTCACCAGCAGTGGATTAGGATTCCTTAAGTCTGGCCTTAGGCATTTGCTATAAGATATTTAATATTTCCCCTCCTCTGCAGCACATGAGTAACCCTGGGCAAGTCAGAAAGGCTCCCCGTGTCTCATTTTCCTCTTCTATGAGTGCAACTACCATAATTCTCTTGTGCAGTATGGGCAGTGACAAATACTATAATTAAGGTAAATTATAGTGGTGAATGCCTAACTTCTTATTCAAGAGGTGTAGCGTAACCAGAAAGACTGCATATAATACAGCCCCCAGCACCATGGTTGGCAACTCCTGCTGCTATCACTTCCAAGGTGGGGTTGCCATGAGTTTCAGCAGGCTCCCTGGTACATACTTTGAAGAGCTCCTGTGCATTGTACGTGGCTCATAACGGAAGACCGAGTACGTGAGTGCCAGCAAGCAACACAAAGGGGAAATGAAATGGCTCATCCTGGAACAAAGGCCCCTATGCTATTAACTGCATCTGGAACCAATATGGCCACCAAGGGGCCCGGCGGGGCAGCACATCCCGAAGGCAGTGGTTTGGCTGCAGATGTATTAATAGGGCTTTTGGGATGTACATCAAAGAGTGTCTACTGTAGACAAAACTTTTCTCCATGTGACACTACAGACAAACAAGAGTTGTTCTTATTGCCCTTCTGAAACTTGATTTGTTTTTGCCGGTTATGTGTTGTTGATTTAGGAGAGCTTCACCATCACTTGTCATACAGTGAGTCTTGAAAAATGAAATGCTCTGCAGATGAATAAACAGAAGTCATTTGGATGTCATTTACAGAATGCTAAATCTGCTGCATGCTTGCGTGTACATGCAGGCCCCCGGGGCAAGATAAAGCCTCCTCCCCTCTGAGGGTGACTCCTTAGGTTTGTGCACTGTCGCAGGAAGTCACCCAGCTGTGTGCACATTGAAACTCATACTTAGGAGATGCAGCAGCTGGTAGTCACCACCCAATACCATCATCACCTTGTCCCCTTTGATCCTGAGCCCAGAGGTGCAGTTTCTCCGTACTGAACATGACTATTTAACACGAGTCTGCTCGGCTTCTCTTCTGTCTTTGCCCTTCCTTTCTAAGTGGGCTCACACTCCGGCCAGAATATTTTCTCTTTGCCCTTTACTTTGTCCTAAATGGTTAAGATGTTTGTTACTTGCCTGAGCCCTTCTCAGCACCAGCGGTGTCTCTGGCACTTTCTATCCCATTATTCGTCCTTATCAGTGTCAGGAGCACATTTTGTGCAACCTTATTACTCTCTGGTGCATAAACACATGTATGTCAGAGTTCCTGTTCTTCATGAGCTTGTCGTTTATTGTGTCCTCAGTGTTTATGACCTACAGAGGACAGTTGTCAGATGCAGAGTAAGAACTCTCCTATTGAGTGCCAGGAATTGCCAGCAGATGACAGGGCTTTGGTTGCAGTCATGGGAGAGGGTATGATGTTCACAGCTGACACCAAATACTGCTGCTACCAAGGCAAAGAACTCTGAAAATTGGGTGTATGTCCTTATTTTGCTCCACCTTGCATATGGGAAGTGCTATGGGCTGAATGTTTGTGTCCCCTCAAAATTCATATGTTGAAACTCTAATACCCGATTTGATAGAATTAGGAAGTGGGTTTTTTTTTTTTTTTTGAGACAGAGTCTCACTTTGTTGCCCAGGCTAGAGTGAGTGCCATGGCGTCAGCCTAGCTCACAGCAACCTCAAACTCCTGGGCTCAAGTGATCCTCCTGCCTCAGCCTCCCAAGTAGCTGGGACTACAGGCATGCGCCACCATGCCCGGCTAATTTTTTCTCTATATATTTTTAGTTGGCCAGTTAATTTCTTTCTATTTTTAGTAGAGACGGGGTCTCACTCTTGCTCAGGCTGGTTTCGAACTCCTGACCTTGAGCAATCCACCCGCCTCGGCCTCCCAGAGTACTAGGATTACAGGCGCGAGCCACCGCGCCCGGCCCCAGGAAGTGGGGATCTTTGAGAGGCAATTAAGTTGTGAGGGTGGAGCTCTCATGATAGGATTAGTGCCTTGATCAGAAGAGACCTTGGAGAGCCTGCCCTTGCTCTGCTCTCCGTCATGCGAGGACCCAAGAGAAGACAGCAATCTTTGATCTAGGACACCAGCGCTCCTCAGACATGGATCTGTCCGCACCTTGATCTTGGACTTTCCAACCTCCATAACGGTCAGAAATAACTTTCTGTTGTTTAAGCCGTTCGGCGTATGGTCATTTATTACAGTGTCTGGAGCTGACTACCACGGGAGAGATTTAATAAATGTTAAAATGAAGTTGTTAAACAGAACGGCTGGTAGACCAGGAACGTGCACTTCCGAAGATTTGTGGTGATAAAGGTAAGGCGCAGAAGTGAGAGGAGAAATGTCTCAAGCTCAAAGAACGTAATTATGGAATCAGGTGAATTGAAACTTCGTAAACATTCTTGTTCTCCGTAACTTTGAAAACTTCCAGCAGTAATCGTCTGTTCCTCCTTACAAATTATAAGTGGTGCCAAGGAATAACGGGGGACTGGTCTATTCACTACCAAATGATATGGGTAGTTGGGAAGAAAAATGTACAAACCAGGATCCCATTTAAGGCTTAAAAATGTAGCTTTATGTGAGAAATTAAAAAAAAATTATCAAAACAGATGATGTGTATAAGTAGAAATGATAAATATATCTTACATGTAAAATCCAGTGGGATCACATATTTAAATTAGAAGTTACAGCTTATAATGTTAAAAAATACTCTTTGGGAAACAATTACATGTGAACTGTGTCCAACTGTTTTTATTTATTCTAGTGAAACTTTTTATGGGCAAAGTATAAAAGTGGCAGCATCTTAAAATAATACAGCAGAAAATTCAAATGTTTGCTATAAATTGCCTCTCTTACTTTTCTGCATGGTAGAATAAAGAGAAAATCTGTATAGGATATAAAAGATAATTAGAAATCTGTCCAGTGACTGTACCAGGCTTCCTATTTTAGTAGCTGAGAACAGTTTCAGTGGTAAGGAATTCTGGTATTACCAATTTCTTTCTTACTTACAGGGCATAATGCTACCTAAATTGCATATATATATATATATATATATATATATTTTTTTTTTTTTTTTGTCTAAAGCAGAGTTTTCAAAATTGGCACTATTGACATTTAGGGTTGGATAATTCCTTCTTTTGAAGGGGCTTTCCTGTACATTATGGGATATTTATCAGCATCCCTGGCCTCTACTTACTAGATGCCAGTAGCATCTCCTTGTTGTGATAACCAAAATTATCTCCAGATATTTCCAAATGTTCCTGGGGAGGGGAAGTAAAATTACCTCCAGTTTTGAACTACCAGTTTGAAGCCACCTTCCTAACTTATAAGCAAGGGCAGATATAATTCATGAAGACATTGTGTGTACTTGTGCAGCCAGAAACCTGTGAAGACCAGGTCTTGGACTTGATGCACTACAGTTTCATGTTGCCTTTGACGATATTCCTGACCTTACACCAAATGCGTGCACCCAGTACATGGGTGAGAGAGCTCTGGGGTGGGAGTGAGGTAAGCAGGTTCCAGCATGAGAAAACCTGTTCTCCCTTCCTGGGGGGCTCACCTCCACCTGATCTAATTGCTGGGCAGTGTGGGGCCTGCCATCAGTGGTTCATTCTGTAGTTCCCAGCGATCAGAAGTGGGTTGGAGTGGACTGTCCACTGCCCAAGTTAACCTCTCTCTTTCCTGACCTCCCATCTCTCCAATCCTTAACACTTCACCCCTCATTGTTGTACTAATGGATTTTAGAGTGAAAGAATGGAATGACGAAAATCCAGTCCCTCAGCTAAAGGTTGGAGAAATTGGAGTAAGTTTTTCTAGAAGGGTTTTGAGAGTTAATTTCTGGTCTGATAACCTACTACCATCATTCGTTTGCCTCCCTTATATTTACCAGCATCTTCCCCAAATAGCACAAGGTTTAGCGTAAAATGTGTACTTGGAGTAACAAGGTGAAAGTCTTTTTGGGGTTACCCCTGAAGCCCATGGAGTTTATTGAGCGGAGTGGAGCTTAAAGCTGCCTTTGAAAGGATACTGTTCTTTTCTTTTCTTTTTCTTTCTTTCTTTTTTTTTTTTTTAACCTTTTCTTTCTTTTTGCTGCTGCTCAGCTTTCTCAACTGTGTCCCAAATAGGAGAGTTGTCCAACAATGGAAGATTTTGCAGTCTGTATCTTTCAGCTAAATTGGAGATCCAATGCCAACTCTAGCTCTGCAGAACATTATGTGCATTTGGGAAACTCTTTGAAATAGAGTTAGGCCATAAACCAGCGAGTGAATTACAGCGAGGCAGACAGTAGTCATTTTGATTTGATAGGTGTTCAGCAGGGCTTCTATTACATATATTTTCCATTTTATTTAAAGGAAAATTCTACCCAATTTGCTTAGACCAACCATCTGGAAGCACTTTGTCTCTTTATTGCATTTTGACACGTTGCCAGCTGAAAGAGAAAAAGAGGATGAGAAAATTATAAAAATACTGATTTTAATGCAATTAATTGAGGAAATGCTAATTTCTCATCTTCCAGCACATGCACAGAGTTAAATTAAGTCCGCTAAGCCTTCTTTGGTAATTGTTTGTCCTCTGGTATGTGTGACAAAGCATGTAGATTCCTGTCCTTCCTAGTGCTATCATTTTACGTCTCTGAGGCCCAATGCATCTCGCATGCGTCTGTGTTCAATGATCATAGTCGCTTTATTAGGTAGGAGAACTCCATCTTACAACTGAGAAACCCCAGATGTTGAGCAGTTAAGTTCCTAGGAATGGTGCAAAGCTTATTCCATACTGGCAAAAGGCTTTTTTCCTTTCTGTAGTGAAACTTTAAGTGAGCAGTGTTTCTAAAAGGGTGTCTTCAAAATAACTACTCACAGGAAGCATTTGGTAACAGTTGACTTAGCATTTGGAAAATACAAGTCTTTGATTGATTTGAGTCAAATGTCTCTGTGCTTTAATATCCATCCTGTCTCATGGTGACCAGAGCTTTTCTTTCCTTTGTGTCAAGTAGACTGAGCTTTGGGAGGCAATGAGTCACATAAAAATTGAGACCCGTCTATAAAATGGCATAATATTTATAGAGCAGCCATCTATGAAAGGGAGTGATGTTTATAGTGGACCTGTTATGTGCAGGCCTGGTCCTAGGTGTTTTTCATATGTCTTTTCAATCAGTCATGATGGGAACCCTGCCAGGTAAGGGGCTCTTGGTCTCATTTCATAGATAAAATCAACACAGAAGTCATATCACTTTCTGAGGTAGAATAACGAAGCTGGGATTTGTTCCCATGTTACCAACTCAAAAGCCCGTGCTCTGGGAAAATGATCGATGTTTTCCCTCTCTTAGTTGTGAATGATATCTGTGGTTGACCTTTACTTCTAATGATACTAGATCTGGTAGGTTTTGCATACCTAAGGTTTTGGATGAGTTTCTTGTTGCGTTTACCTGAGGATTTCTGGCAAAGAACCTTACGATGTTTTCACACTGTGCTTTGTAGAAAGTAGAAGCATGAATTGTGCCAATGACTCCTAATCATTTGAAAACAGACCTATTTCGATTTATGTAGGATCCATATTTAGAGCATTGAATGTATTAATAGATTTATGTCACAAATCTAATCAAAGGGATGTCTTTTTATTTTATGCTCATTTAATGAGACTGCATTGCATAGACATCAGTGGAAAGAGCTAGAGAAAAACTGTCATCTTCAATGAAAGTAATTTTTTCTTATAGTTGAATTGCTAGATCTTGAATGCAACTGAGTAGTTTTCTATATCTTATGCTTCATTTAATGTAAATGGAATTAATTTTGTTCAGTGGTATCCTTTAAAGTCTCAAATATTATTAAAATGAAATATGAGGATTATAGTAATATCTGTTTATGCATGTAATATGTGTTTTCCTAAAATAATGACATAATAAATTTTCATTTCACAGTGACAAAAGAGTTGGGTATCCTTTTAGCTCTCACCCTGCTAAGCAAGAAAGACAATAGATGAAAATTATGAATCAGGTCCTTCTAGATAGAAAAAAATGTTAGGAGATTTTTTTCTTCCACTTCCTTCTAGTTTTATTTACTTTATAAAGATTTTACATACCTATTTTGATACACACCTGCTTGTGTTCAATGAAATTTATTTAGAGGACCAGCATTCGTAAATGCTAGGCTATTGGAGAAACGCAGAGTACAGGAGTGTTTCAGAAACATAAATTATTACGGATATGTAATCTCATCTTTATTGAGCATATGGAGCTTTTGTTGCATAACAACAATATTGTGAAGTAATATCTATTGTGTGCCTTCCCTGTGCTGTAACTGTGGTGTCTGGGAAAAACTCAAACCGTGTTTTCCCTCTGCTCTCAAACCAACACAATTGCAGTCAACACTGAAGGCTTCTGTGGCCAAATGTATAGGGGATTTTCCCTGCACACCAAGCAGTGGACACCAGCTGGGTGTTCTTTAACTCAGTTTAATTGTGGTACTCTCTACCTGGAGATAGCATCAGATCCCACAGGTTGAGGGCTCAGTCCCCAAAACTGCCCCCTGTCAGTGGTCTCCAGAACTTCTGACCGACCAGCTTCAAGTTGGGGTTTCCATGACACCCTCTTTGGGTTTGATTAATTTGCTGGAGTGGTTAAGAAAACTCAGGGAGACTGGTTCATTATAAAGGATATTACAAAGGATACAGATGAAGAGCTGCGTAGGGCAAGGTATGGGGGAAGGGGTGCTTCCAGCCCTCCCTAGGTGCCACCCTCCAGGGACCTCCACAATGTTTGCCCATGTGGAAGCTCCGTGAACACTGTGCTCTTGGGTTTTTATGGAGGCGTCATTACATAGGCATGATTGATTAAACCATGGCCATTTGTGATCACCTTAACCTTCAGCCCCTCTCACCTCCCTGGTGGTTAGCGGGTAGGGTGGAAATCCCAACCCTCTAATTCTGCCTGTGTCTTTCTGGTGACCAGACCCATCCTGAAGCTACCAGTCAGTCGTTAGCATATGAAAAGATAGCACTTTGGAGATTCCAAAGATTTTAGGGGTTTTACGCCAGGAAAGGGGGATGGAGACCAAATCTGCATTTCATAATATCCCATATAGATACTCAATAAGGTAAAAATAAACAGCAACTTATTATTTAATAATTTATGCAGTGATTTCAAGCATTCATTCTTACTCTCTCTTCTAACCTGCTCTCTGCTACCTCCTTCCAGCACCACCCCCCCCCCCAGCTGGGCCTTATATCACTCTTTCCAATTTATACTATTTTAAGGTTTAAGCTTCTTGCTTTATGAAGTCCCACTGGAATGTTCCAGAAGGCTTTGCCCCACTATATCCATCTATACCAGTCCATTGGTGTGAGTCCTAGCATCACCCTACTCTGAGTATATCGTTTAAGCCTTGGAGGCTCTTGGCCTAAACTTTCAATATCTTGCCTAAGGCTCAGAGGCAGTTGGGTTTCTTCTTACTCTTTTCATCCCAAGGTCATTATTTCTGGTTAATGTCATTATACATCTAGTGTCGATGTCTACATCTGTAGTCATAGGTGGTCTACGTTTAAGTAATACCCTTTCTCCTTCCATAGAGCACTCTCCCAACAATTTGAGAAATGCTTCTATCCACTGCTATATCCCTGGATAATTGTAGTTCCCATTTTCCTGGGGATCTGCCCATTGTTCCTAAAGTCTTCACTTTTGACCCCTGGGAGCCCAATGTCTGGCTGCCTGACTGTGTAGCCCCCAGCTGGGAATGCAGACTTTGTTGTACCTCCTGCCAGCACTCATTCTGCATACATTTCATAGCATAGGGCATGTGGAATGGTAGACATTGTGGATGAAACACCAGTGATTGCTAATGGATGGATATAGGAATGTTTGCTATGGCAACAAAGTCTCTTTATACAAGAAATCACAGGTTGGGCTTCTCTAATCCTAAAGTTCTTAATCCAAAATGATCAAAATCCAAAACTTTTGGAGCATGGACATGAAGCCACAAATGGAAATTTCCACACCTGACTTCATGTGATAGGTCGTAGACAAAACTATTTATTAAAGATAATGTATAAAATTACCTTCAGCCTATGTGTATAAGGTGTATATGAAACATAAAGGAATTTCATGTTTAGACTGGAGTCCAATCCCCATGATATCTCATTATGTATATGCAGATATTCCAAAATCCAAAAATATTCAAAATTTGAAACAGTCTGGTCCCAAGAATTCTGGATAAGGGATGCTCAATCTATAATAAAAATGGGGACTATTCTGTGCAGAAAATAAACAAAAAAAGTAGTAGTGGAATAACAATAAAAGCAGCTCATAGTTTTTATTTTATATGGACCCTTGATCTGAAAGTCTGAAGAATATTACGTGTCAGTCAAGATAACCATTCCAAAGATCTTCATGCATAGTCTTTTAGGTATAGGATAATCTGGTAAGTGGTAGACTGTATTTTGTTTTCATAGCATTTGTTCTCTAGGGCTTAATTAGACCAAGGAGGAGGGGGTGGGTAAAGGAAGAGGGCATATGGAACCCATGACAAGAGTGATTTTTCTGCCCAACGTTTCCTGAGACAGGAAACCACCTTCTAGGAGGAGACCGAATCTTTCATTTCAGGGAACAGCTTGCACGCATTTAGCCAACACCTCTGTTTCATTCTAAATGAATGCTCTAGCACTGACAGTCATAATATAATTTGGCCTTAACTAGCCTCAGTTTTGCCTTCTATAAGTGGTGATATTTTCTAATCATGATGGTATATTTAATGTAAGTTTTTCTGTTCGGTGGTCACGAGATTAGTTTTTATTTCCTCCTATTGCTTCCTCGTTGTTAACTCAGGAGCACAGTTTAACTCGTTGGACTGGGCATAAGCTGTTCTCCTGGCAGTAGGGAAACCTGGTAAGGACAGGAGTGGACTGTCAGTCTATGGGTGACACGAGAGCAGTGCTCCTCCTGTTCTAGTTGGGGATTGCATGAGCGAGGCTCAGGTGTGCCCCTACAGGTGTGCAGCTGGGGGCCCACGCTTGCTCCCACTGCAGGCAGCAGGCTGTTGCTTGGATATATGCTGAGATGCGTAGACCCTGAAGTGGCTGAAGTCGGAGGACACCCACTGTACACATAAGGTACAGATGCAAAAGCTTGCTTCCAATTTGTCTACGTTAGCCCAATGGCTGAGCTAAATGATGTCCAGATTATTAAACTCTGAAACCTCAGTAGATAATCAGCAGCACAGCAGAGAACATGCTAAAGACATGACATTTTATTTCTACCTTTCTAGTGTGCAGGATCTGACCCTATTTTTTTTTTTTTTTTTCTGTCTGGGGTAGAACCACTCTAGCTTAGTATTCATGAAAGTTGAGAATAATTTTTGGAGTGGTGCTGTAACCTATTTTATTTATGGTTACACAGTATACCTAGTTTTTTAAATTATCACAGGATGAAATGAGAAATGCCTTTATGAAAAAAAAAGTCCAGATGGAAATTGTCATTTGCTGTAACTCAAGAATAAATATAGTGAGTAGACAGAGAACAATGTTGTGGAAATGTAGGCAGCTTGTATGTCTTTTTTCTTTACTTGAAGATTGTTTTATGTACTTATTTATATCTATGAAAAGAATAGCCTGGATGTTTTGCAAGATTAAAGACAAATGAAATGAAAATCCCAATCCTGGAGAGATTGACTGCTGAATGCCTGGGGAAATCAGGCAGTAAAACAGCCCAGAGAAAATGGAAGAAAATACTTTGAAAAAGTGAATAAAGAAAAGATATAACTATTTAGAGTCTATGTAACATCAAAGAAAATGTATTAGGTATACATACTATATTTCTAATAATATCTCAGTTTCTGGAGTGCATTGTTATTAATTTTTAACTTAATAGAACCACACGATCATATGATTTCTTTTATCCAATTATTATAGGTGTAGGTGCATGCTTCTCTGTTATTTATACTCTTTCTTTTATTTAATAAAAACATATTAATGATACTGGAAAATAAAACTTCTAGAATTAACTTTTAATTAACACTTTCTTAGAATGAGAAATTATCATGCTAAAACAGAAGCTAAAAGATTTTTTCCCATCTAATTATTTTTATAGGTATCTTCATAGGAAGATACATAAAATTTTTTAATTAGGATTCCATTGTGCCTGGATATAGAAGGAAAAAAAAAAAAAAAACCTAAGTAAAAGATAGAGTATCATACTTAATCTTAATATGAAACCAGAGAACAATAGGGGACTTTACATGTTTGTTACAACCGCAGTGTTTTCCAAAGTCTTTTTCTTTACCTGGAGGCTTTAAATTGGGCAGCTGCTGGAATGACACAGAAACCACCTGGTGATGCCACAGAACCCCATCTAAAGCCTGTGTCTCAGGTACTTGCACTCTGCAGCCAGGTGCATTTAATCACTTCTCAACGCCTCCTCAGGGAGAGAAGTGCACTTTTCCAGAGGGAGGAACTGAGTCATGGAAAGGTTTAAGACGTGGAGGTCTGAAGGTCAGCCCGTAGATCACTGACGAGCTGCAGCTGAGGAACCTCCTGTGCACGCAGGTAAAGCGGTGGGAGTGTGCTATGGAATGCAGATGGGCACAGAGGGATGTGGGGTTTTAGTTCTTGCTTGGCCATGAGCTTAGCCTGACAGGTCACTAAAGTTTTGGTTACACAGTTTCTCTCTTGTCAACTGGGACACAGTTTCTCTCTTGTCAACTGGGCCGGTAACTTAGTTGCCCAGGGTTTCCTGAGAAGGGCTTTGGACTCCTCAGATGAGAGGTGCAACCTGAATCCCAAAGTGCACAGTGGGATATTAGGCTCTGAAGGTTTACAGAAAGATGGATGTTTGGGTGAATGATTACCTTTTGGCTTTCCTGGTCAAGCACTTTCATGTGTCTGCAGCCATGTTTCTTAACTGGCAGATATGAAACTGCACATGTATAAAGAAAGCCTACTTAATGATTAGCCAGGTTGTCCTTAGCCAAGGAATGATTATGGGCTTCCCGCTGGCATTGGGCTCCTGAGTCCTCATTCAGCCCTGCTGCTGATGAGCCCAGGGATTCTTGGGCAAACCACGGCCCCTCTTTGGGCCTCAGTTTCCATGTCTGTGAAAAGAAAAGATGGCAGTAAAATCAGTGGTTTTTAAACTGTTTAAAATGGCCCCAGATTTAATTTGAAGTGCTCTCAGAGGAGGAGGAGGCTGGGCTCAAGGCTTTTGAAAAATAGACTTTTGTTGTTAGAAAAATGGTTGAAAATCATTAGACTCAATGTTCCAGGAGCTCTTTTGGACTGTATGACATTTATTTCAAAAATATAACTTAAACATAAAATTTGCCTTGGAGCTGTTTTCAGTTTCGAGTAGCTACAAAGGTGGAGTGTTCAGAGACCCTGGAGAGACCACTGCCAGGCTCTGCCCTTTACCAACTGTGACCTCGGGCTCCTTTCTCAATGTCCTCTTGCCTTAGTTTTCACATATAAGAATGAGGATCATAATAATAGTAACCCAATTACTGTGCCATTATGAGGATAAATTAGTTGATAATATAAAGTACTTAGCACCATGTCTGGCACCTATTCAGCACTATGTAGGCGTTAAATAAATAGACGCCCATCCGTCAGAAAACCTGTGTTCTAACATGGAGGGAATGTCTGTAATTTGCAAGCAGCTCAGTATTTACTGTATATCCAATATGTTTCAAGTTTGACTTAATAACTTGTTATCCTAAGAATTTGTGAAGAGGGGACATCCCAGACCAAGAGAGCAACCTGAACAAGTTTTGGAAATGTAGAAACTCCAGAAGTAGAAAAGTCTAGTGCAGTTAGGAAGTGTGTGCTAGGGTGGTTCCGTGGCTTCTGCTCAAGGAGAGGTTTGTGCTGTAGCCCAATGCAAGGTTATAGGATTCCATGCTGTGGAGGGTGAGACTTCTAGCTAGCGGTGATGGTGGTGAGGCAGGGATGTGCTCTGTCCTCTTTCCCTATGTGACTTTTGCAGTGGGTATTACCACCCAGAGCCGAAGGGCAACTGGCAGTCTGCTGCTTCAGTTAATAGGAAACTGCACAGTTGACTTAGCAGCAAGGGGAGAAGAGGCGTGGAGGATAGTCAGGGACTGAGGAAGTTTTCTCTCCCTGTATTCTTTATCTCAAGCCTATGTGAAGGTCAAGTCCCCTCTTCCACAGGTGGACACTTGGCTTGTAATCCCGTTGCCATCTGCAAAGCAAAACAAAACTAAAGCAGCCAGGTAGCTTGCAGGACCAAAGCATGTTTCCCTGGGAGGTCTGTGGTTCCTGTTTAGATTTTGAAATGGGTTAGATGAAGGCTGTGTTTATAAACTCCAGCAGTGTTCATTTCCTTACCAAACGGTGGGTGCGTCCTTGTGACTGTGGTAGCAGAAGAACATTTATCTGGTTCCCATTGGATAACTGATGTCGAGGAATATGATTGAGAAATTAATGAGATGTGGCTTATAAGATTATTATTGTATTGTATTATATTGCCTAATATTGTTATATTAAAAACAAAAACAGGAGTTCGTAGGGTTTTACCCTAAAAAATACATATAAACGTATTAGTTTGCCTATCAAGGGCAGCCTCGCCTTAAAAGGGCTCTCAAAGCCCCAGTAGAGATGCATTCCAAAAAGGCTTCTCGGTTATCTCAGGTCTGTGAGCCTCCTGTTCTTAAAAGACAAGACAGATAAATATCTGGCTCACAGGATGGGAGCCAAAAACAATAAATGCCCTAGACAAGAGACACACCCCTATGGTTATAAATAATTTGTTTTATAAAAATGGGCTTCCTACTTTCTCCTGACTGTTTGCCTTAAATCTACAGTAACTAGATCAAAAAAATATAGAGCCACTATACCTCTTTATTATTCCTCTGTTAATTGTTAACTATCTCTTAAAACTTAAAAGTTAGTCCTTAATAGACTTTATAACGATTTGTTCACCTAGATAGATTAAAATTTGTTAGAAGCCCTTTCAAAGGACTTTTGACCCTAACCCACTACCTGCTATTATACAAATCTGTTACTCATAACAACTTTACTATCTGTTTGATATATAAATCTGTTACTATTACAACTGATAATTGATATCTATGATTATAAAAACCTATATAAATCTAACCTCGCGGCTACACTACTGACAGAGGATAATATAAACTCCTAAATACCCCTGCTTTATCTAATTTCTTTATATAAAACTATACCTTCGTCTCTATATATTCTTTTATTTCTATTATTCTTTCTATTTCCTATCAATTTCTTATCCTCTGGGGTGACAACTACCTAAAAGACCCTGGCTTGCGCAAAAAAAAAAAATAGCTGATCTCTTCGCCGCCTGCCCTCCATTGCTCCCCCACAACTGACTTGTGAAACCTGTGTTCTATTGTGGTAAAATTATGTGTAGCATTTCAGGATAGTTTTGATTAGGATGTGTATCAATTTCTCTAAGATTGTATTACCATTATAAGTAGAGAAGAAAATTGAAATATAGCAAGTGTGATCAGAACATTCCCATTTTAGGTTTAGTTCACTTGTTATGTCTTAATTTTTTATTTTTTTTTGAGATTGTAACTTTGTAAATAGTGGTGATTCTCATTGGAAAGAAGGAAATTTTGTCTTCTTCTCACCAAGGAAACATTTGCAAATATCTGGAAACATCATTTTGATTGTCAAGATTGTTACTATCTGCTAGCGACATCTCATGATTGATTATAGCCAAGCAATACTGCTAAGCATCCTCCAATGCAGGGCAGTCCACCACCACAAAACCTCATTCTGTCCAAACGACAGCAATGCCAAAGCTCAGAAACTCCGGTATAGAGAATGTGTTCTATAAGAAATTTGATAGAATATATTCTTTATTCCAGAATCTCTTCCTTTCCATTTTCCAAATTCCATAATGATAACTGTCTATTGAAAGACCTGTTTGAAATCTATTATAAGGAACCTACTTGCATTGGGTGAATTTCTTCTAATGTCATTTCTGGACATTCTCCTGAGAGAAACATTTCTAATTTAAGTGTTAACCTTATAGATATTTTATGACTTTAAGCATAGTATTTTATTAATTCTTACAAGTCAACCTATATATGTTTCTTCTTTTCAAATTTGATTTTAAGTTCTTGAATACTTGGCAAAATTTATTTGAATTGTCTTTAAAATGTCCAGTGTTATGCATACTTTACATATTCTATAAATATTTCAGACTTAAATTCAATATTTGATACCTTCATACAAATCAAAATATTTTCTTGATATTCATAATTATTTTCATTAAAAAGAGAAAATTCTGGTTTTTTTTTCCTTTCTTGAAGCAGAAATACATTCAAATCTCACTGCATTTGAATACTGACACAAGGGTAGTTTGTTTTGTGTTTGAGAAAATAACTCTTGCTTTCTAGTTTTCTAGGCCTTAATTATTATAATTTTTAATAAATCTAGGGCAGGCTATTTATGTGATTATTCCCACTGGCCAACTTTTTAAAAGCCTGTGTTATCTTTTCTTTATTTAACACATTATAAATTAATATCGATGCCTTTGCTGGACTTCACAGTGAGTGAGAGATTGCCAGTGGGGGCATGTTTGTGTTTGGACAGATACTGCTGTTAGGCGTGCAGAGTCCTGTGAGGCAGAGCTGATTTGGTGGTGTCATTTTAACCATGTTCTGTTTGTTTTATTTGTAACAAGTTCTTTCCTCCATGTCTGTTTCTCTGACTATACAAGGCAGAAGACCTATAGTAGCATCATTGTCCATATGGAATTGGAAACCCAAAGTCCTTTTCTTCCTGGTCAAGAGAAGTTCCGAATATTGATCATGTTTGGTCATTTCTAGTGGCCTGTGGGTCTCTCTCTCTGCTGGCCCCTTGTGTGAGCATTTAAGATGCAGCTGGCTAGACCTGCTTAGCCTGGCTGAGTTGGTGACCTTTCTTCCAGACCCTGTTCAACAACACACATCTTCCACGTGGCCAGTTCAATGATAAGGACTAATAAATGACATGGAAGACAATCAAGCATATTCAAAGTCTCCCCTTTTAAAAGATTTTGGAAATAATTCGTGGTGGTTGGCTCTCAGCTGCACACCTGGCACTCTGGCCATGCTTCGCACATATTAGCTCATTTGCTCCTTGAGACCACCTATTGAGACACCTGTGTGCTTCCTCATTTACCCACAGAGCTGAAGTGGCTCGGCCAACATTTTCACTCCTGCATCGACTCAGGTCTGTGCAGCCTTAGGTATAGTGTTCTTCTCACTCTGTCTCTCTGCCAGGGTGCCGCTGGCTTTGACTATACATCATCCGGGTCAGTGAGGCTGAGTGGAGGTGATGCAGGCTGAGCAGGAATGTTGTCCTGGGCCTTCTGAAAGCCATACTTTAAATTTTGCTTGAAATTAAGAAAGGTGCTGCCTATGAATGGAACATTTGGAAAGCCCTAAGTTAGAGAGAATTCGTGGCTACTGGAGGGTAGGAACGATTTCCACAAGAGTACACATGACAGTCCAAAGGGCGAGAGTCCCATGGAATTTTGGATCTCTGGGGAGTCTGTTTTGCTGTGAAGCCATTTCTAATAGTTATTCACATTCTCAGAGAGGACAGAAATGCTGTAACAAGCAGGGTGTTTTGAACACCCTGTTTTTTTCTCAGACGTGTACAAACAAAGTCTCAGAGAATGTTCCTGGAGTTGGCTGCTTGGTCCTGTTGTTTCATGGTGGGATAAAAGAATCACTTGCTTAATATTCTGTAACTCTAGAAGTTGCGTCCAGATCACATAGCTCTACATCACACTAGGTGAGAGAACACGCTTTGGAGAGCTGCTTTCCTTATATTCCCCCTTTCCTTGGGGAGCTGGATAATCTCTTCTGGAATCTAATCCCTTTTCAAACCGAGGGAGACAGTGTAATGGTTCATCGATTATTGATTTCTATTCATTTCGCCAGGATCTTCCTTACATGGGTTAGCCTTTGGGGGTCACCTGAGACAGTCCACTGAGAATTTCTCAGTGTTTGTTCATTCCTTAGTCACTACTGTCTTCATATGATCTCAAGAACTAGCTATCACAGGTTAGTCTAATTGTGGGTTTTGCCCCTAACAAGGGGAATTTGTCTCCTAATTTTGTGTCCAATGGGACATGGGATGGTCTTTCCTAAGAGGAAGCTTCTAATCACTCGTCATTGCAAATATACATTTCAATATAATTTTATTAAAAAAGGAATCTAGTGATATAGTATTAGAGACTTGAGCTCTGTTACCAAGTTTGTAAATGGTTTAGTCTTGGCAGGAAGATTTATTGCTGGTCCTAGAAAGTTATGGGAACCCAAGCTGCAATTTGGCTTCTATTTTTCTCTTTTATACATATATAGTGGAGAGCATTATTTGAAGCCACTTGATTTTATGACTTTGATTAGAAAAAATCATTGATGTATTCTGTAGTTTAACCTCATGGAAGGCAGCTAATGAAAGCATGGATCACTGTGGTCCTCCTGAGAGATATGGCAGCTCTGGGTTACACAGATGGGAAAATGAACATAGGAATCCTATGCATTTCTTCTAAAAATGATTCACAGTAGGAGGCTGAGTGTGGCTTAGAGCTTGGGTGTGAACACTGTAGTTTTGGCCGTGTTTTTGATCAGCTCCAGTGGCTGAAGAGGGGGTCTGTGTGTGCATTTGATTTCTGTTTCTCTTTTTTCTCATTCTCTTCTTCCATTTCATTAAGTTGTTTGTTTCTAAGGCTTAAGCCTCTGAGCACTGACGAGGAGTATTCAGCAAAGCGGACTGGCCCAATTTCAACAGAGTATGAGATGGGGTTCCGATTTTCATGATAATGCGACAGCAGGTGTGTGTTAGTCGTCATATGCTAGGCAGTGTGAGGTGATGCATGTAAAGGATTCAATATCATAATCTTCACAGCAATGCATGGGGGAAGTACGGTTAATATCCTAGTTTCATAATGAGACAGTTGAGTCTTGGAGATGTGAACCCACCCAGAATCACCTAGCCAGTAAGGGACAGTACAGGGACTCACATTCAAGATGCCTGATGGAGGAGCCGAGCTTCCTAATCTCTCCTTGCACCTCCTCATTTGTCACAGATATTGACGGCATCCGTGTACTGTTTAAGATATAAGCTGTACTGTGATAGAAACGTGTACAGTGATAAAAGACTATCTCTGCCCATGGTCTTGTGTTGACTTGGGGAAGTTAAGTTCCTAAATAGTTATGCCACTTTGTAAGTGGAATAACAAAGGGTACATACAAAGGGATTTGAGTGCAAGGTGGAAGAAAGAATTGACTCTCATAGGGGATGAGGGTGGTTCAATAACATAGCTTTTGTGGATGCATTTGAGGTGGGCCTTCACAAAACGGAAGATGAAACTTTGTAGTTTGGAGATGGCGTTTGGAGCATAGAACGCAGAAGGTGTGTGGGCATGGGCTTGCTGGTGTCTCAGGGGCTGGACTGTGGATGCGTGGTGGGTGATGAGGCAGGAAGGGGAGTGTGGCCTGAGAGTGGGTTGCATGTTGTTGGCCGTGCTCAGGGACCCTCATAGGATCAAGCCCAGAATGTCCTGACAGAGGCATTATGCCACGATAGATGGAAGAAAAAGGATGACAGAGCTAGGGATGATTCAACCAGGACACTGGCTGGGGCAGGGAGAGAAGGGCCTTCAACAGGTACCATTGAGGGGCCCTTTAATCAGGCCTAGTGGTGGGTTGGGAACATTAAAAGTGTAAGATTATTGGTGCTCACAAAAGCTTTGACAGATAGTACTAATACTTTTAGAAGAGGAAAGAGAGTTAGCAAACATTAGCAACCTTTTGAAAGGCACAAAGCTGGATGGTGGGGCATATTTCACACTCGCATCTGATTCCAGAAATAGCCCAAATAACCTGTGAAATAGTCACATTTGCGTGGCAGAATTGTACACAAAGTCATAGCATGTCTTAAGAAATCGAAGGTGAGGTTGAGACATGCCACGTCCAAGAAACCTAGGAGAGAAGTGTTGATAGAAGAGAAAAACTGTCAAAGTCCTTTCCAGCTCTGTGGTTGTGTAATTAGGGTGGAATTAATTTGTCCTGGACCATGACCTGTGTCTCCTTATTAACTGTAAGAATATGTGGATGTTTTGTTTTGTTGATCCTCCTTTATGGATTGGCGTTAAGAGAGAAGAGTGTATAAGTCACAAATCACTTCTGCAAACATACAATATTATTAAACAAGTCGTACCCCAAATTTGGACTATATGAAATTTGTTTTTTTTTTTTTTTTTTTATTCCATCTTGTAATGGGGGTACAAATATTGTTTGGGTTACATACATTGCCCCTCCCCCCCTCCCCCCCACATGCCTGCGCTTATGAAATTTGAACAGGACGTTTCTCCGAGTGAAAGTAAAAGAAGGTAAATAAATTTAAAAAAGAGAGAGAGAACAGTGAACCAAAAGCATATGGTGTAGACATCTGAATCTGTGTGTGTGTATGTGTGTGTGTGTGTGTGTAGTTAATCTTTGAAACCATATGGTTACAGCAAAGGACATGATTTTCTATGCTGTAAACCAGTGGAGACAACTATAGATATTCTTATGTAGAGCCTGATTTGATGGGACAGGCTTTGCATTTGGTTCATTAGAGCGTGCTGAAGGCCGCATGCTGGCCTGCTCAGAGACGCTGGTGTGGGGAGAACGGTGGCCGTCAGGACAGGAAGCAGCTGTCTGTTATGACTGTGTTGTGCTTAGCTAGCAAGCTGGGGCCAATTCTCATCTTTGAAATTCCTTAGGAAAACTCCCATAGGATGAAAATCTTGCCCAGAAAATCCCCACAACATGAGAATCTTGCCTTGTGGTTAAGGAATTAATTTGTAAAGCGATGCCTGCTAAAGATTCATAGAATGGCGATTTGGGAAAAACAACTCTTTCATGGCCTGAAATACTATTTTGACAGTTCGTCCCACGTTATAACCTCATGCTGTGCAAACGCTGGAGTGAGGGATGGTTCTGCTAAGAGCCGAGAAGAAGACCGCCGGGGACTGCTGAGTCCTTTTCGTTGCACGGGTGTCATGCGATTGAGGCTGCATATTAGGAGGTAGAACATGTGGTCTCTGGGAGAGTTCTGAGATTCCAGAAGAAACATGTTTAATAATCTAGAGTGGACACAGCAGGACACGTTGTCTGTGGATGACATATGGCACTAGTCCCTTCATCTGCTTTGAAACTTAGCCCTCTGGGCAATAAAATATCCAAGCATTAGTGATTCCTATGTAGTTAGACTAACATATCCAAGCACTTGGGCTTTTAGGATATTGCCCATCCACCTTCATGCCTGCTGGCTCTTCCACCTTGCTGTTCTCTTTGAGAATGACTAACACTGAAAAAAGTTTATTTTAGCTATCTGCCTTAATTGCTTTACCACTGGAAAAATCTGGGAAAATAATGGAAATCTCTATCAAATAAGTTTGGGTGAAGAAGTGTGTGCACAGTCACCACTCAGGACTGTGGGAGTGAGTTCTTGGGCTTGGAGCCAGGGCTCTATCAACACAATTATTATGTAACTAATGGAAATTAGTCATATACATTGTGGAGTAATTTATGATAGATAATATAAATCACAGAAATAATTATAAATAATGTAAGGTAATTGTAGAGTTGACTGCTTTCTGAATATCTATATGGCAACAACATATCTAGATAGCTGGTACATTTCAGTGAAAAAATGTACTTAGACAATGGGCTTAGACAATTTAAGAAGAATGTCAATTTTATTAATACACTGTTTTTTATATAGCTCTTTTACTTTTTATATATACCAGTGGCTGGTCCCCCTGTGCCATTGTGTCAGGCCAGTGGGAGCCTGGTCTGTGAAACTGCACATATGAAGATCTCTCTCCTCTACTTCTGGGGTCCCCACAGTCACTGCTGCCACCAGATACCACTGCTGAAGTCCCTCTTCTCCCCCAGACAAAGCACCCCCGGTCCCTCCTGGAAGTCAGCCAGCCCTGACCTTTCTCCTCTCCCTCCAGATCCTGCCGGAACCATCAGTTCAAGCACCTGGCAGCCTGGGTTGGCATTTGGAAAATTTTTTTTTAAATAACAACTTTACTGAAAATATAAGTCATAGATCATAAAATTCAACTTTTTAAGGTTTTCAACATTTTTCATATATTCACCACCACTATCTAATTTTAGAGTATTTTGATCACCCCCAAAACAGGGTAGAGGTACCCATCAGCAGAAACTTCCCATTCCTCCTCCCCACAACCCCCGACAGCCACTAATCTGTAGTCTGTGTCTCTGGGTTTGCCTATTCTAGATATTTCATGCAAGTGGAATCATAACATGTATGGCCTTTTGTGCCTGGTTTCATTCCCTTAGCATGCTTTCACGGTTCCTCCACGTGGCAGCATGTGGCACCACTTTGTTCCTTTTGCTGGCTGAATAGCACTTCCTTGTACGATACACCACATTTTCTTCATCCCTTCAGCGTTCAGTAGTTGATAGACATTTAGGTAGTTTCGACTTTTTGGACTATTATGAATAGTGCTGCTGTGAACATTCATGAATGAGTTTTTGTGTGGACATATGCTTTTGTTTCTCTTAGCCACAAACAGAGGAGTGGGATTGCTGGGTCATTGGAATTCATTTTTACGGAGAGGTGGATGTTTTGGTATTATTTTACATTTGAAATGCAGCACACATATTACACAGTTTAAAAATGTGATGTCTTCAGTGGTGATGGTATGGTATTTCTTGCAAATTATCAGGTGACACGGGATTGCACAGTGATTTTGGAGTCAGATGCAAGTGAATTCAAGTCTGGGCACAGCCACTTTCTAGATTTCTGATAACCTGGGGCTAGAAGGTTGACTTTTTCTTGACTCATAGTTTGTTGTCTGGATTAAATTTACGTCTAGGATTTTCAAACTCTCATAGTTTTTTTCTAAAGTTTTTCATGTCATTGCATGCAGAAAATGGTAATATTTGTGTGGGTAAACTTGGCAAATGGAGGCGACTTTTCCCCTGAAGGCCTTGGTACCTGGCACACCTGAATTGCAGGTCTGCAGTTCCTCCTAATCCAGGCTGGACTCTTCTCTGCTGCAGCTCTCTGGTAGGAAATTGTGTTCTGGATGTGAGCGCAGCCCTGCCTCTTTCTATAACCGTTCCCCTTCCAATCTGCGAGAATCACCATTAACCACTGGAGAAAAATATTGGAGAATAAACTACACTTTTGGAGGGTCGTGATCTCATTGCATTTTATCTTCAGTATGATATGTGGGGAAACTCACAAGATACATAAAGACACCAGTGATAATGTTTTTGAGCACTTTGGCTCTGACTCCCACTTAGGAAGTTACGGACACCCGCCACCAACGCACTTAATTTGATCTGGAGTTTGATGCCACGCTGGTGTCCTACTCTTTCCTCGGCTTCCGAATATCATAGTGGTTTCCTTTAGTTGGGTTTTTCTTCTCTTGTCTCAGTCAGCAGGTCTTTCATCAGTGTGCTGCTTCGGTAGAAAACCTAATTTAAATTCTAGTTTCCTACTGTGAGAAAAATCCTCGGCCATGTGGGATTTCCTGTAGAGAAGTGGGTGTATCAACTCATTCTATTTTATTTTTCTCTGTCGATGGTGGTGGGGTTAGCTCTCCCAGGCAGAACACGATCACTCAGGTGCCAAGCTGTAGGGGATCGTGGCTGACATGGTGATGTTGAGTGAGGGGGAGGCCTTTTGGGTGGTCATCTAGCTCTGACAAGATAAAAGAATTATGGTTCTTTTAAAAACCATTAATGGTTGTCTTTGACACCATCTTTCATGTTCTTGGTGGCGTCTTCATATATAACCATGCATAAAACATTTATGGAGGCTGGACGTGGACTTATTAGTGGGGCCACTTCAGTCCTCTTGTGATATGAATTAATCAGACAGGGCACTCAAGTTTCCAATTCATCTTGATTCTTCTGTGTGGCACCTTCTTAGCAAAAGAATAGATTGCATTTTTTATTATAGTCATCATACATGTCCATTTGCAATAAACTTGCAAAAACAATTCCCCCCAAAGTATTAAAAACTATGCAGAACCATGTATGTCAGAACATTCTAATGATTGGGTGTATTTTTTTCTCCTGATGTTAATCATAACAATAAAGATCTGCATTGTCATGTCTAACAATTATTGAGTACTTGCAGTGGGCCCGGCATTGTTCTAAGTGTTTTACATTGATTAAATCATCAATCCTTACAGACTTTATGAGAAAGGCATAAATATTATGCCAACTTAAAGATGGAAATAGAGGCCACACAACCAGTAAGGGGCGGGGCTGGAATTTGCACCCTGGCAGTCACAGAGCCAGGGCCCCTCTGGCTTCTATCTGCTCACTGAACCCGAGAAGCAATCTATTCCTATGGTACATTTATATTCAATAAGAGAATGTGTGCGTGCACCTGTGTGTGTGTGTGTGTGTGTGTGTGCACATGTGCGTTTGTTTATATGCTGCACACAGTCTTTAGTTTCGTGTTGATCCACTTGATAATATATCTTGAGCAATGTTGCCTTCCTGATGTACTTATTTGTATAGAATTATTTCCTTCTCCCTAAGTAGAAGCTTCCAAATCGTGCTTGGAACACATAATAATCAGACTAGGACAAATATATTTCAGTGTAAATCTTTGTTGACCTTTGTGTTAAAGATGTACCTGGGATTTGTTTTAACCAGGGCTGGTAAGATAGCAGACACGGAAATGATTGTCATGAAACCAGCAGTCCATAGTCACAGTGCCCTGGAAACAGGAGGCTCCACAGGTCACGCAAGGCCACACAGGGACGGAGCAGGGCGGGCTAGGAGGCAGTAGGGGAGAGGGCAGAGCGTGCCCGAGCAGTGGGGCTCCCTGGGGAAGGGTGGGTGAGGCAGGAGGGGATCACTGTATATGTTTAGGGTTCAGGAGTTTTCTGGCCTATACTGCGGTCCCTAGCGGTGTGGTGCCTGGCCCTGGGGTGCTGTAGGGCAGGGGGGATATTGGATTGATGTGTGAGAGTTTGATAAAGGAGATCCCCAAACGTGGGAGAATCAAGGATACACAAAATACTATATGAAAATATATTCAGTACATCTCTGATGAATTCCATCGGAAAAATATCCTAGACAAGAAACTGATAAGGGAAGGTGTGTGCATAGTTTTAAGCTCTGCAGTATGAATTTGAGTGTGTGTGTGTGTGTGTGTGTGTGAGAGAGAGAGAGAGAGATCAGAAGAGCAGCTTCTCTTCAGCAGCCACGGCAAACAACTGCCTCATGTGTGTGTTGTAACGGCAGTTGTTAAAGCAATACCTGCTTCTCCAAGTTGGAAACCAACTTTTTGGCAGACTTCTCACATGGCCAGCTTTCTTCCACAACGTGTCAGTTGACTGTGATCCTTGGGATTAGTTACTAAACTAGATAGATCTGTCTGTGTACCCCTGCAAGTCTTAAACTGTGAGATTTGTGCTTGGGAAACACCTGACCTTCCAGAATGAGGTGTTTGTTCGCCAGAGCACAGCCCCCAGTCGCCCCAGTTTCATCTCCTTGGTTAATGAACTGTTTCTTGTCTCGCTGTTGTCATAATCAGGGAGAGCTGCAGGGGTTTTCCTGAACAGTGAGATTAAGTATAACATTTGCCTCCCGCATGTGATGTTGGAGAAGGTACATCGCTTTCATCGACTCGCTGAACCAGAAACGCAATCTATCGCTGGAAGAGAAAATAAACATGTGCACTACCTTTTTTTATAATGAATTCACAGGTGTGTGCTATTTACCAAGCCAAAGGGGGCAGCTCTGAGGACCAAAATGCAATATGGCATGTCACAATGGAAAATATCCGTCCATGCCTGTTGCCTTAGCATTTCTTCTTAGTAAAAGCTGAGAGCTTTGCATAATACAGCTTATGTGTTGAGACTGATTAAACCAATTTCATTGCCTTTGGTAACAGTGAAGTTGGTTTATCCCCCAGTACAATGAATTTAGTAAGTAAGGAGTAGGAGCTTGCTGTGGTAGAAATGTCCACCATGGACTCGCAGTTTACACCTGGGTGCCATGTGGTCTCAGCAGAACTGTTCCTCGCCTGTAAATTCCTATGAGAATAGTAGGGATTTCCTGTTCTGCTTGGAGAACACTTACAGAAAGTTGGCCTCTGCTCTACCCAAGGTTATGTCTTCAAAGCATCCTTTCTTCAAACCCATTCTACTTTCTCTTCTCCCTGCAGTAATTGTTTTCACTGCTACTTTCTACTTTCTCATAGCTGGTAAGTCAACCCTGAACTGAATCTAAATATGTTTTGTACATTGAAGTTCGGTCTCTTTAGTTAATCCATAAAACTAATCTCACTCCTTTATTTTAAGTGTAAATATTCTTGCTCACTTTAAATTCCCAAATTAATAAATGCTTATTGTTGAAAATTCAACATAGAAGAATATTTTTAAAAATACTCCTATTAAGAGTAACCACAGTTTTCTTTGAACTCACAAGCATAAAAAATTATTTATTTGGTTTATTTTAGTCAAGAATTGGAGTTTTCTTTCTCTCTTGTTTACCTCTCTATAGATAAATAAATGTCTACACTTTATTTTTTCTCCACTCAACATCATTATTGGATTTATATACTCAGTATATAGAGTTTTACTATGTTGGTTTTATAAGCTGCATAATATTTAATAGTACGGATGTGCCATGATTTATTTGATCTTACTACTTATAACTTTGGATTTTTCATTTTAAACAACAAAATGCACTGGCTGCCCCCATTCTCAATAAATTCTACCCTGAGACTTTATTCCATTTTACTTTTATTTATTGACATGAATCCCACAACTGCAAAACTTACCTGTTCTACCTACCGCCCCCTCCCAGATTAGCCTGGCGCTGCTTCCCACTATTTGTCGTTGGCTGGTTGATTTGCTCATTCAACAAATAGTAGGTACTTTCTACGTGGGGGGTAGTGAGAGGCCGTGGTAATGAGTGGGCACAGGCTCTTGTCTTGTGGCCTCACTGTACAACAGGGACACCATGTCACACGTTTGCAGAAGGCAGACTGTGTAGCAGGGCCTGCTGAGGGCTGTGGAGGTGCAGTGTGTCCTGAACAGGTGTCCTTGCTTCTCACGGGGGAAATGGTTACCACTGATGGGGGGCCTGGTGTTTGATCTGGATGTCAGATGAAGGTTCTGTATAGACAGGAGGGAGAGAGTGTGTTCTAGGTAGAAGGGTGGGAGCGGGAAAGCACGGGGCCCGTGAGAAGGATTGTGATCTGGGGGTTTGATCATGGAAAAAACTTCTGTTCTTATAACATTTATGCATTTTCATGTTAGCACTATTGTGAAGTTTCCATGTACTTTTCCTTGTTTATTGATATATAGTTTTATCTAATTCAAGATATTGCTTATTTTTGCTTGTTTTTTTTTAATTGGCCATAAATCTTGATTTACCATATTATATACTATTCTTGACTTTTTTTCTCTGAGCATTATGTTTCTAATGTGTATCTGTGCTGTAGACAGCTGTCATCCACTCATTTTCACTGTGATATGGTATACCATGAAAACTGCCATCCTCTCAGTGGACACCTGTGTGATTTCTAATTTTTTTGCTATTGTGACCAATGCTGCCCTGCATGTCCTTTCATATGTTTCCTGGGCAAATTTTCCTGGGCTAAGGAAGCACACTCTCATAGCTCTCAGTAAGCAAACAAATTATCTCTTTTTAGGAAGGCACTCATTTGGTTGTTAGAGATTTTTTTTCCTACAAGAGTTATAAAGCATTTTTCTTTTTCTTTTTACACAGTCCTTATTTGTTTGTAATTACCCAAAGTTTTTAGGGCTTCCTAGTAAATGGTCTGAGTTTTTCCAAATGAACGCATATAATGTTAAGCTATGCTTTTTATCTCCATATTACAGATGATGAAAAGGGAAGCCTGAGGTTAAGGGTGGAGCTAATATTTGAACTCGGGCAGCTGGCTCCAGAGTCTGTGCTCTTAATATTTGTGCGATGCTGTCTTTCCTAAGCTAGTGTTGGAGGCAGGCCGGGTCACGGGGACTTGGTAGGCTGAGGAGCACCATGTTAGGAACACCAGGTAAGATGGTTCTTAGTCCTTTGGACAGCGAAGGCAGGCAGCAGACAGCCTGCAACCCATTTAACCTCCTTCAGTGTTTGGGAACCACTTGCAAAACTGATGGAATCTGTCACTCCTTTTTCTGGATTTATATTTAGGAACTGTTCCTTTTTGTATGTTCATGAACATATTCACCGTCACTTGGCTTTTAATATTCTGAAATACAGATGTTGAAACACTTGGAGATGACTTTCCCCCCCATGAAGACCTTTCCTGTAATGTCCCCCACGACCTTTCCACATTTCAGGCTAATGAAGTGAAGAGTAAGATGCCGTATGTTCACAGCATGTGTAGATCTCATAGCATCGCGTGATGCGCTAATCGTTAGATGCCTTGTGGCACTGAATTCAAGGTCTGTATTGACTTGTTCTTCCGAAGTCTCATCCAACAGGCTAACTGCGAGCTCACTTGTACTCTTCCGCAGAAGCTCACATGAAATTCACCATGGCTGCTACTCAGTGGCCAAAATACAGTGGGCACGATTCTTTGCTTTTGTCTGGAAGAAAGTATCTGGGCCTCCACAATGAGTTTATCTGTCACTTAGACAGGGACTATCTTGGTCTCTATTCCCTCTCTTACCCAATCAGTCAGTCAAGGACATTTATATGGGTCATACCATGTTCTAGGCCCTGGGGACAGTGGGAGAACAAAACAAAGTCTCTGTCTTCTAGTCACTTATATTCTAGTAGGTTAGACAGGACATAAACAATGACTACCATAACTCAAGTCCTGTGTCCAACCATCTGTGTGCAAGATCATTGAGGTGACTAAGGACAAAGGCACTGGGAAATATTTTGCCATCATTGACCTAGCCAAAATGTTTTATTTTCTTCCCAATACTGAGGGTGCCCAGCCTCAATTTGCCTCCTTTGAACATGCTAACTTACACTTATCTGTTTGCCATGGGATATCTTTATTTATTTACTTATTTTTTATTGTATATAATTAAGATGTACAACATGTTTTGCTATACATAAACACTACATATCAAGAGGAGAAATTATGGGGATTATGACTTCTTTTAATAAATCTCATATGATAGGCTGTAAAAAAAATCCTCAAACCCAGGAATATATCAATTGAGCAGTTTTAAGTAGTTTTAGGTGATGGGAAGAAGAGAAAATAATAATGGACTCTGGTAGGAGTAAAAGGCAAGTACTTTAGCAGGCCTGGCCAGGGAGGATTTTCTGCAGCAGTGACATTTGAGTAAAACTTTAGCAATGAGAAGGAGTTACCTTGGGAGGACCTAGAAAAAGACCTGGGACCTAAGGACCAGCAAGTGCCATCGTCTGCAAAGTGATAATCTTGGTGGGTGTTAAGACCAGAAAGCAGGTCCATGCACGTGTGTATGTGTGCGCGTGCACGCGTGTGGCCGGAGCACAGTGAACGGAGGCTGGAAGATGTGCGGGAGTCAGGCGATGGCCACGGAGGAAGGGCTGTTGGTTGGGGTCAGGGGCCTGCATTTTTGGGAGGTTGCAAAGGGAGCTATTGGAGGGCTTTAGCAGGAAAAATTTACTTAGTTAGATTAGGTTTTTACAAAGATTACTCTGGATATAGCACAGAAAATGGACTTTTGAAGGGCAAGTATGAAACGCACCAAGACCAACTAGAAAGGTTTCTCACCTGCTAAGTCCAGGTGAGAGAGGAAGGCCGTGTAAGGTGGGATTGCAGTGTAAGGACATGAAATAAGGGGACAGGGGTGTGATGCGCATTCTGAGGAAGTAATCACAGGGTTTACTGATGGTTTAGAGTGTCCAGTGGTGAAATTAGAGAAATCAAAAATAACTCCAGCTGTGACAGGGAGAACACAGGCGGGAAGCAGATTTGGGGGAGGACCATTAGTAGTTTGTTTGGTCCGTGCTACTTTGGAGGTCAGACTTTGTCTCAAGGAGAAGGGAAGAAGCAGTTCGAGGCACAGGTTGAAGCTGAGATGTGAATTTCAGTCCCCAGCCCATAGACGTTATTCCAGCCATGGAACTGAGCAAGGCCCCCGCAAGGTGTATAGAGCGCACCCCTGGCAAGGCCAGTGTGGGGATCTGTAAAGGCTGGTCCTCCTTCAACTTGGGCTGGATTAAATTTTTGTCAGTGAGGTCTCTGGCCCACTCAGCATCAGTAAATGGTGCTGCAGCAAGTTACTTAGTGAAATTTCTGTCCCCAAGGAAACACATATTCCAGCCTAACAGGAAGTCAGTTGGCAGAGATGGAAATAGATCATCGGCTTATGTCTTCAGCTGTCTGTTCCATGTGTCAAGCACGGCTCCAACCCCTAGTCAAGAAACAATCATTGCAGAAGCCAGGGATGGTATTTTCAAGGCAGCAAGATGACCCTGAGTTTTGGGGCCTGGGACTCACCTGGTAAAAATTTTTCTTTTTCCATATGGCTGTGGCACCTCCTTAAGGCTTGTCTCCACATCTGCAAAATAGTAAGGCATGATGATACCCATCTTATAGGGTTCTTTCAGGAAAATAAGAGACATATGAATACTGTACATAACCTACTTTGCATGTTTTATATTTTATTATTCCCTAGTTAGTAGAATCTTTGATTTTGATATGATAGGTCTTAGCAATTTTTTTTGGTGTGAATTTTTTACTCTTGTTTTTAATATACTCACCAAAAAATAGTAATTAGTGTTCTTGAAGTCTATAACACTTTTCTTTCTTAAGACCAAAGATTGTGACAGATTTGAATTAACTCAGATGCATCAACCTTGACACATCTGGTCTATTGAGTTTAAAGGGTATCAGAAGCTATACACAGTGCTATTCCCAACTAACACGTCAAAACACCCATCAGAGAACTTTTCACTAAATAGTCTAGTTTTCTAAGGGTATTAGCTATCTATTTTCTGTACATTTATCTGATAATATCTCAAAGTATTTATATTTTTCAACCTAGAATAATTAATAAATTTCTGTCTGCTATGAATTGTAATATCCTCCTTTTTTGTCCTCCAATGTTTCAAGTGGTTCCAATGAATTATGTGTGCTGGAATAACTTATCCGAACCCCGCAGGCTTCATACATTTGGTTACGTCTTCTGTCTGCTTTCATGTTTTCCAAGCCCAGGAGATTCCCCCCCTCCTTTTTTTTTAGTGTGTCTGCCTATTCCTTTATCCCTTTGACCATTAATTGGAAAATTATGACATTTAGAAAGGACATTTCTCAAAACCATGGGAATCCTTGTATTTGGACCAGATGTTAAGAGAATTTTAATAGAGGGATAAAACATCTGTGACAATGAATGGCAGAGTCACAGAAGAAAAGGGAACTTGAATAGCATTTTAATGGAAGTATAACTATTGTAAAGAAGGTAGAGCAGTGCATGTGGATTTGCCTTCTTTTTCTCCATTAATTCACATATCAGGTGTCGATTGTTTGTCTACGCTACGTCAGTGCCGTCCAGAGACTGAGGTTTTCCCAGCCTTGTTTTAGAATGAGGCAGATACACAGGTCATTGTAGTTCAGGGTGATAAGGGCTGAAATAGACATGAGTGTTAATGCACAGTGGGACCAGGCGGGGATGGGAGAAAAATGGAAAAATATTCTGAGATGGCTTCTTGGAGGTGACACCTAAGAGTGAGACTGGAGACAGGGAACCCACCAGAAAGCAGCTGAAATTGCAGAAGTAGGAAGATCAGGAGGTTGGGCAGAGTGGAGAGGACAGCATGGATTCTAAAGATGGATCAGGACACAGGGGCTAAATGAGGGGTGAGTTTTGGGAAGACAGAGGAGAAAGGCATGGTGGATGAGCCCTTGGGTTATGAGCTGGCTAGCTGAGTATTGGTGTAGTTGGCTGTGAGAGGAAGGAGAAAGGAAAGAGACAGTTGGCGAAGACAGAAAACAAAGTCCCCTTTAGAGCAGGTACCCCTGGCTTATTTATGTGAAGACACCTATTAATATTTTGATTTACAGATCTAGATTATGGACAAAAGTCTGGGAGAGGGTTCTAGATTTGGGAGTCACCCATTTTTAGAAAGTATATAACATTATGTGAGTTATAAGAGGAAGCCTACTGACTGAGAGCGTGTAGATTGAGGAAGAAATGAATGTCCAGAGATATTGGAGAGCACCTTCATTGAAGGGGAAGGCTAAGAAATAAGAGTTCTGGATGAGGAAGAAATGCAGGGAGATTGGGAAGTTACAGAAACCAGGGAAGACAGATTTGGGGAGATATTCAAGAGAAAAAAGCAGTGGCCACAGATGCTGTGGAGATGTCCAGTTGTGTAAGCTCCCTGGATTTGGCAATCCGGAGGTGACGAGTGACATTGACCAGAGTAATGGCGATTGCAAGTGTGTTCTTCACTCAGCTCCGGCATCTTGCTTCTGCTGTTGGCACAGACTCTGCACCTGGGAGTGGACAAGAGAGAAAATGGCACTCACGGTGCCGTCCATCCTAGCGAGAAACAAATGAGAGCTACGAACGGTGACTTCACACCATGCATGTCATTTATAACTTGGTTATTTTAGTGTGTCCATATTGAACTTCTTGCCTTGAGGAAACATCTCTAGGCAAATCCTTTAGAACCTGTTTCGAATAGTTACGTTGCCTCGAAGGCCTCGTTATGTAAGCATTTTTTTCTCCTTTTCTTTCTTAGAAAAGGCTCTCACTGGTTTAGCTGACACAGAAGTAGATTGGATGAACTTTCACTTAGTTTTAAAACCTGCTGACAGATAAAATTAATATTGCCTTTGTGTAAATAATAATTTTATCTAATGGACTTCATTTATTTTTATTGTTCCTCCAGGCGATCTGGAGCTAAACAAGGGGAAGAAGGCAAAAGTGTCATAACAGCTCCCTTTGAAGAGAGATATAAAATAAGGTCGCTGGAGCCGAACTGTTATTGAAATGTATAAAATAGTTTAATGTTTGCGTTTTTCCATTTTTACATCGTGAGGTCACTTTATGTAGCCATAAAATTCCATCTTATCCGAGTTCATTTATGATCAAAATCTATGGGTGATAGAGCCAGCTTCTCATTCCATTACCTGAGGGTGGCACAGTTGGTATCGTCCATGTTTTCATTAACACGTTCCTAAAAATGTTCCCCTAATTAATTGATGACAACCCTCTTTCAGTGGAATCCTGGCAGTGAAGGTACATGGGTGAAAATAATATAAAAAGATACAAGTTTTTAAACATGTACATAAATATGGAAGATGTGATATGTTTAGCGAACATCCTGACTCCTTTCGTAGGCTCAATATAATAACAAGAAAACTTTTATTTCACTGTATTTTCCAAAGAACAAAATGTTCACTTATTGTTTTTGAAAAAAAAGATTAGAAGAATCTATTTACTTGGACACTGTACGTTAACTTAATTTTATTGTTTTATTGATTCTTCGTTTAATCCTATTTCCTGCACCGTACCTAGAATATCTGATACTACTGCAAGGAAAGAGCATAGATTCATTCGAGACATTCTTTATATCCCTGAACACAGCAAGGGCTTTTATTCTCCTGAATTGTTTATACCTTCTTTGAACACTCTAACTTGAACTCTTCAGAAACCGCAGCTTTTACCTTCCTCCATTCAGAGGGAATTCCTCCTCCTTCTGTGTTTCTGAAGACGTTGCTTCCACTCGTTTCCTAATTGTCAAAAGATAGATTCTTACTTGTTAGATGACTCTGAGCCATGACCTGGAGGTAGGGGCACTAATGGAGTGCTGTCCCTTGCCCACGGATGACACCTTCACCGTGGTGTCTACATGAATGACACTCCTGAGACACTGCCCATTTCTCCGGCCTGAGTTCATCCCTCATCATTTACTCTGGAGACATGCCTGTGTTCCCAGGGGGTGATTCAGACCATCTCGTCTTGCGGTCCCAAGAGCGTGGTTTCATAAACTGGAGCAGGGAGGCCACGTTGTGCAATCCTGAGAGCTGGTGGGCAGCAGGACCCGTTTTGCTGTGTCCTGTCCCCACACACTTGACTCATACATGCCACAGCCGCAGCCTCCTCAGCTGCAAAGTGTGTGTAGAGGGACTAGATAATTTTGACTTCCCTCCTCACCTTCCAAATTCTGGGAGCCGTTGACTCATTTCTTGTCTCAGATGTACCAGAGACTAAGCCACCCCACAATGGGGCTTTCTCAGTGGCGAGGGATGGGCGGATCATAGATGCCCGATAGGACATTGCTCTGTTATTTCTGATTCATTCGGGCGGCCGACTCAGCGTGTCGGAGCGCATAAACTTGGCACTAGAACTGTGTGTAGATTGTTTACGGTAAAAAGGAGAAGCCAAGACCTAGTCAAAACTTAGAAACACGAAAAGGTTACGTGTCTATACAAAGGCGACCTTTGATGAGAAAGCAGTGAGGTGGCAGGCACCGCTATTGTCCCGTCGGGGTTCCTGGAAAGGAGCTGGCCCGGCTGCAGCGGGGCTGCCCCTGGGTGAAGAGGGGAGACAGTGTGCACGTGGAGTGGTGGGAAGACCGGCAGGCGCAGGCCCCGGCATGAGCAGAGGTGCAGATGTGTGCGCCAGGCTCCCTCCAAGAACCCTGGGTGGGCCGGGGAGAGAGGGGTGGCTGGAGCTGCGCTTTGCAGAGTGAGTAGTGGAGACGGGGTGATGAGGAGGTGACTATTAGCCATTCCTGAAAAGGCACAGTATTTTCTTTGGGAAGCCCAGGAGAAATCCTGAGAGCTGTTGAACAGGCAGGGCTGACGTCAGGACAGGAGTTGACGGTGGTGTGACAGGTCCCATATTTGGCCGTGCCCAGGCGCCTAGATTAGGGGCTGGTTTGCATGGTGGAAATGGTGCTTCAGGGGTTCTGGGGCCGTCCGTTTGGGCGGAGACTTTAGTCTCTGGGTGAGCAGTTCATCCGATCCCCTGGGAGAGGCCAAGCGATGGAAAGAGTGGACGCAGACACGAACCTGTGAGAAGTGCTGCCCAGCGTGTTCCCAGGGGGTGGTTCAGACCATCGTGCATGGGGCCTGGCTTCCTGAGACCTCCTCTCTGAGGCCACCTCACTGGGTCACCTCACTCCTGTGACTTCTTGTACTCTCGCCGGTGGAGGTCCTTGGTGCCGTAGGAGGGCCTTGTGGACTCTGAATTGTGCCAACAGATCCCGTCATGGCCGACTTTGCAAGAGGTCCACGGCTCAGAAGAAACCTAGTCTCCTTCAAAAAGAAGTACATTAAGCTTATGCTAGATCTGTTTTTATTTATAACTGGTTAGATACTGTTCCCTAAGCAAAACTCCTTGTGTAAGCTTTCATTCTTCTGATTTCTTTATTTGACAGCATTTTATTTTTTTTTTAAACGGAACAGTTATTTTCTGTCCCCAGAGCCTATTCAGTTGCAGCGTGGGTGTGAATGGGAAATGTTATTTATTGCACAAACACTTATATACAGAGTTGCACTTATTTAGATCAAGCTTATAGAAAGATCCTCCCACATCAGGAATCTAAAAGAAGGTTTCAAGGATTCTGAAGTAGATGTAACAAAAATGCTTATGTTTTGTAGCCCAAATTGGCCTTCTGTAAATAAATCTTCATGCTGGCAAAATCATTTGTTTCGTATTAACTCACCTTATATATTTTTAATTTTCCAGAAGTTACAGAATGACATTAGGACAACTTTTATTGAAATTGATCCTTTGAAAATTCCTTTAATATATTTCCCAAATGTAGCAAATAGTTATAATTAACATGACCTTCATTTTTACTGAATTTTTGCTGAAATGACTCAATACAAATTCATTTGGCTGATTTATATAAAGCATAATTTGAATAATCTCTCAAGTGATCATAGCTCATTTAATTTCTAAAGAGGGAGAGATATTTTGATATGTATAAATCAGAGGTTCTCAACCAGGGACAATTTGGCAATGTCTGGAGACATGTTTGGTTGGTACGAATGGGGGGGTGCTCCTGGCATCTAGTGGGGGGGGGCCCAGGGATGCTGCTAAATGCACAGAACAGCCCTCAGAACAAAGAATCGTTACTATCTGGCTAAAATGTCAATTGTGCTGAGCTTGAGCACTAAAAGCCGGGTATAAATGTGTTCCTCCCCCACTGCTGATAGGTGAGAGCTCCGTGATTTAGTGGAAGATGGAACTGCTGATTCCAGGAAGGAGGGACCTGGTATTTAGGGCTGTGCCTATTTAGAGTAAAAGCCTGCTCAAGGCATTGGCCGTGCGTGGTAAGATGGTCTGAAAAGCTCACACCTCTACACGAAGACTGCGTATACATGCCCCTCCCTGTCACCTAACCACGATGACTATTTATAGCACCTTTATTTTAAGAAAAAAGGTAACGTGTTATAGTCTGAAAATTATAAACCTCTAAAAATTACCTGTTCTCATTAAATGTGCTTCCCTTACATGGCAAACGTGTAATTTCATCTCATCGCCGTGGAACTACAGGTTCCATTTTCACCGTTCTTTCCCTTGACGTGGCGTTTCCCTCTTCTCTCACCGTCACTGTCCACATCCCAGGGAAAGAATGTTTCCGGCACTTGTGTTATTTTTCTCTTCCTTTCCTTCAGGAGGTGAAGACGGTAGGGCAGGGGTCAGAGTGGTGGCTTGTGCGTGAGGTGCGATTCCACTGCGAGTAGGTCTGTGTGCATGGCTTCATGGTTAACAGAAGGGGATTCCGTGCTGGCTTGGACCTGACGCATCGAAAAGCCAAGTGCAGGAGAAGAATTTACTCTTAGACCCTAGTTGGTCTGAGCTCAGTTTTGGAGCTCATGGCATGGCAGTTCTCCAATCCGCCTCCACACTGGATGGCTGCTTGGTGAGAGCGGATGGAGCGGTGGGCTGCTCTGGGGGGCTGTTGGGTGTCAGGCATGGGTGTGAGCGCTCGGCATCATGCCTGCCACAGAGCTAGCACGTTCCGAGGGCTTGCAAGCACTTTTGTCCACCTTTCTGTATTGTCTTTGTCATTGCTGATCCGTTTTGGTGTGGAGCTGTGATAATCCACCTGCGGCCTTCCCAGGGTAGACTGGTGTGGGTGCCCCAAACCTCACTCATAACAGAACTAGATTATGCCTAAAACGCCTTTAACAAGTGTTATTGTATTTTTAAGCACATCATTTAATGTGCTAAGTCTCAGGTCAGGGGGATAGGAAAAGAGGGACTATTTCATGTGGCTACTCTCTAGATTGGAGGTTTAGAGCAACCTTTAGTTTTGCAGACTATGACTCCTTTTCCAAGAGTGAAAATCATACTTTTAATTTTATAACCCAGAAAAGTGAGCGCTTACGCATCCATTGTCCATCATAGCGCTCTGCCTGGACAGGGATCATGGGCCACTGGATAGATGCACCTCTGGCTCCCTGTTTTTCTCCCCTTTGCACCCCCACCTTCATACCGAGGGGCTCCTGCTCCTACGGAAGCTGTACTCTTGCCTTGTCTTGGTTTGCAGTCCCTTCACTTTCTTCTCTGCCCTACCTGAACGTTTTGGCCAATGAGAGCATTCTAGAATCCCTTACGTTCTTAGCAGCCCCAACCTTTGACATGCTCTGAGGTTCTTAGTCCTGGTGAGTCCCACGATATGCCCTTTATATCCGCTCCACACCTGCTGCTTATCGGTGCATGCTGCTGGTTCCTCTGCAAATTCATACATGCATAGAGAGCTGGGTATGCAGTTGGCACTCAATAAATATTGGATGAGTGAGACACTCTAAACTCAGCTGGACCTTTGGGCTTCTAGTCAGGTTTAATCATATTGGGTCAACTCCTGTGAAATTCCTCCAACATTTTTCTACTCTTTAATTTAAAAATTCCATCATCCCTTCTTTGTCCTATCTGTCCATTTGCTTTGACTCAAAAAATACACACTGTGAAATTTGGTGCACCCCCAAATGAATGCTTTCTCCATCTCGAAATCTCACCATAGCTTCATGCGCACACTCCTTTTTAAAGACGGGGCCTCTTTCCTCCTACGTTCTTTACTGGGACCCCAATAGCTTCTCACCTCCGTTTTTCCTAAATATTCTTCCATCTCCTCCCCTATTCAATATACAATCTCTTCTTCACTAACCACTTCTCAGGAAAGAAGCCACATTTAATCATCTGTTTTCTCTACCCTAAAATTTTCCTAACTTTTATCTTTTAATGCTTACCTGATTTCACTGAATTGTCTTTGGTCACTTAACGTTAAAAGTGGCCACGCACGTTCTATTCCACTTTCCTCCATGCAGTTCCTTCTTGGTTCATTGCTGCATGGATTCTGTTTTCTCTTCTGGCTGTCACCCCGACACTGACCATTGACTGTTGACTAAAGCCAGTGGTCTGTGCTCTGCCTGGTCAGGGTGCTGTCAGCTAGTCCTCGTTTTTAAAGGTGTGGCTTCTGTGCTCCACCCTCACTTGATCTCCTCCCCTTGATACGCCTGTCTCTGTTCTCAACACCTTGGTGTGCTCACTTTTTCAATTACTGCCTCATATAATAATAATAATAATATCTCATTAGGTTTTTTTTTTTATTTTTGAAGTCATGCTTCCTGTAGGTGAGCATCAGCCACATCCAGGATTTCAACCATTCCAAACACTATAAGCTACCTCTGAATGCTTTTCTTCCTGAGCACCCAAACTGGCTTTTCAACAGTGTGCTGCATTTCCCTGAATATTCATTCAGCATCTTAAGCTTAACATGTGCGAAACTAAACGATCCTATTCTCATCTAAACAAAATTATCCTATTCAAACGAATGGCACCCCTGTCCTTGAAGTCACTTACATTATCTGTCTTGAGTCCATCTGTGCCTCTTTGCTCTGTGTTCCCAGGTTTAGCAGATTAGAACAACAACCGTTTTATTGTATTTTGTATTTTTGAGGGGTTAGGAATTTGGGCAGGGCTCAACCTGGTGATTCTTTTGCTCTCGTGGTACTTACTGAAGTCACTCAGTGGGTTTCAGCTTGGCTCACATATCCAGTGCCTCAGCAGGATTGGATGGGTCAGAGGCTGGGCACAGCGTGACCTGCCAACCACAGCATCTCAATGTGGTCTCCCTAGCTTATTGATGCAGGACGTCTCAGGGAAGTTGAGATTCTGACCTTGTGTCTCCATGTTCCAAATAACGTATTCTAAGAGACAGGAAGTAGCAACTACCAGTCTCATGGAGCCCGGACTTGGAAACTAGCACAGCATCTCTTCCGTTGCATTTGATTGAGCAAAGCAGTGACAGAGCCACCCTAGATTCCAGGCAGGGAATGTAGACCCACCTCTCCATGGGAGGAGCGTCAGAATCTGTGGGCATCTTTAATTTGCCGTACTTCCCTTCACCTGCATTCATTGTGTGCTGTGTTTACCTTTTTATTCATAGTGACACCACCCTGAAGTCGCAGCTCCATTTATTTCCCTTTTGAACAGTGGCAGTTCAAATTAACTTCACCTCTGTACCCTTCTCTACCCGTATGTATGCTATTTTGAGAATGAGCTTAATAATATTCATAAGGTCTTCTAATATTATTAATAATTCACTATGGTACCTGTTGCCTAAAAGTAAAGACCTCATTCCTTAGCGTAGTTTGCTTCCTAAACAATACTACTTCCCTTTATATTTCCTGGGGTCTGGATCGAGGACAGTAAACCATTCCCCAAACATGCTGCTGACCTCTCACTCTTTCCCCTCCATTGTGCTTCTCCATCGTCTTCCCCGGGGTTGGAACGTCCTTCCCGAAACCTCTGTCTGTTGGAATCCTCTGTATCCTCCAGCATTCAACTTCTCCACGGACCCATCCTTGAGTCGCAGTAGTACTATCCTAGAACTCCCACGGCACTCCTGTTCTTTTTAAGGTTTGCTAACAGCTTGGATTATAGTTATTTTTACAAGCCTATCTTGTTTTAATGCGTGTTAATCTTTTAAATTGTTCATAATCTTTAAAGTCTCACTGCTCCCTGCACAGGACTTTCATTTCACCCAGTAGGTGCTCAATATAGATTTTATTTGATTCACATTTGATCTCTAGCCAGAAATGTTGCTGGCGGGTCATCTATAAATGTAACAAATTTAACAAGGTTAAATTTACCAAGTGTGGATGATTTTTAAGAGTTGGGTAGCATAATATTAATCAGCTTATTAGTAAAAGACAATGGTCATAGCCTTATTAAAAATAGGTCTTTTGGATGTCAAAAAGGGATAGGCAGGGATCTGCAGGGCTTCCATATGTAGATTTGTGTTTACACAAGGGGGTAGGAGAATTGTGCAAGGGGAAACCAATAGATGATCACAACTATTAATCTGCATTTTTTAGGAGTGACTGTGATCACTCAGTGGAGCTTATACTTGAACATTTCTCCTTTTATAATAAATAGGCTATCTCATAAAATTATTGGCAGAAAGAGAGGTCTGTCTTGAGACACACACACACACACACAGAAATATTACCTAGAAAAGGATGTTGGTCTAATTTCTCTGAGCTCTCCTTCGTCCCCACAAAGTCAGCGATGGAGCTTTCCCAAAAGGCCACCTGCCAGAGAGCCTGAGCTTACGGTCACCCAACTGCTGTCTTTTGTGTGTTGTAGGCACTTTCCACACATGAGGGGAAGACGAGCTTCTGTTTAGAAGACGAGCGCCCAGAGTCGGAGGCCCCCTGCCCACCATGAAGGGGACCCGTGTCCTTGCGTGGCTGCTCTCAAGCCTGGGGCTGTGGAGACTCGCCCACCCGGAGGCACAGGGCGCGACTCAGTGTCAGCGAGCTGAGCACCCAGTCATTTCCTATAAAGGTAAGGAGAGGCAGCCTCCGATTGCAAAGCCACTGTTTAATAGCACATGCTGCATGCAGTGATAGAGGGTAACAGAGTGGCTGCTGCTCTGGTATTCTGTGAGGCTTGTTTTAGACATTGCTTAAAATAAAGGCAAAACTGTAAAATCCTCTGTCATAAGAATTTCATATCCAGAAACGGATCACTGCCTCAAGAAGGATCGCAGACAGGCATGACCACTGGTGGGAAATCCCATTATTTGAGCCCATCTTTATTTAACAGGGGCTGCCGGTCTCCTGTGCATTTTTACCAGGGCATTAAAATGTGACCCACATAAATCACAACGAAACCAAGTAAAACAAAAAGTTCTTCACTTTGGCATCTTCCTTCAAAGACTCAGTCGTGTCATGAAGCTTGGACCTTTGTGTGTCCAGCATTGTAGAGCGGCAGAATTGTTTGCATGTCTCAAGTATGTCCACACAGTGGTAGGATTAGTTAATTCATCTGTGTGTCCACGCATTTATTCTTTCATTCATGGAAATGTCTTTAGCTGAGGTCCTTCACACCCAGGTGCTGGGAGCATTTACAGGGGGAAACAAGTAGTCTTTGTCCCGTCCTCAGGGAGCTTACAGTTATATTATCAGCCTACATATGATTAATCTGACATTGTATTCTAGTAATTCATGCAACAAATAGATTTCTATTTTGTTATTTTTAAACTTTGTATCATAAAAGCATTCAAATACTTATGAAAATTGAAAGGATAGTCTAAGGAACACCCAGCACCACATTTATCAATTCATGGCCCATCAGTTTTTCATTTAAATTCCCACCCGCACTCCATGACACAACCAACAAATTATTTTGAAGCAAATTGAAGAATTCATGTTATTTTATCACATTTCAGTTTATAACTCTCAAAGATAAGGAATTCACAATAGCATTATCACAACAAACAAACAAACAAAACCCCAAACAAAGGAATAATTTCATAAAATCATGAAATGTCCACTGAGTATTCAGAAATCATCAGTGGTCTCATGACTACTTAAGCAATTTTTTTTTTTTGGTCAACAGTTAGATCCAATCAGGATCTAAATGAAGTTGAAACATTGTAGTTGGCTGGCATATTTTTTAAGTCTCTTAATCTTTTATTGTTTTTGTTGTTGTTCTCTTTGCAAATTAATTTTTGTAGAAACTGAACTCCTTGTCCTGTAGAGTTTTCCACAGTCTGGATTTTGTCCGTTGCATCCCGTTTGTGTGGCTCTAATGTTTCTCTTTCCCAAGTGTCCCTGTAAATTCCTAGTGACACCAAGGGGGCTGATTAGATTCAGGTTCAAACCGCTTTATCCTGACTGTGTCGTGGCTGGTGCTGCGTACTTCCATTGGGAGGCAGAGAGCGTCCAGGTGGGAGATTATCAGTCACTGGTGATCGCAGACTAAATCTACTGATTGACTCCTAGGTGCAAAACTGGGATTTTCTAATTTTGTTTTCTTCATTTAATGGTTGGGATACATTTATATAAACTAACTTTCCTTCATCAACTATTTGAATATCCTGGAAGTACAGCTCATATAGGAAAGGCAAAATAACTGCTTTCCCTTCCCTACTACCAGATTTTTTTTTTTAGGATACTAATAAGGTGGTTCTCTAACTTCCAACTGGTCACCCATTGGTCAGCCAAAGGGGATGAATAAGATATTAATACTATGATTGCTTTTTTTCCTTCTTTTGATTATTAGAATTATTATTAATACATGAATGCTGACATATTTGATGTCTTTTAATCCATGTAGCTTTTGTCCTTCTAGATGGTGACATGGTGGCATTTCAAGCCCAGGGGAGCCTCTTGGGGTTGGCTCCTGAGTTCTTGCACCACCAAGAGCCTCTTTACTCTCTGGGTTAACAGAATATTCCTGTTCCTTTCGCCCACTTCCTTCCATGGATCTGGGAATCACCCATGTCTGGCTGCTATGAGCGCTGGACATCTTAGGTCTTTTTAGTAGACAGTGCTAAGAAAAACATTTAAAAAAATAAAATATACCGTAAGCTTCTCCTGATACTTCCAGCTCATCTGCAGGACTCCAGAGTATTTTCCTCTCCCCTCTTCTGTCTCTACCTGTTTCTCTCCCGTTTCTCCCGTGTGAAGAGTCCCGCGTCTCTGCGGGTCGATCTCATCGTTCCTCTGCCTTTTCCCGCAGTGCACACTCACCTGTTTCAGAATAACAGTTCTGTGCAGCCCTAGTTGTTTTTGATTATTGAAAACCCCTTTCAGATTATATTTTTTCTCTACTTTTGGTCCTCAGGGAATATATTTTACTGGAGAATTCAAGCAAAATTACTGCTTTAAAAATCACTTGAAATAATTTCCTTCTGTGTGGTTATGGCGCCAACCCAAAACCCAGTTAATTTCATTGTTTAATTTTGCTTTTGATTTTTATAGATTCTTAAAACTTACAAAAAGTTATTACATAGTGTTTTGAAGTCGAGTTCTTGAAAGGAGGAGTATTCAGAGGAATCTAGCTTTGCTCCCTGTTTTCTTTACCACGCTCTCTCTCTCTCTGCACTTAGCTAACCATTTACTTCTATTTCGTGGTTTAGGCTGCTTTTGTAATATAAACAAAGCAATACACACACATAAATATGCAAATATACATCCATCCTCTCTTTTCTCAGATAAACGTGACACATATACATATAAACTTGTCTCTATGCAGCACTTTGTAGCATAATAATATATCCTGGAGCCTCCTCTGTGGAAAAATAGTGAGATTTATGTCATTCTTTTTCCATAGCCACCCGTGCCCTGCCACGTGGTGAACCCTAGTCTGTGCAAAAATTCCCTATTGAGGGATGCTTAGGTTATTTTATGGCATTTGTGACCACGGATAGTGTTTCAAGGAGTAGTGCCTCTGGCAAACATCATTTCATATTTTTGCAAGGGTACCATTGGAAGAGACTCCTAGAATGGGGATTTCTGGGTCCCACGGCAGATACGGATGTGGTTTTCCTATGTGTTGTCCAATTCCCTTTCATGAAGGCTGCACCATTTTGCATTCTCATTATGCTGGGTGTGAGTATCTGTTTCCCTGCAGCCATGCCTGCAGCGTGGGCCATTAGGCTTTGGGGTCTGGGCCAAACTCAAAGTTCATAAATGGTGTCTCAGTGTATTTTTAACTTGTATTATCAAATTTTGAGTGAACACTCAATGAAAATTTAATAGGATCTTATTATGTACAGGGTCTGTGATAAATATTGAGGTGATTGAAGCAAAAAGCATAGTCCCTGTTAAAGGGGTTTGGACTGTTCTTAGGGATATGGACCAGAAGGGCCATTGCACTGTGTTCTGCCAAGGGCCCTAATGGTGTCTATGTTGGGTGCCGTGGAGCCCATGAGAGGGGCTCTAGGCAGACTCCTGGGCTGTAGGACGGTGGTTCAGGAATGTTTCTAGGGTGAGGCCATGTCAGAGGTGAGTCCCAAATGTTTGTTAGAAGGTGTTTATGAAACTCATGGAGGGAGAGGTATTCCAGGGAGAGGAAAAGAGCAGGTGATAAGACCTGAAGTGAGAGAAAGAGCGTCACACGCAGTAAGGACATCTGACATCTTGCTTTCAGTCAGAGAGGAGAAGGTGGAGGGGATGAGTCCCATGTGTGAGTCGCTGGTGAGGATTCAGTAACGTGTGGCATTGGAAGGCATCTCAGGTTCTCCCTCTACCTGGAGGATGGAAAATGCTGCAGGGAGAGCCCATTCCAAGGCTGCTACTGTGATCCGAGGGAGGAGGAAGGAGGGGCTGAAGTGAGGGGAAGGGAGAGCAGAAATGTGGGGAAGTGGGTGGGTTCTAGAAATTTGAAGGGGGGGTTGTTGATGATTTCATGGGCATAGACCAGGGAGGAGGAGGAAGCGCCGAGTGCTTCCCTGTGTTCTTGCATGTTGATTCCATCTAGAGTCAGGGAGAGAAAGCAGATGTGAAAGATGAGATGATTTTAGATTGAAAAGGCTGAGTTCCCGGGAGCCATCAGGTGGAATCATCTAGTTTGAGTGGAAGGCCTCATGGCAGCCCAGAAAGGGGAGATTCTCAAGGAGGAGGGGCCGTCTGAGTATCCGATGATGCGGAGTGTTCGGTGTAGGTGTGGGCCAGGAGGTGGAGTGACAGACTTGTCCTGGTGTGCTTGGGACTTTCCTGGCTTTAGCTCTCAAAGTCCTGTGTTCTGGGGAAACTGGGACAGTTGGTCACCCTCCCAGAAGTTCTGTCATCAGTGAGGTATCAGCATCTTGGTGCTGCTGGAGCAAATGACTAAACACTGGGTGGCTGGAAGCAACATAAATGTCTTTTCTCACTGTTCTGGAGGCCAGAAGTCCAAAACCAAGGTGTGGGCAGGGCCAGGCTCTCCCCGAGGGCCCTAGGGAAGAGTCCTTCTTTGCTCCCAGATTCTTGTGGTTGTCTGCAGTCCTTGGCATTCCTTGGCGTGTAGATGCAGCACTTGACTCTCTCAGCCTAGTTCATGGCGTCCTCCCAGCCTGCCTGTATGTTTCTGTCTTCTCCTCTTTCTATAAGGACATGAGTCATAACAGATTTAGGGCTAACTCGACTCCAGTATGACCTCATCTTAAACAATTCATCTGCAAAGGTGCTATGTCCAAATATTGTCACATCCACAGGTACCTTTGGTTAAAACTTCAATATATCTTTTTGGGGGGGCACAGTCAACCCATACCAAACAGTATTTATCAGAGCAGTTTAAGGGCAGTGTTGGGGGAAGAAACAACATGGTGATGGGTGGGGGATACATGTAAGGTGAAGAACTAGATATGAAAGAAGAGAAGTATCCTCTCAGCCAGGCGAGGGCTTGAGGACAGGGGACAGCTCTTAAAAGAGAATATTTAATTGTTCTTAAATGATGATGGGAAGAGCCAAGTGGGTGAGGGAAGAGGCTGAGTAGAGAAGAGAGAGGGGGAGATAATTTGTTCTGCAAAGTCCCAGGGCTGTAGGAGGGGATAGGATGCTGGGAACAGTTGGGGTTAGGTGGTAGGACTCCACCTCCAGTGGGCCTGGAGGGAGGGAGGGAGGCCAGGGCACCCAGGATGAGGGACAGTTAGTGGGTGGGGGCGGAAGGGAGGGGAGTTCCTGGCGACCTCTGTAGCGCCTGAGGGGGAGGAGGCAGGCCACTGGCCAGGAGGACGGGGGCTTTAGGAAGGAAGTTCTCTGAAGAAGGGCTGAGACTATTGATCAAACACACACACACACACCACACACCTCCCTGTGGATGTTAGAAGCCCAGTCTGGCCTTGAAATGGCTCACGTTACAGCCCAGCAGGTGGCCACAGTTCATCCACATGAACACTTTTTTGTAAGGCAGGATTCTACAAGAAAGTTTGAGAAAGTAGAATGAAACACTGATACGGGGGAATAAAGGAAGACCTGGGTAATCTCGACGTTTAAAATCCTGATTTCCATGCACACGTAAAATGCCATAATTTAGCAGTAGACACTGGAGGCGTTCTCACGAGAGGCAGCTAACAAAGTAGACCCGATGCTAACATAACACCTTCGTGCATCTTAGCATGTTTTGTCAAAGTCTTGGTCTGATTTACCTGGCTAGGCAGAAGATGCTGGAATGATCCTTTTTTTTCCAGCTTCAGTGAAATATTTGCCACCGCGGGCTCCTCCTGTCTAGCAGAGTTCATCGCACAACACTCGCTAACAGCTTGCTGTGTTTGCAAGGTTACTCCCTTGACTGCATGTTCTGGAATATTTATCCCTGATTGTGCAGTGGCTGCTAAAACACTCTGACCCATTACAGATGCACCATTCAAACTTATGTCCTTGTCATTTGCTTAAATGTCTGTTCCAACGAAGAGGGAAGAAATAGTGACCCTTCAAGACAGCATGTTTCTCAGCATGCTTATGGAGTCTCATAACCGTCTCCGAAATCAGTTTTAAATGTTTAATGTCTACTTAAGGCGATAGTGCCATATTCTGCTTTTGTTTGTTTATTGATTAAAGTTTACTCAGCATGCTGGCTATTTGCAGAGCATGCTCCTGTTATAGGAATTGGTTTATGGGGAGCGATTTCACATTACGCACAGAGAAGGATCACTGGTGGAGTGAGTCACGCCATACTTGGGCTTCCTTTGCCTTGGAGCCTTAATGTCAGGATAATTTGGAGACCTTTCTTTAGGGTCTCAGCTAGTGACATTTCTTATTCATGCCTAAGACTCAGGCAGGGTGCTATGGATTTGCAGTCCCCAGTCTCTGGGATGTTTATCTTTAACTCTTGGTGTTCCCATAGAGTGTCTTCCTACTCTTGAGTTTACTGATTGGCTTGAAAATTGTTCTGAAACTATGGAAGAACTGTATGGACTCTTAGTGGAGATTAGCACCAATTGGCCCCAAGGGCTTGGGAAGGGCATCGAGCTCATTGAAATGGCTATTCCAGCTTCATCCACCACCGGGACGGGCTGGGAGGTCGCTGCTGGCACTCTGCTGCCTTCCCGAAGGACCTTGGGTTTAAACAGCTGCCTTTATCCCCACATGCAGTCTTATGTGATTAAAAGAGTCATGGCTGAAAATGTCCAATTAGGATTTTAAACTTGGACTCTATTCTCATACCCTGGTTCGAACGATTATTTTTCATGGATGCTGTATTTTTCTTTTGAATTGTATACGTATGTTACATTACATTTAAGTGTGTATTAGAAGCACTGCTTTGTTAAATGCTGACAATAAAAATATATGATGTGTTTTGTAACTCTGAGTTGGCTCTTTTTCACGTTATCTTACCGCGAGCCCCAGACCCCCTCGCACTCTGAGAGACTCTCTTTCTGCCTCTCTCCACGGTGGCCATGTGCATATGTCCTGTTGTCCTGAGAACTGCCATTCCTACCTGTTCTCCTGCTGCTTGCTGCTGTCCCCTTGATGTCTGTGCTGTCCCTTGGAGCGCTGGCCATTGCTCAGCCTGCCACCTGTTTCTTTCGGGGCTGCAGAAGGCAGAACCTGGGCAGGGTCAAGGCACAGCAAACGGTGCCCCCTTAGTTAGAACACATGGACGGGATGCTGGAAGGACCAAAAATTCGTTTCTGTCCCATGGCTGTGCATGCATGTTCCACGATGCTTTGTTTTTTCTCTGGGTTTTGGCTGTCTGGGGTCTAATGCCCTAAGCACTCAAGTGGAACCATGGTCCTGGCAGAATTTCACCCTCATTGCCATAGGAGGGGTGACATATAGTATAATGTCTATATATAATATATATATATATAATAATTTCTAGAATTATTTCTAGAATCCCTATAAGGTTTCAGAGCTTTTGAATATACAGACTGCGGGTAAAATTGTTTCCTGTATTTCCTTCTGTTCATCTACTCTCAGATCTACCATTTTGACCCATGCAAATCATAAATATGTGTGATTGCATGTTTATTTCCTACTTTCTCCAGGGAGGAGTTAAGGAAATTTATTTTAATTAAAAATGGATAGCATGAAATCACTTTTAATATTTAATTTTAATACTTTCATATGAATCTGATTAAAATATAGCAAGATGTCACTAACTGTTGAAAACTGTCTTGAACTCAACATTTTTCTCTGTAAACTGAAATTTACATAAACCAAGTGTGATTCTCTCTTGTTTCATAACAGGATGTGAGTTATCCTCCTAAGAGTTACTTGAGGAGGAAAAGTGTTGTTACGGATCTTTAAAAAGTCCTTTGTTCCATAAATAATTTGTCTTTTTGTTATCATGCGTATGACTGAATTTTTCATATAATATAATGTCAAAACCACTTGGGCAAAATATTCGAACCTATTTGCAAAGAAGCAACTAAGGTATAAGCACACTGCCTGTTTTTACATTTAAAACTACATTTGGGGAAACATTTCTGATTTTAAAGTATATTGCTAGTTTTCTATCTGGAGAAATGGAATATTAAGAAAAAACACAACTTTTCAAGCCTATAATATAGGCATATAGTGATTATTCATGAGGGCATGGAGGTGTTAAAAGAAAATGCGGCATAGAACCACTATATGTTATTAATAGGGTGAATTGGTTCTAGTACCTAGATTGGGCTTTTATGTTATTGATTTTTGACTGAAGACAGCTAAGAGAGTCTGTTGTGTGTTTTTTATAAACAATGATTAGGCTCTGATGAAAATTATTTATTGAATTTTGAAAATTATTGATAACTTTCATGTTACTTTTGCATTCTAGGGCCACTAATGATATAATTCATAAGACTGGACATCTGTTTTTTATTTTCAGATAAAACTTCAATTGGTTTTTGTTCATTTGTATCAATAGGGAAATCCTTTTTAATATTTTAAGCATTCAAATGGATTGCTTTATAAGTGAAATAGTGCAATGTGATTGAATTAAAACTGGGAATAAGAATTTGTAAAGTTATTGTCAAGATTCTGATTTAAAACAGTCATTTCATTGGGCCTCAAATGGTATGTTATTGTATTTTATTTATCTTTAAACATATTATAGTCTTTCTAAGCATTAAATGGGCAATTCATCCATTTCTCAGAATGAAGGTAGATAAAAAACCTTATCTTTATGTATGAAGGAAGAGTTGGGGATTAAATAGAGGGTGAGTAAGGTTTTAATTAGGCAGTATTTCTGTTGGATTATGTCCTCTTGTCTTCCCCTAATGTCAGAGCAAGGTAAGCAAGTATGGTCGCATTTGCGAGACAAAGCTTGTGTGAACTCCAGCAGACAACGGGGGTGAAATTTCTCTGTTACCAACATGACAGAGAAAAGACTAAATTGAAGTTTCTAAATTTTTATTCAGTTTGTCTTTTAATGAAATCAACACTTTGATTTTTTTTTTTTTTCTGAATCTTTTTTAGCATTGAATGGAGAAAGGCGAGAAAGTAGACTCTGGCTTGAGGAGGGATTATTCTTTAATTTCTCTTTTGTTCGCCAGAGTCATTCACGTGACTCAGGGGCAAGTCTCATCACAGGAGTTGCACTGGGCAGGACGCCTCCTTAGTCATCACCAAGGACATCGCTGGACTTGTAACGCCATCCTCAGTGATGTTGTGTGCTGGCGTTTCAAGATGAGCAGATTCCTCCAATCCCAGCTATGGCAAAGTCTGGGTAATGCTATTTGACCATTTCAATCCTGAAAATACCTCTGGGCAGTGTGTTAGATGGACTGCAAACCCTGTTAACTAAAATCAATGAAGCAAGACCCAGATGCTGGGAACCGCTGAGCAGATGGCTCCTGGTAGCCCTCAGAAGGTGATTAACGATTGTCATTCTCATTTGTTTTTGGTTTTTATGCCACTTGATTCTGTGGCCTCAGAGTCCAGAGCATTTTAGCTTCTGCTTATTTGAAGATAAAAGAAGATGTCCTGTTCATTAATAATTTAATCAATATTTATTGAGTGCATATTATGTGCCAGAAATTGTTTTAGTCACTGGAATTACCCCAACAAACAAAACCGATACAAATCTTGGCCCACGCTGAGTTTATGTCCTATTAGGGAAGACAGACAATAACAAGACAATATGTTATGCAGTGAGTTCCATAGTGATAAGGGCTGAGGAATCATATAAAGCAGGAAATGGGTTAAGTGAAGGGAAGGGTTTGCAATTTTGATTAGGACAACCAGGTGTACCTGACATTTACTTGTTGCCTATAAGCTCCACCACTGCCTTCTTTTGCTCGGCTCTGCAGGACAATGTTGGAAGACTCACACTACCCAAACTGATTAAGACAATGTGGTAATTGCACAAGGAAAATTATAAGGCAATGCAACAAAAAGCAGAGACTGGAAATTTTGTCAGTTAATTTTCAATGAAGATTCCTTGGTAATTCAACGAGGAAATGGTAGTATTTTCAACAAATGGTGCTGGGAAAATTGGACATCTTTTTTGCAAAAAGTGAACCCTAAATGTTGCTTCACATAGTATACAAAAATTAACTGATACAGATCTTAGACCTAAAGTTCAGAAAAAAAATTATAAACCTCGGGAAGAAAACATGAGAGAAAAAAATCCCAAATCTTTGGTTTGGGAAAGATTTCTTAGCTAGGATACTAAAAACAAATAATAAACTGTGTACTCTCTGCTCACTGGCCCTTTGGTATTAAGGTAATATTGGCTTCATAGAATGAGTTGGAGAGGATACCATCCTTCTCAATGTTGTGGAATAATTTATATGGTATAGGTATGAGTTCTTCTTTGTAGGTTTGGTAAAATTCATGTGTGAACCCATCTGGTCTGGGACTTTTTTGTTGGGAGATTTTTAATTGTTGCTCCAATTTCTTTGCTTGATATCGGTCTTTTCAGGAATTCTGTTTCCTCCTGATTGAGCTTATGGAAGTTGTGTGTTTCCAAGAATTTGTTCATTTCCTCCAAAATTAATGCACACAAATCAGTGGCATTCATATACTTCAATAACAGTCAAGCTGAAAATCAAATAAAAGATGCAACACTTTTCCCAATAGCATCAAAGAAAATTGAATATTTAGGAATATGTTTAATGAAGGAGGTGACAGACATGTATAGGGAGAACTACAAAATGCTGAGAAAAGAAACTGTAGAAGATGGAAACAGATAGAAATCCCTACCATGGTCATGGATTGGCAGAATCAATATTGTTAAAATGTCCATACTACCTAAAGTGATCTACAGAATTAATGCAACCCCTATCAAAATACCATCATCATTTTTTACAGATTTAGAAAAAATAATTCTACGCTTCGTTTGGAACCAGAGAAGACCTCATATAGCCAAAGCAATCTTAAACAAAAAAGAACAAATTGGAAGGCATCAGTCTTCCAGACTTCAAACTTTACTACAAGGCTACAGTAATCAAAACAGCATGGGAATGGCACAAAAACAGAGGTATAGACCTATGGAATAGGATGGAGAATCCAGATATAAAACCATCCTCATATTGTCATCTAATCTTTGACAAAGCAGACAAAAATATACATTGGGGAAAAGAATCTATATTTAATAAATGGTGCTGGGATATCCATGTGCAGAAGATTGAAACTGGATACTCACTTCTCACTTCTCATAAAAATCAACTCATGATGGATAACAGACTTAAATCTAAGAGACATGAAACCTTAAGAATTCTGGAAGAAAGCGTTGGGAAGACTCTTTTAGACATGAGTCTAGGCAAAGAATTTCTGAATAAGACACCCAAAGCAATCACAGCAAAAACAAAAATAAACAAATGGGACATGATCAAATTAAAAAGCTTCTGCACAATCAAGGAAACTATCATTAGAGCAAATAGACAACCTACAGAATGGGAGAAAATATTTGCTTTCTACACATCTGAGAAAGGGTTGATAACAAGACTCTATATAGAACTTAAGAAAATCTACAAGAAAAAAATCAAACAACCCCATCAGTAAATGGGCAAAGGACATGAACAGAGACTTTTCAAAAGAAGACAGAATAATGGACAACAAAAATATAAAAGAGTGCTCAGCATCTCTAATCATTAGGGCAATGCAACTCAAAACCACAACGAGATATCAGCTAACTCCGGTGAGAATGGCCTTTATCAAAAAGTCCCAAAACAACAAATGCTGGCACTGATGTGGAGAGATAGGAACACCCTTACACTGCTGGTGGGACTGCAAATTAGTACAACACCTGTGGAAAGTAATTTGGAGATACCTCAAAGAGCCAAAAGTAAAACTATCATTTGATCCACCAGTCTCACTACTAGGCATTTACTCAAAGGAACAAAAGACATTCTATACTAAAGACATCTGCACTTGAATGTTTATGGCAGCACAATTCACAATTGCAAAGATGTGGAAACAACCCGTGTCCATCAATACAGAAGTGGATTAATAAAATGTGGTATATGTATACTATGGAATACTACTCAACCATAAAAACAATGGTGAACTAGTACCTCTTATATTATCCTTGATAGAGTTTGAACCCATCCTTCCAGGTGAGGTATCACAAGGATGGAAAAACAAGCACCACATGTACTCGCCATCAAATTGGTACTTACTGATCAACACTAAGGTGCTCACATGGTAGTAATATTCACTGGGTGCTGGTCAGGTTGGGGTTGGGGAGTTAAACTGACAACTAATAGAAGTGGAGCACACTTTGTATGGGGGAAGGGCTTGCTTGTAGCACTGGCTTGGGCGAGGCAAACACATTACATTTAACCAAAATGTTTGTACCCCCATTATATCCCGAATTAAAAAAGAAACAGAAGAATCTAAAAAAAAAAAGCAATCTATGGAACCCAAAATACTTGTACCCCGTGATACTTTGCAATAAAAGAAATAGTAATACTTTCCACAAGAACAAAATAAAAAATTCTTCCAGCTATTAAAAAAAGGGAAAGAAAAAGCAAAACATCTATGTACTAAACTTTTTTTTAATCTATCATGTATAAAGATACTCTTAGCAGTTAATTATAAGGAAAATATCCAATTTTTAATAAATGGGCTGGATATTTAGACAGTTTACCATATACTAACATCAAGTAGTGAGGGATACCTCTACACACAGCACTAAGTGACTGAAGTTAGAAAGACTGACAATACCAAGTGTTGGCAAGGTGGTAGTATTAACAGGATCTCTTAGGTTTTATTGTTAATAATGCAAGACGGTGCAGCCGCTTGGGAAAGCATGTTATTTCTTTAAAAGTTAAAACATACACTTACCATAAGTCCCAGCAGACACACTCCTAGGTATTTTCCCAAGATTAATGAAATGTTGAATAATGTTTACAGAAAAGTTTTATGCACGTGTTCACAGCAGCTTCATTCTTAATAACCAAAAAGTGTACACACACACAGATGTTCATCAATGGAAATGGACAGTTTAATTATGTAAAATGTAGTACTATTGGGCAATAAAAAGAAAACAACCTACTTACACAGACAACAAACTAGATGCATCTCAAAATTATTATTCTAAGCAAAAGATTCCTGATACAAATGACTGCATATGCTGGATTATTTCATTATGTGTAGAAGACAAAAATGTAGCAACAGAATACCTGTTAATGTTTGCCTGCCTACAGGGTGAGGGGAGGGATTGACTGTAAACATCTGAGCTGATGCAGATATTTTGTATCATGCTAAGGTGGTGGTGACAGGTTGTATACATGTGTTAAAAGTCATTAAATTTTACATTGAAATGAGTAAATATCTTCTATCTAAATTGTACCTCAATGAAGTAATTTAAAAAATTATGTAAGTCCCAACCGTAATGAAGCAGCATAGACTTGTTGAGAATGTGAAATCCAGTAGTCACATTGCTTAACAAATAGCCTATCTGATGAAATGCACTGCTGGGTTTCCTTGGCATTGAGGCCAAGCATTATGTGAGAATTTTACAATGAGAAAGATAGCTGTGAATGATGTGTTACATCACATTTAACAAAATGTACGTATGTATATGTGTATGTACCAGCAAAGCTACTTAAAGTCCAGGATACTCAGTCTTTAATGAAAACCCACCACATAGCCTGTATCATAAGTTTTTCTTCCAAAGTTATTTGAAGGGCTAAGAACTTTATAGTTCAGGTTAACTTGGTATAAGGAAGGTAGTTTATTATATAGAGCATTTCTTCCCCCAATACTAACTCCACTCAAAGGTATTCTTTGGAGGAAAATACTTCTGACTTATGTGTGCTTTCAAAAGATGTCATCACATCTGAGAATTGTTTATTTATATGATTGTTTTTGAATTTAAGTGGTAATATTTCTCAGAATCAGTAGCTATTAAAACCAGAGAGAGGAAATGAGAGAGGTATGTATTTAGCCACAGTACCTTTGGTGGTGAAGCATGCAAATATTCTTTTTCCTTTTAAAGGCCAATTTTCTGTAGTTGGTCCCTCCTTTCTTCCTTTTCCTACAATTTGAAGTGGAGCAATAAGAGGACAATAAGTGTTTAAAGCAGTGCTTTCCAGCAGAACTTTCAATGATGAAGGAAATGCTCATTGTCTGTGCTAACTAATACAGTAGCCATTAGCCATGCGTAGCTGTTGAGGACTGAAATGTTGCTGCTTAAGTAATGAATTTTTAATTTTATTTAGTTTTAATTCGTTAAATTAAACTGTAGCCATCCATTGCTGGTGTCTACTGTATCAAATAGCACAATTATAGACCTTTGGCTTCCAGAGCTACTTAATGCATATTAATGCAGGCTGTTGTTCCTCCACTTGGATGCTGTTATGCCCCGGCCTCCTCTCTGAGTCCGTTGTTTGGAAAGTGTCATGGTTCACATTTAAAGAATGCTGGACTAGACACAGGAAAACTGTGTGATTCACAGGGTTTGGGTTACCTAACTAGATGTAAAGAGATAATCATTCCGGGGCTGGTTCAGAAGCTTAACAGTGTCCCTAAGGATCCAAGCACTGTCATTTTGCTCAGTCATCTTTGTGGAGTTGGCTCTTGCTTTGGGTTTCATTTCATGTTTGGACGACCGCTGGCAGCATGCAGAGGCAGACAGCAGTGGGAGGCTGGGGGTAGTAGCCAGCTTCTTTACTCATCTGCTTCAAATCAGAAGTCAACAACAAAAGCACGGTCTTGTGTGCGAGCTGTGTGCGGAATTGTTTGGATGAGGTGGCCAGAGCTTTGTCACTAGCTGCCTCGAGGTGTCAGTGGAAAGTGGATGTCTGGGAAGAGGGAAGGGGAAAAATGGCCATTTAACTCCTGAGGCCAGCAGGCCTGGGACCAGGCGAAATGAGCGAGGACCTCACCTCTGGTGCAATGTTTAAAGGGCGCCAAGACACCCAGTAGTCAGGATAAATAATATACTAATGCAATATTAAAAAAAAAACCAATATGAATACAAAAAAAATCCATGATGAACAACTATCTAAGTTTTTAAGAAAACAGGATCAGTACAGTCTTCTGAGCTCTATCGAAACTCTGATATCTTTATTTGAAATGATGATAGTTTGCTCACCATGGGCTTTTTTTGCATTAATTTAGATCTTTAAAATATCACATTAAAGTATCTTTTAGCTTGATTACTGAGATTTTTGGATTTTGCACTCTAAATGAGGTCTTTACTAGCCTTGCTCTTGCCCTAGTCCTGGTTGTTTAACAAAACTGTGTTCTGTTAGCAAGAAAGACAGTTCTAGGGCAGCCAACCCTATTTCCACAGCTGTGTAGTTGGTTCTGTATATTTCTGGTGTATCTGCCCACAAATGCTAGTAAATGTTTGCCTGTACGTGTGTTTCTTGGAATATGTCTGCCTCCCCCTTTATAAAACCGTGGTGGATAAATAGAGTACACACTCTACCCCATGCTTCACGTGACGGCTCTTTCCGAGCAATGAGTATTCGATGCATGTTTTAGTGAATAACTGACCATGCACTCTCTTAACTAGAAACAGAAAACTTCACCCAAGCAGATTATTCCCAACCAACTCTGAGATACCCAGAAGAAAAGCAATGCTTTTTCATTTTTATATTTTCTCAGATTTTGAAAGAAATATTATTGAATGACTTGAAATTCAAAAGACGATTCATGAAAAGGTTGGGAGAATACAATTACCTGTTGGTGCTTTTTATCTCTTTTGAGATCCACAATGGAAATTTGACTCTCTTTGAGAATGGCTAAATATGTTCTCACAAACTCATGTCATAAAATTGTGGAGATTATAATTAAGCAATAGGGAAGTTGGTACAAAGTAATCTATCCTTCCTATGAGTTTAATCTCACCAAATCTTCGGTCTGACTGAATACTATTTGATGTTGATAAGCTGTTTATTTGAAACTACTTAAGCTTTTTTTTTTTCCTCTCAAGGGGCATGATAAAAGCAAGCCAGCTCTCATTGAGAAAGCTTTAAAATTCTATTAGGATGTTCCTTGTGAATACAAGTGACGCTCCTTCAGTGAAAATTTTATATGAAAAAAATTTCATCTAGACCTGCGAAGGCTGACTAATATAGATATGTAGTGGGAATTACATTTCAGGGCTATAAAATAAGTTTGTATTAAGGGTCGAATGCATTATTCACACCATTTATAAGATATAAGTTCTGCACTCTCAAAGGTGTCTGCATGAAATTGTTCAACGTCTGCTCTGATTTAATTCAGATTTTAAAAGCTCTTGAGGGCAATCTTTGGAATTTAGGGGAAAAAAAGGAAGAACATATGGAAATAATAAATTTACATAGCTGGTTCTTAAAGATGCTTGATATGAGAAAATTTAACTTAGGAGTAAAAAGAAAGAGTGGGAAGATTATAGTGAACTTTGCATGTGCTTATCATTACTATTCTTATTTAAGACTTCCCCTTCCTTCTGAGCCAAACTTGAGCACCTGTGTTTTTTTTAGCAACCTTTTTTTTTTTAAAACAACCAATGAAATACTGTGTTTCTCCCAGCTACATCCTGCTTCTTCGCCTGCCTACTTCCATATGCTCCATTTTTTTCTGGCCACTTGTGATGCCTTTTTATTTTATGTTTCTTTCATTTAGCCATGCCAGTGCATGAATTAAAAATAGTTCTTCCTGCAACTGAGCAACTGACCCTTTGCAGCTCTGTATCATTTGCCCAGAGTCAGAGTGGGATAATATTCCATTTTGGGTATGTTTTGTAATTCTCAAAGCCTCCGGTTTCCTTTACCTCCATATCCATGTGAAGCTTCAACTGATATCACCAAGAATTTAACACTCTAAGTGAGAGAAGGATACCTCCCAAAGGATGTGTAATTCTATTATGCAGAAACAACTCTTTCTATGACTTCAGGCCAAGTGAAAACATTTGCTAGTTCTGGAGCTATTTTTTAGCCAATCCCACCGTGTGATCTTCTAGAACTTCTCTCATTTCGGCAATTTGTGTTTGACCTACTCCTGCCCCACCATATAATTGCGACCTCCCTTTCCTACTGCGGTAGGTGGGGGCAGCAGCCCTTTGCTGATTTTAAGTGCAGATCTCTCACGTGACCACATCTGTCTCCCTGCTGTTTGTTTTTATTATCTGCAGAACATTAACTGGCCAGCCTGCATGGACAGGGCAGGGGCCATCTTCAGATGGAATAAAACAGAGAAGATTATGTCCGTAATTTGCAATGATTTCCTGTGTGCTATATTTGTTCACTCATAGATTAGAAGGACTTATGCCTTTTATAGTCTGAGATCAGGCTCCTCTGGCCACATAACCACACAAAGTAATGTCCAAAGAACCCAGTGTGGGTATAAGATATCATGAAGAAGTCTGCTCTTATGAAATGTACATTAGAGTCCTGAAATCTTTAATTAGTGGGTTTTTCTAATCCCATTAAAAGAAATAAAAACTCAAAACTAAAAAAATGAGATGCATTCGCAAATAGCATGGTAGGATAGGGAGGCTGTCACTGAGTCCTCCCTGGGACTTAAAGGAGGTGCTGAATGGGCCCAGGCAGCCGTCATTCCTCCTCTGGGCATTTGCAGATAGATGCTTTGGCACATAAAAACGAAGCACGGAGTTGTGGACTGAAGAATTTCTGCTTTAACCTCAGCTCCTAACCACTGAAATCATCTCACATTTGATATTTATCTAGCATAGGAGCACATTACAGTGATTAGGAAGAGTGTGGGCTGGGTCCCAAAACCATGGGGCAAGTAGAGTTACTTCTTGTTCACTTGAATTTTTATGTTCTTCTTTTTTGGATATAATTAATGGTTAAATGAGATTTTCCTTCGTTGTTTAAATTCTATTTTTGGATGGCAGATGTAAAATAGAAAGGCGGGACTTAAAACTACCTATCTTTTCCCTTCAGATTTAAGACATTAGTATTTATCGACAGGAAAATGTTGGAATAGCATTCAAATTCTCCCTGTCCATTTGGGGTAGTATCACTAGTTACTCTGGAATTGATGTAAAAACACAAAGTAGATGGTTATTATGTAGGATTTCCAGCAAAATAGTGGACTGAGTTGATGGGAGAAATACCTCATCTTCATATAATGAATGGCATTAAAACAGAGAGAGCAGCTCTGAAAACAAGAAGGAAAAGGTCCCAGGGGACAGAAATGAAAAAGAAGAGTCAAGTCTGGAATCCTCAGTAAGGACCCAAGCCAAAGGGCCTTCAGGGCTAGGGCTTTAGGACATGCTTGGGGTGGGAGAAGTGGGCTGGGCTTGGGGACTGAGCAGAAACTCAGCTCCCTGTGTAAAACTACGCACTACAGTGGGCTAGTCTACCTTCAAAGTCAAAGTTCAAAAGAACTGCATATTAGCCCCAGGAGAATGGGAAGGAAGCTGACTGTGGGTGGAAATCATCTCACAAAGGAGAAACTGGAACATCAAACCTGTTCTATAGGCTCCCACCAGGTACCTAAAAAAGTACTATTCTTTCAAGGGACGAGCATGAAGACGAGAGCTTAGAATTTAAGAGCGCCCTCTAGTGTTCTTCCTCACTGCAGGTATTTCATAGCTCTGGGATCTTGGGCTCTTGACACAACTTTAGGTCAAGATGAATTAAATGGTGCTGGGAAAATTGGATAACCACATGCAAAGATTGCAACTGGATCCACACATCTCACCTCTCACAAAAATCAACTCACGATAGATAACAGAATATAAACCTAAGGCGTGAAACCTTAAGAATTCCAGAAGAAAATGTTGAGAAAGCTTATAGGCATCCACCTGGGCAAAGAATTTATGAAGACCCCAAAGCAATCATGGCAGCAACAGAAATAAATAAATGGGACCCGATAAAATTAAAAAGCTTCTGCACAGCCAAGGAAACAATCATTAAGGTGAATAGACAACCTACAGAATGGGAGAAAATATTTGCATGCAAAACATCTGATAAAGGGCTGATAATAAGAATCTATATAGAACTTAAGAAAAGTAACAAGAAAAAATCAAACAGCCCCATTAAAAAGTGGGCAAAACACATGAACAGAAACTTTTCAAAAGAAGACAGAATAATGGCCAGCAAACACATAAAAAAATGCTCAGCATCTCTAATCATCAGAGAAATGCAAATCAATATGACAATGAGAGATCACCAACTCCGGTGAGAATGGCCTTTATCAAAAAGTCCCAAAACAACAAATGCTGGTGTGGATGTGGAGAGATAGAAACACTCTTACACTGCTGGTGGGACTGCAAATTGTACAACACCCATGGGAAGTAATTTGGAGATATCTCAAAGAATTAAAAATAGAAATACCATTTGATCCGGCAATCCCACTACTAGGCATCTACCCAAAGGAAAAAAAGACATTTTTACAATAAAGACATCCATACTCGAATGTTTATGGCGGCACAATTCACAATTGCAAAGATGTGGAAACAACCCAAGTACCCATCAATACATGAGTGGATTAATAAAATGTGGTATATGTATACCATGGAATACTACTCAACCATAAAACACAGTGGTCAACTAGCATCTCTTATATTATCGTGGGTGGAGCTAAAGCCCATTCTTCAAAGTGAAGTATCACAAGAATGAAAAAACAAGCACTACATGTACTCACCATCAAATTGGTACTAACTGATCAACACTTACAGGCCCGCCACTCCCCAGCAGGTGCTCACGTGAAGTTATATTCATTGGGTGCCAGGCGGGTGGGAGGGGGATGGTGGGGATGGGTAAACTCACAACTAATGGGTGTGGAGTGCACTGTATGGGCGATGGACATGCTTGTAGCTCTGGCTTAGGTGAGGCAACTGCATTTTATGTAACCGAAATGTTTGTATTCCGATAATATACTGAAATTTACAAAAAAATGAGTCAAAATTTTTTTAAAAAAAAGATGAATTCGGAGTCAAAACCAACATACTAATGAGACAATGAATGATGCTAAGAGTCAGCAGACACAATCATGACAGAACTTTCACCCCAGGTCGATGAAATAGACCAACCCCCAAAAGATTTTAAAACATTTAAGAGATATACAAGTGAAATCGGTATGGTCAGAGCAAGAGATCATGACATAGATGAGACAGAGAATAGATGTAGGAAAAAAGAGTATGGGTTGGAAGAAAATTCTGAGGACATATGAGAATGTAGTGCACAGAGAAGAATAGATTTATCTGTATCTTAACTGGAGTAAGAAATTCATTTCAGTATTTATCCAGAAGTCATAACATGTAAAAATATGTATGACTCAGTCCTACATCACAGAAAAAAAATGAAGGTCATGATAGTGTAATTTTAATCACTTTCCCTCCTTCCTCTACAAGAGAACCATATATTCTTCTCTTACTTTCAAGGAGGGAAGTATGTGATCTTGTATAGACTTGAGTTTTAAAAGAGCAAGATTCCTGCCTTATTTATTGTTGTGCTCCAAACAAGCACTCCTTAGATGTTGGTGGAGAGACTGAGTATATATTTATTTCTCTTCTGCCGAAGAACTTATCACTCTCTCCACTAGAATGAAAAAAATAGAAAATTCGGTATTCAAAAGATAAATTATAGACTGAGAGAGAAAATTATCAAATAAAAAAATTTATCATTTGTGTTTCTTTTTCTTTCCTTTTATCTCTTAGAGTTCTAGTTTTCTTGCATGAATAATGTAAGGAATGATATATGGCATCAGGGCTTTTTCAAAGATTCAGGAATGTATACGTAAAATACTCTTGTTGCTCAGCTCAGAGCTCAGAATATTGTATGTGCTCAGTATGTACTATTATTGGTGTTATTATTTTCATTGCAGTTTTTTAAAATTTTCATCATCATCTGAAATAATCTTCCTCAAGAGCATGTACTAAAGCTTTGGTTCTTTTGGAAGCTGTTGTCTTATTATGAAATGCCAGATACTGGACTTAATAATCATTTATTTGCTTAGGCTGACACTATTGAGATAGTTCTTTCCTGGGGCTGTGTCTCTTAATCTACTTTCTCTTTAGAGTGGCTTTTCTGTTCTCAATTATATGTTTTTGAAAATCAGATTCACTGATGTTTAGACTATTAAAATATTGTCTCTTTTGAAATACATCAGTCTGACAAATTTCTTAAGATTCCTCATGCTGTCAGTGTCAGTCACTAAGAGAATCAAATCCCATCCCTGTTGACAACCAGTGTCCTGTACGTTATCTCCAAGAGTCGTGTTTACTTGATGCCAACTTCAGATTTCTGTTTGTTTTTCCCCTTGTCAGCAAGCAAATAATGACTTGAGAGTTCTGCTAATGTGAGTACTTCACTGCCTAGGAAGCCAACATGATATGGTGCCAAATATAAAGGCAGAATAAGTTGGAATTGGTTAAATTTTGGATTTTTATTTTTAAAAGGGACAAAATTAGGTATAGAGGAATAATTATTCTAGGCGTATAATTTATATCATGACCTCCAGGAGAGGGAGGACTGGCTCATTTCAGATTCCATAAGTGTCAAATCTGTTACCAACTCAGACTCAGTCTGATCATGCTGGGGAATCCCTTCTCTGGCCCATCCGCTGCTCTGGCCACTGTGTTACAAAGGGACTTTATTGGAGAAATATGAAGCAAGCCAAGTATAGCGATGTCAATTTCGAACAATGCCTCACAGTGTAAAATAACACAACTATTTACTAAATGCCTTGCATACTGAGAAAGCCAACTAAGAGGTTAAGTAACTTACCCACAAGCCCATGGTGTTTATGAAACGTAGCAGGAGCTGAACTCCTCACCTGTCAGAGTGCAAAGGTCAGGTTCTAAAATTCTGTGTCCTCTAGCTGTGGCAGGAAGGAGCTGCTACTCTGGCACTCCTACCTTGTGTGCCTGGCCGTGTGTGTGTGTGTACTCATGTGTGTGGTTTGGGTGCTGGCGCTGAGCATCTGGGGGCTTGCCTGGGAGGGAATGTGTGCTGAGCCCTCATGAACACCTTTCTTCAGGTTAGTCAGAGTTTCCTACAGCCTTGTGGGCTACCGTATTTCCAAGAGGGCTCCAAACCGGTGCTCTTCTCCTTGAACCAAAAAGTTTTGAGAGAAAGCTATTTCATCACATACCTCAGTGACCAAAACAAGACCCGCCTTTTCTAGATGGTAGGAAGTTTATCATATGACAGAGGACCAGAGGACTCCAAATGTAGTTTAAAAAACTCTCGTTTAACGTCCCAAGCTTTGTCTTATTTCCCAGTGTCATCGCTTCATCATAGAGTGGGCGCTTAAAGACTAATGTTCATTCTCAACGTGTTCCATTCAGCCGTTTGTTGCACCAGCATGGCTCATTCACTAGATGCATTGTTATGGAGTGTCCCCACTGTGGCAGCCTTTGCGTTAGGTGCTGGGGATGTAGGACGTGGCACCCCTCTGCCGTTTAGTGGGGAACGACAGATGATATGCACATAGGCAAATTGCACACTGTGTCACGGGGCTTGAGAGGGCAAAGCGTGGCCACTGTGTGCACGTGAGAGGTCCTTCTTCTTCTCTAAGTGACTCAAAGAGTGTTCTTCAGAAGCTGTCGTCCCAGCTGGAGTCTGAATGACAGGGTGCAGAGCACCAGGTGAGGAAAGAGAAGTCATGGGAGTTCTGGATGGTCCCTGAGCCAAAAGTCTTTGATGCAGCTAGAGCCCAGAGTGCAGGTCGGGCAGCAAAGAGAATGAGGCTGGAAGTAGGTAGAAGCGGTGTGGTTCTTGGAGGTTCGGTTTTGTGAGCTTTCATCTTAAGGATGCTGATAGGCCAAGGTCCCAAGGGACAGACCAAGGGCACGGCAGGTGGTCAGTGGCAGGATGAGCACTATTGATGGCCTAAGCCAAGGTCACGGTAGCGGGGATGTTGGGAAGTCTGTTCTTGAAGCTGGAGCAGTGGATTCTGAACACGTGGTGGGACAGTGTCACTGTGAGACAACATTCTAGATGACCCACTGTCTCAATCTAGTTCCATTAAAACCCAACGAACCCTTCTGTTTTAGTTGAATTTCAGCACTGCTCAGAATTCCTGCCCAAATAATGTTTGTTAAACAACTTTAGTTTAAAAAGGGAGATTAGAATTTTATCTATAATTATTCATCAATACTATACTGTTTGACCTGTGAGGCTAAATCATTTTTGCATTATATGTTTTCACACATGAAAGATTCAGACGATATCCTCATCTTTGCAGTGAATATCAGATTATTCTTCTGTGTGTCCACCTTAAGCGAAAGCCACTCACACAGCTGGGACAGGTGCCGCCCCTGGGACTTTTCCCCCCAATGAAGTGTTGGCATCTGGGGTAACAGTTCCTCCTTCCCTTGCTTGGCACCCTAACCCTTTTAACCGACTCAACATTTGCAAAGAAGCTTATCTTACTTCCCAGAGTTTATAGCAATATTGTCAGGATCTGCTATCTCCAGGCATCTTTAATGTAGTAATGTTTATGCTTTGGAAAGAACAAAAATAGAAATGTTTATAACTGGTGGGGAAAAATAAAGAACTAATGCAAGCTGGAGTCATCGGCTTGGTCGGTCCTGTTTGTGAAAACAATTCTCGCTAATTATAGCTCTTCTAGAAGGACAGTATTATTATACTGACCGTATGCAATTAACTTGACTTTTCTTCATCTGCACACGAAAATAGAATGCACTGCAGTTTCCCCCATTTCGTATTCCTAAGCAAGGACCATACATCCTTTGGTGGACACAGTCCAGCTTTAGTCTTTTCTTCAGGAGTTCTAAAATCTCTGTATGGCATTAAATTTAATAGGTCCAGTATATCAAAAATAGAATTATAATTACGAAAAGTCAGTTAAAAGGAGGGTGAATGGTAAAATGAAATGAGATTTTTAATGGCTTGCCAAGACTTATAATTAATGAGATGGAGATTTGGCCATCCATGTGACCTTCAGGTAGGAAGCAGACAAAGCCGTGTATGAAAGGGTTCAGGAAGGAGAATGATTTTTCAGAAGAAAAGGAGTCTCTACCTCTTGCCAGCAGCTGCCTCCCCATCTTTTAGGGCTTTTGCTTGAAGTCAGGCTCGTCAGAAGTGTTCAGAAGGCCACATGGTGGTCACATCAGGTGCATGAGAGTGTCACTGGAGGAGACAATGCAAGCCACATGGTGTAACCCTGGAAGAAAGCAGTTCTGTGTTTACCCCATGACTCTGTTATTTGAGCGGCCACTTGTAATCTTGCTCACAAGAAGAAGCTGCTTTTCATGACAATGATAATTCCTGGGTATGATCTACTTCGGTATCTGTTTTACACAGTGAATTTCTTTGAACACCAGTTGCAAACAAAGAAAGGAGAAAAATAACACAAATGCATGCCGGCTTGGAAGCCTAATGCCACCCTGCCGCACAACTTCCTCGCGCGTCACGTGGGCTCCTGAGGCTGTAAAAATTGTTTTTGTCTGATTAAACACAAGTGCCTTTGAACTCCGTGGGGGTTCTTTTCCACTTGCACTTTCTTGTCGCTGTGTGCATTTTTTTTCCCCTTTGGTTTGATTTGGAATCCAAAGTGTCTACAAGTCAGCCCACCCTACCTCCTCCATCCTTTTCTTAAAGCATAAAAAATGTGTGTTACTGTAACATCTGTTACGTTCCATACCCCGAGGCACAGACAGGCAGAACTAAATGTTCTTCACATGTATGTGTGCGTGCGCACACACACACACACACACGCGCACTCTCTTTTTTCTCACGTACAGAGAGTGGGTTGACCGGAAGGCAAAAGCAAATCAGAACAAATTCCTAGTAACAGGTTCACAAAGGATGTTAGTTACCCATCTAATTACCACGGACAGAGGCTGTTTCTCAAGGCAGTCCAGGGAGAAGAAATGCATCTCTCGTGGTGGCTGGGGCCTAAAACCTATCAGCTGTCACTTCTGGGGAAAGAATTGGGGGAGGGAGGAAGCAGGTTAGAATTTATATTTATGGCACTAGAAGCAGAACCAATTGGGAGGCCCTTAAAAGCGCAGATGAAGGTAAATGGCTCACGGGTCTCAGGGATGAGGTTAAATAACCAAACTAATTCTAGATCAGTGCCATCGTGAGCATTCGCTTTGAAATTCCACAGTGAACCACCGGAGTTTTAGATAGGTGGGGAGGGATGACTGTGCTATGGAGAATATGGAATTTGTTTATTTATTCCTGCATGTGTTCATTTGTGTTTAAAGGCCATGAGTGCAGCTCCTAGTTCCTTTGCCTGACATTCCACACGTCTTTTTTCTGACTCTCAGTCTGGGGAACCGCTTTTCGTCTCGTTCTATCATTCTCTCCTTTACGTTCCATCTAACACCTTATTAAATACCATCTGCATGTTGAGAGCTACCACATCTTTACCTCCAGTTGTCCTGAGTTCTAGAGCGACCCTGCACCTGTGTGCTTACATCCCCATTGGAATTGCTACTGGGGATGTCTACTTAGACATCTAGAAAAGAACCACTGGATTATTCCCCAAATCTGCTTTTTTCTCACCATCTCTCCCATCTCAGAAATTGCCCCACAGTTTGAGTTGCCCTGGTAGAAAACTTGGGTGTCATCCTCAAGTCCTCATATTTCCCCAATCAAAATGCCTCCTGTGTCTGCCCCCTGCCCTCTGTGTCCCCTGGGCTGCTGTGGTATATCTCAGTCCCTGAATTCTGCATCCTCTGGGGTCCCTTTCCCACACAGCAGCCATAGGAACTTTTAACAGTGCCAAGTAGCTCACGCCTCTCCTCCACCATCCCATACACACACCTTGGCTTCCTAGAGCCACAGAACAGGGCTTGACAAAAGCTACAGCTGCCAGCCAACTCTAGTTCCTTGCTTGTTGTTGTGAGTATTGTATGATTGGAATTCACCACGCCCACCCATTTACCTTGGTCTGTGGCGATGGCAGCAGAGTTGAGTAGTTGTGACAAAGACCATAATCCCACAAAGCCTAAACTCCTATCTGTCCCTTTATGGCACGAGTTTGCCAACCCTTCCCATAAAACAAAATCCACACCTTTTACCTTGGCTTGCAAGAACTGAACTGGTCCTACCTCCCCGTCGGCTGTCCTCTTCTTGTCTCTCTTTACACTCTTGCCCCATTCCTGCTATGTAGTCACCCCTGGGTCCCCCTCACCTTGGGACCCTTCACCAGGCAGGTCCCTCTCCCGCGATGCCCTTCTCCCAGATCCCTGTGTGACTTTTTCTTATCCTTCTGGTCTCGGCTGCAATGTCACCTCCATGGAGGTGACGTTGGCCTTCCCTGCAAGCTCTGCATCACATTGCTCGAAGTCACACTCCAAAAAGTCACCCTGCTTTATTTATGTCATGGCACTTATTGTTTGTTTCATTGATTCTGCCTTCCTCTCTAGGATAAACATTCGAGGAGAAGAGCAGCTTTCTCTGCTCATTTTTCTGCAGTGTCTTTAGTTCCTAGAGCGAGGCCAGGCACAAAGTAGGAAGGTGTCTGCCCAAGGAGGGCTAGAATGAACAAACAGCCATCGTGTACCTGGGCCAGAGGGTCTGGTGAGGACACCTTGATGGAGTGAAGCAAGTAACGAGAGCTGATGGCAAACGCCATGAAGATTGGGTACAGTGAGGGAAAGGTCAAGAAAAACTGGCAACAAGATTAGAAACGTATCTGTGACATTGAGTTCCCAACTCACTCCCAAGAACTCAGTGGGGCCATAAATCCAGCTCCTAGTTTATCCATGCAGTGGCTTTCTTTAATTCTAGGAAACAAGCAACTGTTACCAAACCTGGCTTATGGATCTTGTCAGGTTAGTGCCTCAAAATGAAAACAACTGCAGATTCCCCAAAATAAGCCAAAAAGGGCAACGTAAATGGGATGATATTTATTTTCCATAGTTCCTTGTGAACCTGTCTTTGTAGAGGTTGGTGTTCTGAAGTTGTGGGGTGCAGAATTCTCTGGGGGCTGCTGGGGCGTGGCAGAAATCCATCTTTGTTGAGGCTGTAAATCCCAGCTTCTGTGTTTTGTTTAAAAAATGTGCTTTTTTCCCCTTTTTCCTTTTTTTTTTTTTCTGTCTAACATCTTGGATGTTTGACTTGGGACCAATGGTACTTAAGCTACCCTGGGAGTGAGACCTATAACTTTTATGGAACTGTAGACAACATTAGCTAATCAGCTGTGCTGTGCTAGGAATTCCAAAGGTTGGTTGGCCGGTCAGTTGGTTTGCTTTCTCCTAGAGGAAATGGAAATACAATTATTAGTTGATGTTTCAAAATGATTTTGTGTGAAAGTGTAGAAAATAATCAACTTCTGTTTTTGAAGAGGGTAAAGGTTTTCTGCATGTCTTTATCATTTGTGTAGAAAAATATTAAAGGCCTTAAAGGCAGTGTAAAAGTAATGGGCTTAAAGGCCGTGTGAAAGTAATGGGCTAAAATTTTGTGAAATTGCTAATACTTATTGGTGCTGTGTGATATATGATAAATCATATGGAGTGAGTGATCAGGGCTCTCTCTAAACCATTCTGCATGACATCTGGCCAGGTGAATTTCAGCAAGCTCCTTTACTCTTCTGGACTCTTTAATTAAGGAATTTGAGTACATGCACCCAAAGGTTCCTCCTTACTTTACGACTGTATCATTTTATTTTTGTCTCTGTTACTAAAAAACTATACCTAGTATGTTTAATTTTCTGTAATTCATATTTAGTGAGATTTTTACTCTATGATCTAGGGCAGGGGTTGGCGTACTTTTTTATTTTTCCTGTAAAAGGTAAGACAATAAATATTTTCAGCCTTGCAGGTCAGACAGTCCTGGCAGGTCAGACAGTCTGAACTCAGCCGTGCAAATGTAGCACACATTCAGCCATGGAATATATGTAAACAAATGGGCGTGGCTGTGTTGTGATAAAACTTTGTTTACAAAAACAGGCGGCCATAGTTGGCTACACCCTGTTCTAGAGCCTACACACTAATACTTATAATTTTATAAATGTTAAATATAGCTTCTTTTAGTAAATTTACAATATTATTTGGATATAAACAATTTCATGAAGTACAGTTAGAAGAATGATAGGATGTAGTTCCTGAGTGCTACCTGAACACAGTCACTGGTCGAGATACATTAAGTTGGCAGCGGACTTGGAGGGAGGAAGAACAGCAAGTGAGGTTATTAAGGAAGGATACAGGTGGCATCTGTGACTGCTGGTGCCTTGATAGGGCCAACACTATATTTAAAACATATTCATTCAAGGCCTGTTGCATGAGATATGAGAACATGGACATTGATAAACTTACACCCTGCTCTGAAGTAGCTCCCAGCCTGCTGCATTTGTTAGAATTTGAATAAACAGAGGGGAAGTAGGAAGCCAATTCAGACAGGATGGAATCATAGGAGCAGCATGGAGAAGTGAGCATGAACTCAGGGTTACAGCCAGGCAAAGGGATCTCTTTTGGGGAACAATGGGAGAAAAGCGAAAAGCAGATGGATTTGAGCGGGACTGCAGGCAGGCAAAGGCAGTGTGCCTTGGTCCATAAAACCCCACAGACAGGGAGAGCCCACACAAGCAGAGCGCAGCTTTGAGACTTGAGACTGGCTTCTGAAGGTTGTTAGTGAATCCATATGTTGGGAGGTCCACAGGGACACCGTAGACTAAGAATGCGCCATCATCTGCGTGTGTGGATTTCATAATGAGCTGGGGACACTCATGTCACTGGATCTGACTTTTCTTCTTTCCAACTACCCTGAAAGATTTATCTCAAGCTGACTGCATTTGGGTTTTCTTCATTAAATATCAGTGTTGTTTACTCAATAGAATAATGGATACTGGAATGGAATGTCTACTAATTTTTGTTAATCTGTTGGTAATCTACTGATCTCTGTTGCAGAGTCCAAAGTAAAAATATGTAAGTCGAGAAACTTCCTATGTTCATTTTGAAAATGAAAGTGGGTGGGGGGTATAACGTACATGAAGAAATATCACAATGAAATGCACTAATTATATTGTGAATGGCATTTGTCTGGTTTCCAGCCACAGGCCTCTTACAACTTATAAAGAAGTTGGCAAGCTTGGTCCTAGGAAAGAATTACCTTTTGGAAAAGCTGTGGACTGGTTGCCTGCGACATTCTGATGCTGTTCAAAGGAGCTGGGATCTCTTCTTAGATAAGCAGGTTAAATAATCCCCTGATAAAGTGAGGGAGTGATTTCTGTGCATTTCTGACTCTTCCAAGCCAACATGTCTGTGTCCAGGAATATTTATATAGGTTTTATTATTTCATTTACTGTGATTATCATCACTGGAGGGATAAGCTCTGAGTCAGAGGTCCCCGAGACCATCCTCAGTTTGGATGATTCACTAGAGGGACTCACAATACACAGAAAAGCTGTCATGGCTGATACAGTGACAAGATAGATGCAGATTAAAATTAGCAAACATAAAAGGCACGTGGGGCAAAGTTCAGGGAAGACCACGTACAAGCTTCTATTTATTCTCTCCCAGAGGAGTCGTGTAGACACTTCATTCTCCCAGAAATGACATTTGACAAAATGAATGAACATTGCCAGGCAGAGAAGCTCACTGTAGCCTTCCTCTCCAGGGATTTACTGAGGTTCGGTCACACAGGTGTGGATGCCTGCATGGCTGACCTTTGCCACTCAGCCTCCAGCTCTTCCAGAGGTCAAAGTGACACAGCGTGGCCGAAGGTCCCCACCACAAGCCGCTTTGTTAGCATAGACTATCTGGCATGGCTTGAAACTCACAGGTAGAGAGAGATACTCTTATCAGGCAGAATATGCTAAGGACTTAGAAATTATCTCCCAGCAGCCAAAGGCCAGACTTTTCTTGGGAATGTGCTTGGTTTGAATACCCCAGACCTGTTAAATCAAATCAACTTGTTACTGGACAACCTCTCTCTTGATTAAGACAGTCCCACAGGAAAAAAGTTCTGCACCTGAGGTGCAAACCCAAACCAGCCCAACTCCAAGGACCATGCAACTTGTATTAGCATATTTGGTGAACGGAGGACAGTTGTGTTGCAGGTATTCTCTGACCTCCGTGGCAGCTGGTTCTGAGAAGGCACAGAGCTGATTTACTTTTCACTCCTGGATGTAACAGAACAAAGCTCTGTGTTACCAAGGAAGCCCGTCCTTGACATCTTGGCTGGCCCTACCCCTTAGGGCAGCCACTTACCATGTTTGGCTACTGAGCACTTGAAATGTAGCCTGTCCAAATTGAAATGTGTGGTAAGTACAAAATACACACTAGATTTCAAAAACTTAGAACATACACATAATGAAAATATCTCAATAATTTTTATATTGATAGCATATTGAAATATTTTGGATATATTGAGTTAAATAAACTGTTCAAAATGACTTTTACCTATTTCTTAACAGTTTTTTTTTTCATGTAGCTACTAGGAAATTCAAAATTACACATATAGCTCACATTATATCTTCATGGGATAACACTGCTTTGAAAAATTATCATCTTTATGCTTTTCCTTGGGACCAGATAGTATTTATCTTCTTCAGCTTCGCTTTCCTGTGTGTACATCTCGCCTTCTTAGCTGAATTATACGTGTCCTGAAGGCAGAGGTCTGTCTTATATAACTTTGTATTTCAGCCAATACCTAGAGTTGGTTCTTCCATGTAGCAGGCGATCCATAGGTATTAGTTGACTACATAAATGAATTATGGTGCTGCCCCCAAATTCTCGGTGTACATCCCCCTAATGCTTAATCCTAAAATTCCAGGAAAAGTCTGGATGTGCTTTGGAAGACATGTTCTGGTTTTATGTGTAGACAGAATCTATACTTCTGCAAAAAGGCCACCTTGGGACTTATTAGACCTTTCTTCAAGCAAAAAGACTGCCTTGCACAACCCTGGCTTGTCTCCTGAGTTCTCCTAGTTTCTTCTCCTGAATTCTGAGGTCTGCAGAGGTAGTGGCTTAGATTAGAACATAATGATTTTCCAGTAGTGAGGAGGCAAAGAGGAAACTAAGTGTGCAATGTGAGGCTGTGGCAGAGAGAGAGTTTAGCTTAAGCAAATGATTTATTTTCTTAAAGCTGAGGTCTGGCACTTTCTGAATGTGTATCAGAACTAAATGTCCAGATATTTTAAAACCAAGCACCCTAAGGCACTGAGAAATCTCTGAAACTATCCTCTGCAATCTCTGTACTTAATGCGGTGACAAATGGCTTTATTTTATACCCATCAGTCTTCTGGTGATCACTGCTTACACAGCAAGCACTTTGACCATTCCTGGAATAATCTAAGAGCACATTTAGTAGAAATTGTTCATTTTTATAATTTCAGTCATATTCACATCATTTATGATTCTAAAGTTATAAATCTAAAGGAAATTACTTTTTAATGTCCTCTGGCACAACGTTAAGATTTTGCAATTAGATTTGATAGCCTGTGGTCATATGCTGCAGGCCACCAGTCAAAATTAAGACCTTTCCGCACTGGGTAAAGTTTCCTGCAGGTGATGCAAAGTACTCTGAAGCGACATAAAGTTTAAGGCAGGGGCGGGCTGGGCACCCGCTTCACAGCCTGGAGGACAAAGCCGATCACAGCCCAGGAGTTTGAGGGTCTTGCTTAGTTTGTATATGAATTTGCATAATCTTTTAAATTAAAAAGAAGAAAAAAAAACCTCTCTGTCTTGCTTGATAGATGAGTAGGTATGGCTTCTTGTGTGGAGCTATCCAGCAATAAAACCCAGCCGCCGATCAGCTTGGTTCTTATCCTAATTAATTGTTCCAGATGGTTTAATGAATAGGAAGTTACAGGGATCTTAAAAGTTATAAACAAAAGGGAAGGCAAGTTCCGCCCATGAGAGACATTTTGAACCCGGCTTATTAACGCCTTTCTATTGGCGTCTCCTTACCCCTTGTCAGGTGTGTCTGAGGCACCCCTTGAATGACTCAGAACTACTTGAGCCAGAGTTGCCGGGACCTCACCTAACACTGGCATTTAGATCCTGAGATTTAACAAGTATTTGCGGTATGGCCAGAAAATCACGCAAACAAATGTAAACTTGGGGGTAACAGTGGGATTCATGAATCCCACCCCTGTTTCAGAAAGGTAATATATTCTAATTAGTTATAAGATGGTAGTTGGTTCCAGTGAAATTTTGTTTCTTGAAGAGTTCTCTTAAAATGCATACCTGGGAAAAATATCAAACACATTTATTTAGTTGTTCTGTATTATCCTGCGACAATCTAACTTTGAGAAATGATAGGTGCAGAAAGTCGCGCAGGAATCCCCTCTGGTCATGAGCCTGCCGGCCTGCCCAGGCAGCCTTCGTGCCCAGAAACCCCCATGCAGGGCCCTACGCTCGCCCTCTGCAACACCGAATGCCTTCTTGCCTGTACTTGAACAGGTTGCTGGCTGTTGTTTAGGGCCTATTTACATTGTAAATCTATACTGTATCATGGGTTCCAAAAAAAAACAAGTGTAAAAAGGAGACTTGTGGTATTCAAGTGGTTTAAGAATGAAGTTGACTCCAAGTAGGAACTCTCCAAGTGAAGATGAGCTGTCTCAGACTCTCGGTTTCTGAGAGATCCCCAGGGGGCTGCACAGGATGAAGCAGGGAACGTCACAAGAACCGATTCCAGAGTATAGAGCTTTTGCCAAACTTTTAGGTTGTGAATTTTGCCTGTAGGGAAGGTGTGAAAAACGGATTAGGCGTGTTGTGTGTGAATGTGAGGAAGTCCTGTGAAGACTAGAGAGGACGTCGGACTCACTTTAAGCAGACACCCAACCAAAACCAAAGGGGACGTGCAAAAGCATTGCTTGCATTTTTAAAATATTGTGTTTTTATATGTCATATGTTGACAAATAAAAATGTACATGAAAGATGTTTTATGCTTTCTTGCTAGGTTGAGTCCTTTATCCTGATATAAAAAGTTTTAATTTCTCTAATTGGTTATTAATGAATAGTTTTGTTTTATTTTTTTAAAAATCACATAAATGAGACACTTGAATGACATTTCCTTTAGTGATTTTTTGAGATAATTTTTCTTTGCTATCATGTTTAGTGTGTTTCATATATATACGTATTTAGTATGTCTTCATATATGCTTGGGTAAATATATACACACACATATATATACATGAATATATTGATATCTGCATTTATGTATCTATATGTATATGTGTCTATATGTATGCATATATATGAGTTAATATTGATACCTATATCTAGATATAGGTAATTTTGGTCCCTTGGAGAAACTTTCCTGTGCTCAGGTAAGTCTGGCAGGGCCACCCCATGGTATTTCTATTTGGATATTCCACTAGTGCTATGATGGGGGAGAAATAGATTGGCAAAGGAGCCACAGGACTTGGAATTTTCCACCTTGCCATACACATGTGTCCTCAGGAAGGTCATATAATGTCTCTGCCCTCAGTTTTGTCAACTATAAAATTGAGGGCTGGGCTGCAGGACAGCCAATGCCATGCCCTGCTACTAATATAACCTACTTTGAGTCTGTGAAGTCCTAGGTAGGAGTTATACTGAAAATAGCAGAGGCCCATTCATTTGGAGAAAAATTTGTCCTGATTATTTTCCAACCTTTCTACAAAGCTAAAGTCAGTCTAGAATATCTGCCTATTTCTGAGTTAGCTGATGTAAACAGGACTTGTCTTTGAAAAATTCTAATGGAGATAAATGTTCTGCTATTGAGATCTTCATCCCTCTGGACTCCTCACTGCCTGTGCTGGACCCTGGTTCTTTCTGTTTTTCTCTGGGACCCAGCCTGGGCTGGAACATTCCTATCTTCCATCTGGAAATTACCACTTTCTCGTCTTTCCAATTTTGTTCTCCTTTGGTGGGTGCCGCTACTATTTCTGATAAACTAATCCATGCTGATATATGACTAGGTGCTAAGGATTCATGTTCTTTATACATTCCTTGGAAAATTGATTTTTGATTTGGACCTTATGGAAATATGGCCTTAGTACTATTCTGGGTTTAAATTACAACTTAGCTACTTATAAATTTATATTACATTTGGCAAGATGTTGAACTTGTCAACATCTGAGTGTTTTAGAAAAAATTTCTATAGCAAAGATTATAGCTCTAGCTTCACACAATTATGAGTGGTTAATGAAATAAAAAATAGTTAACATGTAAAAATATCTAATACAGTCGCTGAAATCAAATAAGTACTAAAAATAGAGGCAGTGGAAAAAAGTACAAATAAGATACGCCAGTTACTCTGATCTAGGTTTTTCATAAACATATTTTAAATGTCTTCGAATGTGCATGTTTCCTCCCTAATGAAGTGTTTTGCGTTGGCCTGCCGCTAGACAGACACATAAAGATTTGTAACTGAAATCTATTATGATCACTTAAAGAATTTCAGAGAGGGCCCAGGTAGCTGAAGACCTGATGTAGCTTATTTTAGGGATGGACATGGCCTGGGGGTGCTGTTGACTTACTGCTCAAAGTGAATTTGCCGTGTTCTACAAGGCTGTTGGAGGAACAGGAAAGGCAGACTGGCAGGGAACAGGAAGAAGCTGGTGGCAGGCAAGACGGAGCACAGTGGACCAGCACAGACCTGCTGTGCTGTTCTTCTTGTTATGGCTTTTAAATGTTCCACTCCCTTGTTTTTCAATCACAGTTTTCGCTCAGATTGCCCTGATAGAATGGTTTATGTAATGCACCAAAGCCCAAAATGAAGTCCATAGAAGGGAGATGTATGCCAACTTTAAAGAGTAGTAGGTGTCTTTGAGGTAGGATGGTTCTTTTTACAAATTGGGAAGAGAGCAGGAAAAGAGGGCTTCCAGAATGTTCTTTGGAGAGTATACCCTACACCTCTTTCCTGCCTTATCCACATAAGTGCCTTCTCAAGGAAAATGCTCTTGCATTTGCACTATAGTGTCTGTCCCCCCCATATCAGAGCTGAGTGGTTTAGACTGCTTAGAAACCCAGCCATTCCACGTTGCTTGTATCATCCCTGCCTTCTCATTCCAGAATGTTCTTCACCCCAATAAGGAAGATCAGCACATGGTTGTCATTTTCTTTCTCCATACTGACATGAAGACACTTGGATAATAAAACATAGCTAGTGAAAGTGATGAGTGGTTTTTCCTGTAGATCTTAACTGGTAAACTCATTCATGCTGTTATATGACTAGGTGCTAAGGAGTCTTGTTCTCTCTGTGTGTGTAGATCTTTATTGGTATTAACATCAACAAAAACAATAAAAGTTCTATATACAAGTTGAGGTAGTAGCTGGTTTGGGGACAACCAGTTTTCTGTTGCAGTTCACTTTTCTCTAGTCTTTAGTTGAAAACTGAGTGGGTTGAAATTTTATTTAACAGTATATCAATGGGAATAAACTCACTTTCAAAGTAAAGAGGCCATTGATTTTCCTTTCTTCCTATTATTTTTTGAATGTGCTACATAGGAAGCTACATTTTATATTTGTTGAAGTTTAATAATACAGCACAGTAGCTAAAAAACACACAAACTAGGCTGGCACGGTTTGTATCTTACTAGCTGTTGATCTTGGCAAGATTCAACTTCATCATTCCTCAGTTTCCTCACCTCTAATAGGGCAGGTGTGAGAAATACATGAGTAATAGGTGTGAAGTGCATACATAGCACCTAGCAAATGGCATATACCATGTAAATGTTAGCTATTTTTGAGATGCTTTACTGATAATCAGATTATTAGCATTATTATTCCCATGTGAGGTATTAGGTGCAGATTAAACTAAACATATAACCTCATAAGAAGTGGAAGGAGTAGGCTGTGATTTGCACTTTGTTCCTGAATACTGTACTTATGTATGTTACGTATGTTGCTGTCTGTGCTTTTCAACAATCTTTACCAAGTGTGGCTCAGTTTCCAATGTGAGCTTCAAATCCCTACAGAGGTTTTGTAATCCTGCTCTCTTAGCTCCTTAATTGACTAAAGTTTGAAGGCACAAGGAAAGAAACTGGGGCTGGCTGGAACCACCCCTTACCCTACCTGGGAGGTTTTGCTGCGCAGTATTTGCCGGCAGCCAGGTGGGTTTCTGCACAGTCAGTGCTTCAGGCTGCAGCCTGTGGAAGAGCCGTCAGTCCAGCTCTTAGAATGACTGTCGTGTTTCGGACAAGTGCTGTTCTTCAACAACAGAATCTCTGCGTGATTCTTATTTATCTGGCTCTCAAAGGCTTTCTTGGCTTGCAAACCCCATTACCTTAGCTACCTTTAGAATATTTGCTTTTTAAGAAATATAGTGACGGTTACCCCTTTTTTCTTTCTTTTTATTTTCATTTCTTCTTTATTATTTTTTTTAATTTGGGAGGGGGCACTAATGTGAATCCCTTCAGCTAATCTCTAGTTTATATTTGCTAATTACTTTGGCTTAAATTTATTAATACTGACTGATGTTCATAAAAGTAATTATTTCTTGAAGGTGCAAGACTGGGTTCCTTTAAAAATGGACTCATTTCACTTTTGGTAAAACAAATGCATAGGAGTATAGGTATCGGTAAGAGAAGGCAAATATGAATCAATGCACCTAATTTTGCAACAGAAAATCATTGCTGGAGACTACAATGAAATAATCATGTCTGTGTAAAGATTAGATTATCTAGGATAGTTAATATCAAATGTTACACATTACCAATTGGAATTGCAGGTATTATGTTAGTATCTAACTCCCAGACAATAGTCCTACTGGCTGCCACATTCAAGTGTCATTGCATTACAAGTTTACTTCAGCAATACCAGGAGAGAGATAGGAGGAAAGAGGTAAACATGCTATTTGGGGGAAATGAGCAAACTGATATTATTGAAAATTGTGTGCCCTCAACTTACCACCTGCTGTGGGCCCTCTCCTGCCTCCTCACTCTCCCCAACCTTTCTCTGGCCACTGTGTTTAGACTCTTTCCTCTCCTGCCCAACTTGACCCTGTCCTATGCCAGCTCTTCTGTTTCCATAATGGTTCATTTTCTAGTTCCTTAGAAAGCAGTATCAATAATTTCTTCTTGCTGCTATTGAAATCTGTAGTTGTCATGGTGAATTGTACTGATAGATTTTCTGATGTTAAGCTTGCTGAGCCACTCGTGTGTTTCTGGAATAAGCCCTCTCCCTTGTGAAATATAGTGTGTGTGTGTGTGTGTGTGTGTGAGTGATGTGTGTCATTTGCTAATACATGCATTTCTTTAGGAATGTTTTTAGCCATATTAATAAATGAGGTAGACCTGTGAGTTTGCTTTCTCATCGTTTTCTTGCCTAGCCTTGGTATTAAGATTGTCAAGATTATAATAACTTCAAACTGAGTGAGGCAGTTTTCCTTCTGTATCTGAAATAACTTGTGTAAAGTCAGGGTTATATATTTCTTAAGGATTTGGTAAAACTTACATTTAAAACCGAGTTTGTTATTTTTATTGATATCTTGTATTTGGGAGTTGATTATGCATTTTGTTTGGGTGTTTGTGATAACAACGAGTATAATAAAAATATATTTTAAAAGGATTTTAAAAATGAGGAACATGTATATTCCTGTAGGCAGAGGGAAAGGGACTTGGTAACATTTGAGATTTTAGAGGAAAGAAACAGTTACTTTAAGAAAGGATTTAAAGAGAAGAGAAGATAAGGGGTTGAAGCAAAGTTGAGAGGACTGGCCTTTAACAAGTGGATAGAGCGCCCACGCTCTGATCTACGGCTAGGTACTGATGCAGGCGTGTTTGTAGTTAGAGAGATGGGTTGGTGCAGAGACTTTCTCCCAGGGCCCTCATGGTATCAGTAATTTCCACAGAAGTCCATGTAATATGCAAAGGTGAGACAGGTAGACCTTCTGGAGGAAAATCAAAAAGAAGAGGATATGCAGATAACCCAATTTTGATCTAGTGTTAACCATAAAAACATACAGTTTTATTGGGGAAGTTCATTAGAATTTTAAATAAGGAAAATCAAACAGTATTGACAGAACTATATGCTGTTAATTCATTTTCCCCTCTGTACATGGCTCCTTTTATTACTCAAGGGCATTTTAAGAAGTAGAATAACATCCTTCCTGTTGTTCAGTGTAGGAACCAAAACCTGAAATGTGTCTCTTCCTCCTGGTTCCTGTTGGCCACTGTCTAAATAAAGACGAGTGCATTGGAAATGAGGGACCTGACTGTCTGGGGCTGTCTTTTCATGGTCTTCTCTCCCCATGCATGGCTCATCTTTCCGTCCCCTAGCAGAAGGCCAGCCCCAGCCCTCTGTTCTGCCCCAACACGGTCTGCAGGTTGCACGTGTGCTCAGCCCTGGCGGCTGTGAGTTTTGGGGACAGAACCCTCAACAGACACTCAGGAGCCCTGGACTCTCGTCCCTACAGGGCTCCTTGATCACTCATTTCCCATCTGAATGATGAAGTTTTGAACCAGAATGTCTTTGTGGGCACTTCTGGGTCTTAGTGATGCTTAACAATGGCTCTGGAGAACTTTTCATGGTAGCATTGGGAACTTTTCATGGTAGCATTCTCATAGTTGCACTTGAACTCATTGTCTTTCTCTAAATCCACCTCAGTCATCTCTGTTCCCTTCTTCATTTAATCTGGAAGCTGCTTCCTTCCCTTTAACTTGTTACCCTTGACTTCAGCTCCACTCAGGGATATGGCAGATCAGACCCTCCCTGTGCACCCTCCCTTTCCATTTTCATAGCCAACACCTGAATACGATGGTTTTTAGGTTTGTTTTTTTTTTTTTAAATCTAATATTTTGCCTCTATTCTCTACTCTTTCCAACCCATCCTGCTTATCAGTGGTTCATGGGGATTCCTAAGATGTTGGCTACATGGATCAAAGGCTTGCCTGTAAACTCTCCAAAGCTTTGCTATCACAGATGACATCAAGTCCAAACTTTTTAACCTATCAGCAAATTTTTGTACAGCTAATATTTCAATACACCTTTCAGTTTCCTTTCCTGATAGTTTCTTAAGCCTCTGTTATTTTTTTCTTTTCTCTTTGCCTTTCTTTCCTGCTTCTTTTCCTTTTTAATTTGTTCTCTCTTGAATTCACTTAGTCATTATTATTCTTTCATTTCACAGCCATCATTGCCTGTCACAGTCAAGGCGCTGTGCTCTGTGCCGCGGGCACTGCAGGGAGCCACGCAGACAGAGACTCTGCAGGTTCTGTCGTCCCCAGGGATGGACACATCCCTGAAGATGAGCTTTACCAGTTGGGGCCACAGGGTGCCATGGTCTCCCATGTCCCTCATGCTTTGTCCCCCTGGGACATCTGTCCTGTCAGTCTGCTCAAATATTTCCTTTTGTTTTATCTAAACTCACAGTCATCTCTCCTTTCTATATATGAATAATTCCTACAATCCTGCAACACCTATAAACACCTTGTATTTATAGATATTATGTTTAAAGAAGGTATTAGTGCTGTTTCTCTAACTGAATCATAAACTCCTAGAAGGATCATTTATTAATTACTTTTTATAGCTCCAATGCCTCATATATGCTTTGCTATAAATATTTTGTTTTAATTGACTTGCCTATAAAAATGAAGACATTTACGTAAAATCCTAAAAACGAATCAAGATAAAATACACATTAAAATTTCAGGTTTCTATGTAGCTCAGCCCTGGTTTCCTTTAAGCAAAAAATGATATCATATTCCCCCAATAACTGACAGTAGAGAAAATACACATTTATTATCCAGAACAATTCCTTAAAAGTGATCCGTCCTGTTCACATCTGCAAAGCTGTTTCTATAGGACATGGTGTGGGACAGGAACATGTTTCCCTGTTAGACCTGTGTCTAGCATCGGTGTTTGTCGAAAGAGATTATTCCCTGTGCTACACATTTTTCCCTCAAACCGATAACTTTATTGATTCGATAGCTGCCACCTTCCTGTTTAGGCAGTATGATATTATTCAAAATACTAAATCTAAGAAAAAACACAATCAGATAACATGGTTAATAGTTAAGGATAATGGTAAGGTATCCCACAACCGGCAGGCAACTCACTGAATATTTTTTTGGTGTCAGAAATAAGCTATTGAGAGTTGCAAAGATGCCCCATGAAGTAGCATTCTGTCCTTCTTCAAATAGTGTCATTTTATAATAATTGGACCATGGGCTAGAGGCTGTCTAATAGGAGTTAATAGTGCTTGTAAAAACCTGTCTCTATAGAGTGGCTATTTCCTGATTTCCCTTAGAAAAAAATGCAAATGAGGCGTACAAGTAACTGTGGATTTCTCATCTAGAAAGGACTGAATGTGTGTAACAAGTCTAATCATGGGGCCAGAATAGAAACCCACAGGACAGGGAAATGGGATGTCTGATTTGAAAGAAGGCAAACGGTGCTTGTGTGCTTGGTCCTTGCTCCCGAGGAGGGCGTTTGTAATTTTTCAGTCTTCAGCTCTTTCCAGCCTAGTTGCACAGGAAATGGCCCTGTTGGCATTCGGTATTCCTCTGGCGAATCCCACGAATGCTGTGTTATTTTCTGCCCAGCCTAGAGCCAAAAGGAAAATGCACACGTGGCTTGTAAATCACCTCCGAGCACTGACGCCTCCCTTGCTCTTTATCGGGTGGTCGCGCCCTCCGTGTCTCACACATGCTTAGCGTGGATCGTGTGGCATCGTGACGGAAACCTCCAGTGGTCCCTAAACAAGCGAGTCAGGGGACCCCCAAATCCTCTCTGAAATGTAACGTCTGCTACCTGATGTGTACTCTCTGTGGTCCCCAGAGGAAAAAAAAATCATTCATTTTTATCTTTTTATTTATTTTTTCTGTTTAGAAATTGGCCCCTGGTTACGGGAGTTCCGAGCGAAGAATGCTGTGGATTTCTCGCAGTTAACATTTGACCCAGGACAGAAAGAGCTGGTTGTAGGAGCAAGGTGAGAGATACTACATTTTGCCACCAAAGATATTTTCGGACTTCGTTTTAAATCTGTACAGTTACACGTGAGCTTCTCTGCCAGAGCGGAAGAGTGCTGAATAACATCATTTCTTCTAAGGATGCAGTACCGCATGAGTGTCCTGCAGCGTCCTCCTACGAGTGGGGTGACGGCTGCTCTGTGGGGCAGGCATCGATGGGTCCTCCCTGGGTGGCAGAACTGTGCTAACATCAATTAACTCGTTTGTTTCTCCATTCAAACCTGGGGAGTAGGTACTGTCAACATCCCTATTGTAGAGATCAGGAATCTAAGGAAGAAAGAAGAGAAATAAATTGCTCAGGGGCATACACCTGATACAAGATGGACACAGGTTTCAAACCCAGGCAGTTTGACTCCAGAAACCATATTCTTAGCTTCTCACCATCTTCTTCAGTAGATTTCTAGAAATAAAGAGACCCTTCATCACCTTTCCTTATGACCTTGATTAAGTCAGTCGCCAATAACTTGAAAATTCAAGGAAGTTATCGTTTTCATTTTCTGTCTCTTAGAGGGTGTGTGTTTCTATATCCAGGTCACCTGCATCCTCATTTGGCGATGGGGCCACTGGAAAACCATTGGGACAGAGTTTGAGTTGTTTACCCTTGTACGTATTTCTTAGGAAAATTGACATTAAACTCGAAGAAAGAGGCCATTTGTAGATTTGGATTCTTCTGGCATCTAAGGAAGACACATTGGACAGTGGAATGCTCATGTCTTTTTCGGCCAAATGTACTAGCTTATAAAATACACATTCCCTAGCTACAGTACCTTGCAGTTCCCACATAACCCGGAGTGAAGCTGCATCCAGCTTACTCTCTGTGGCCTCTAGACAGTCATCGAATAGTTTCTAGAATCATGGCTTTTGCTCTCAGATCTTAAGGAGTCCACGTCCATTCCCCCCAACACTTGAAGACATTAGGATGATGGTTATAAGTTTAAATGTATAGACAGAAGTTGGCTTAGTTTGTGTCACTGATCAAGTTGCCTGCACCTCTTTTGATGTTTATGGGGAGACAGCGAGTATGGATTGGACAGAGTTGGTTGGGCCACATGTTTCCTGAGTGTGGTCCACTGGAGTACTGGGGCGGGGCGGGTCTGATGCTGCCTTCTCTCAAATTTCATCGCTTAGAGTCTGGGCCATACACTGTAGAGGTTTTAGGTTGGTCTTCTGGTTTCCAGATTTTCTTCTTCTTCTGCACATCACAGCCAATATCAACTTTTTAAAATGCCCACCTTTGGTAGTTCCTATTGGATAAATGCTGTCTCTCTGGTGTGGCCCACCAGCCCCTCTGCCTGTGGTCCCCCATCCCTTACAGACTCACCCTTTTTCCTTCTCACATAGTTCAGGCATGTGGAGTTATTTGTGTTGCTCACAACTATGGAATATATTCTTTCTTGCTTCTTGGATTTGGTGATCCCTTTTCTTTTTTCTTTAATAATAACTACATACTCACCTATCTCCACCCCAAATTTTCTGCCTGGTTATTTCCAACTTGTAGTGGGGACCTGGAGCAAGGGACCTCTCTTGCCCCTGGGCTGCCACATTCCCAGCCTGTGGTCCTGTCCACACACGTGACTTCTACTTTTATTGCCGCATTTAGTGTCAGGTATTGTGTGATTTCTTGACAGTTGCCACCCCCTTATCAGATGATGACTTGCCAAATGGTAGGAGATATGCCTGTCTTTTCTTTATTTTTCTAGAATATAGCACAGTTTTTCCCTCTTTGTAGATGCTCAAGGATAATTGTTAATTCAATATATTTATTTCCAGGACATGATTTGTATAAATGCCCTCTGCATCTGGGTGGGCACTTAGGGAAAAAGGAGTTGGAACTTTAGTGGATTTACTGCAGATACCTGCATTTGGCCAAGGGCATGAGAGAGTGGCAGGCTGTATCCTCCAAAGGTCACCTTTGGGGAAAACCAGCCAAGGGGAAGAGGCCCCTTACTGGGGGAATAGGAACAAACGTGATCCCAACTAGTACTGCTGAGTCTTGCATCCCTCATTCATCTCTAAAGAACTTTGGAAAAGGTTTTTCCATGAGCTTGACTCAAAAGACTCTCTGTTGTCTCTGGAGGCTCTCAGTGCTGTATGAGCAGTCCAGCACCTCATACTCTGCAGGTGGTTGGCTTTTGGTCAGTGACTCAAGATTTTCCTAAGGGATGTGAGAAGCCACAGAGCAGGTTAGGGATTGTGAAGAGATGCTTTGTGCTCCTGTCCTGGCTGGAGATTGGCTGGAATTTGTTCCCAAGGGGCACCTGTCCCTGGAGGTCTCCATTCCAGTGTCCTTAAAGGTCTTGATCCCAGGGTACCTAGATATCTCCGTCTAAATGTCCCCGGAGCTCTATATCCCACTGTCTCCAGGAGTCTCCACCCCAGTATATGTGGAGTCCCCATCCTAGTGACCCTGGAGTCTTTATTCCAGAGACCCTGGAGGTCTCCATCCATCTTATGTCATCACGGTCCCAGCTCAACCCTGCTGGGAGCGATTGGACTGGCCACCGAGTCACACTAGCATGTCAGATGGCATGGATACCCAGTTAAATTTGAATTTCTGCTAAGCAACATGTAATTTTTTATTATAAAGTATGTTCCACATATCTGGTGACCCTAGGAGCATGGGCTGTATTTTTTGTTTAGAGCAGCATGTGGTACATTGTAGGTACTTGATAATAAATGACAGGAAAAAAAGGGTGGACTGGCCTTGCTTAGCTGAGTAACCCTGAGCCAGGGTTACTTCAGAATGTAGTTTTCTCATCTTTAAAGTTGATATAATAATTTCTGCCCCTTTCAGCTGTTGCAAGGATTAAATGAAATAATCCATGACAAGGGACTGTCACGTTAACAGGCATCCCAGTAAGCACGCAGCCTGAGGGAGGCTCTGAGGATCTCTGGGTTTCAGCACGCATGTGTGTGTGTGTTTCAGGCAGATGCCACTGAAGGGAGAGAATAGGAATTTCACCTAGGAAATTTGGTGGGATTAGGCTCAGAAAGTTTGAGAGGGAGTGTGTGAGCCTGTTATAAAACTGTAAAAATAACCCAGCCCTCAGCTTCCTGTTTGGCAAAGCTTGACCTAGCAAGAGAAGTTTAGATAACAGGTGTATATTTCGGAAATCAGTAATGGTTTAAAAATATGAGCTATGGAAAAATAGAATGATACTCTTTATTTTTTCATAGTTAGCGCTAGGCATTATGAAGCCATTTGTTGAATGGTTTCACTTTGTATCAGTGATACTTTATGTTTCTGAAATTGGATTCAGTTAAAGATGCTTTGCACTGGTTGGCAAAGGAAGTTCATTGTGCTGCAGAAGGGTAACCTATCTTTAGGCAATTTTTGGTTATGTAGCCCTGGAAGGTAGTTGGATCTGAATTCATGCAACTTCTGGAAGGATCTGTGCATTTACCATTTCCGAGGTGCACATTAGGTTTCACATTATTTTAAATGCATTGACATTCTTATCTTGTTTTACTGCAGCCTCTTTAAAAATTAATCATATTTGTGTTTTCAATGATGAAACTTAGGCATCTTTGTTTTAGACAATGTGGAAAATACAGTAAAGCATAAAGAAAAAACAGTTTCACAGATAATCACAGTTAGCTTTCCAGCTACTTCCCTGTATTGATTTCTCTTTATTTCTACTTTTGGGATAATATTTTTTGAGTGATTGTGTACTTCTTTGTCACAAATCCTACTAAAATCAGTTTCCATGGTATGAAAAAAATGAAATATTTCAAAATAAAAGAATATTTTATGGATAAAATGTTTTTGTATAGATAATTATAAAAGTAATGACAGCAATAATGCTCCACAAACTTGATACAAGTGTAAGTTTTGCTGCAGATAGAATTGTTGCAACAGATGCAAGAGAGGGTGATTACATTTTTATTTCCCAAATGAATTAGTTTGTCTTTAGTGTTTCAGGTTCATTCTAAGGGTGGCAAATGATGCCATCCCGAATTACTCTAATGTGTATTCTGTGCTGAATTCTAGTGTTATTCCAAATGGCAACTAACTTGGTCCACACTTAAGGCAGTGTTTCAATGCTGTCAGGGCATTTACAAATTAGTCATATTTTAATAATGCATACAGCCCTGCAGTGCTAACGAAAAATAGTTTATTATCAAAGCGTCTGTAGCCTGAGTCTTTGCCACTCCACCACGAGGAAGCTATCCAGGCACTCTTTGTGGCTATTTAGATACAAAGATGTGGTTTTTCTAAATGAAAATATTTGTTAACATATATTATCAGTTTCTAAAATGCGAATTTTCATCCATTCTTTTTGTTTGTTTCTTAGTATTTTATTTTTTCTTCCCATAAGATGATTTTTGATTCTCTTACTCTTCTCCAATAAGCTTCAGTATAATATAAATATATAAATTGAAGGGCACAGTCTTGCAACCTGCGCTATTTTAGTAAGAAATACCTGTAAGTTCTCATGCAAACACCTGTGAGTGTCCTGTGTCCTCAATGGCGGGTGTTTGTGTGCGAGCTTACAGGTGAGTGTTGATGGCGCAGCCGTCTGCCAGGGGTAAGATGGTGGGATTGAGGCCCACAGATCCAATACTTGGGTCAGGCAATGATCGTAATTCATGACAAGTATAATGACTTATGTCTTTGGAAATGTTTGATTTTAATTCTATCAAAATTATATCACAAAATGGGAACATTATTAAGATACCAAGAAAATAAAAGGTTCTAGGATGCATGAATCTCCTTGCATACCTGACCCGATGTGCCAGCCCATAGCTGTACACCTGGGACACCTCATCTGATGGACTGTCCCACAGCTGCGTGCTTTGCATACCTGGCCTTCTACACCAGCCCATACTTGCCTGGATTCTTTGTGCAGAACCCCGTGACTCACTGTGCCAGTATTTCTAGATATCAGAAGATATTTCTGCGTATATGTCTATACAACAAATAGTATAGATTTCTTTAATCAGCATGTTTATTATAAAGAAAGAAAGAAAGAAAGAAAGAAAGAAAGAAAGAAAGAAAGAATGAATTAAAATCTGAGTGCTTCCAAGGCAGAGAGGTTTGTATTATTTACTGTCACAACAAATTGATAGGGTACAAAATTTTAGTTTATTATTTTGAAGCATTTGTTTTGCTCATGGTTTGAATCTACAAAACTAAAGATAAAAAAGGAAAGATTAACTTACTTTTATTATGTATGCTGGGGCTCAATTTGCTTTAAGTATTCAAAACCCTTAAAAGTTAAACTGCATTTTAAAATGTTCCTGAGTTTATTCAGGATCAGGCAGCACAGGTCATGGGCAGTTCAGCTCCCCACTGGCGTGGGCATGGCAAGAGAGGAACCTCTTGTGATGTGTTCTTCCGGGAAGCAAGATACAGAAAGTGTATTTGAGTGGCGAAAGTGGAAAGTCTCTAGTTGGCAGTTTCTGGTTGGTTAAACTTGTTTCCTTTCACTGTTTACATTGAGCTGAGTTTTGGTTTGCTTGCCTAAGAACCCAAGGCAGTGAAGTCTTCTCAGACTGATGGCCTCCCGATTACCTTAATGTAGCACGTATTCTCATAAGATCACACCGAATACATGGCAGGCTTCTATTTCATTAGAATGAGTTCCGTCTATTAAAATGACTTTGCCACTGGTTCTAAACAAGGGGAGCTAAATTTTAGATTCACATAAAACATATTTATTTTTTTAAAAAAACTGGCCAATATCATTCTTTTCTTGGTTGTTATAATTTCTGATTTTACTTTAAAGTTTTACTTTAGGATTAATCTGTTGGAAGCAATATATAATTAAAAGGAAAACTGGAGATGTTTATGAGATCAGTGATTCTGCTTCCAGTAGCCACACTTCCGCCTCTTTTCCAAAGCATATATTTTAGTCCAGTTTACACAATTAAAGGGAACGCGTGCTGAGTGGCATGAAATCGGCGATTAGGAGTGAATCCAAAAAGACATAGCCCCCCATTGCTCAGGGAGATCAGAGGTAATGCTCATGTTGATGTTGTGTTTACATTAATTATGACTTGGGACAAACAGCCAGGGCTGCAAGGGGGCAGGGATGATGCTTTTCATCCTGCTGTTTTTGTTTTTTTTTTTTTACCCTATTCCAACTTGAATTACTTTGAACCTCTGCTTTAGGGTTAGGTATTTGCTTTTCTCTGTCCCTTTCCTTTCTCATGCTGGGCCTGACACACAGTGTGTCTTTGAAGAGTCTCCTGGCTTCTCTCTGCCTCTTCCACCTATTTTCTCCTTTCTTCTACTTGGCCTATTTGATTAACAAACCTGATCTGCATTACAAAGTCTCCCCTTTGTCTGCCAGCATTGTTACCTTTTGTCCACTATTTGCCAAACATCAGTGTTCCTAAGCATCAGCTGGGCATTCATTCAAACTTGGGATTCCACTGCCCACTCCTCCCAGCTCTGCCTATTCAGGTGGCACAGGGGTGTGTGCATTTAACAAAGGGGCAGCCTGTGGACTCTCTTGGGAAAGACTTCTAACTATCTAGTTCCTTCTGCTATTATAAAAAAGAAAAATCTGTAGTTTCTTCCCTGCTGGAGCTGGGAGAAGATCAGCCTAACAGAAGAGTTACTTATTTAATTATAAATAAATAAGTAAAACAGTCAGCGTTCCCTGGGTTCCACATCTGCAGATTCAGCCAACAACAGATCTAAAATATTTTGGGAAAAATACACCAGAAAATAACAGTGCAACATAAAACTAATAGAAATTAAAAAAAATGCAACAACTGTTTACATAGTGGTCACATTGCACTAGGTATTGTAAGTAATCTAGAGACAACTTAGGATATATAGGAGGATGTGTGCAAGTTATATGCAAATACTGTACCATTTTACATCAGGGACCTGAGCACACACAGATTTTGGTATCTGAAGGGATCCTACAACCAATCCCCAGGGGATACCGAGTCATGTCTGTAAATAAATAAAGTCTTCTAGTATCCCAGATCCCATGAAGGAGCCAACAAAAGAGTGTGCATTAATAACAATTAATCAGCTTTCTCTGTATGCGTGTGCTACAAACTTCGCGTGTTGAGAGCTTTCCTCCTATCCGGTCCTGCGTGGAGTCTGTCAGAAGTTATAAGTTCATGTAGTTATTCTGTCAGAATTCTTCATTCATTCAATATTTATTGAACCTATTACTTTATGCCACGAAGTATCTTAGGCATGGGATAAACAAAGATGAATCATTTTTTCTACCTGGTGAAGATTTTATAGGCCAGTGCCAGGGTCAGCCAGTTGTGGCCCCAGAGTTGGCCCCTGTTTTTGTAAATAAAGTTTTATTGGCACACAGCCGCATCCATTCATTGGCACATCTTCAATGGCTCCTTTTGAGCCAAGACTGTCGAGTCGAGTCATTGGGACAGAGGCCACCGAGGCAGAGTAACTGCTCTCTGGCCCTTTAACACAAAGTTTGCTGATCCTGGCCTAGTAGATGACACGGGGACAGAAGCAACTAAATTCTCCGAGGGCAGCCTGAAGAGTAAAGGGATATGAGGGTACTTGGGACTGAAGAGGCCACACTGGAAGGTCCTCTTCCAGCTGGGCCTGGGAGATGCCTTAGGAATCGGCAGGCAAGAGAGAGCTGCATGAGGAAAGTCAGAGATCCTGATGAGGGTGAAAAGAGCCCAGCTTGGTGGTCTATTGGTGACTGAGAGGGGAAAGTCACTGTAGATGAGGCCCTGGGTGTCAGGTGAGTCTGGGTGATAAAGGAGCTTGGACTAGTGACTCCAGCGGGGGCAGGCTTGAGAGTGACCTGAGAGGCCTTTCAAGAGTGCAGGTGTCTGGGCCTCTCCCCACATCGTCTCAAGTAGACTTTCTGGAAGGAATGACAGAATCTTTGGTTTAAGTAAGCCCCTGAAGCTCTGTAGGTGTGGAAAATTTGGGAACCTCTGCTAAGGGCATTGAAGGACCTCGTAGATTTCTAAGCCTGTGTATTTATATGCTCAGGTTTGCATTAGGAAGATAACTCCACAATATTGTGCACAGAACGTGCTAGAGTTTGGAGAGTTTGGGGAACTTGGAGGTAGGGACAGCAGCTGGGAGTTGGGGGATCCAGTGAGAGTAGACAGTGTGTAAACTTAGGCAATGGTAGTGGACTTGGAGGTGAGAAGCTGGATTTGAGAAATATTTCAGAGCTGGTTTGACGGTGATTGATGGCTGATAGAATGGGTGGCTGTGGGCAAGGGGCAGAGGTGGTTTTAATAAGATTTGGAAATGTGACTGGACAGCAATAATGGGATTGAGCATGCAGGAGAATGAACTGTAATGTTTTTATTATTTCAAGGTACATGAGAAAAAATATCTCAGATTTTACTAACTCTGAAAATAACCCGGAAAAATATTTGTATGTGGAGATAATTTGGAGGGTGAATATTCCTAGGAAGTCACAGGTTAAAGGAATTATAGAAATATTCAGTTGGTATTTTTTTTCAAATGCAAAATTATCTCTGTTAACTGAAAAATGGAAAAGAACAAATCAAATACTCCATGGATTTCACAGAAGCAGAAGTTACAAGTTAAATTAAAAGTAATAAGTCATCATCTGCAATCCTCAAAGCACTTAGAGATTTGCAAAGAATAGTTAAAGCATAATAAAATTTAAATTATTAGTGTGATTATTAACAATATTGATGAATAGCTTTTGCCCTAAATAGACTTGTGGGAAAAGATTTTTCTGATCTCATATCTCTTACATTTGCTAATAGTATTGCTCCTAATTATTGCATGGCATTAAAAGTCCATCTTTGTTATTTCATTCTACTTCTTAAATAATGAGAAGTTATCCCTTTAATCTTGGTATTGAAAGATAAAAGAGTGCTATTAAACTGATTTGATCTTGGTTTTGAAACTTATTTCTAATAACCAAGAATTTTAAGGGGCTCCCTTTTTGGGATAAGGAATGAAATAAGGTAATACAATTGTGGGAGGGTGGGTACTAGACACATATAACAACAACAAAAATTAATCAGAATTATTTAAAAATTTTTGTAGCCCAAAGAATATATATTTACTGTTTTTGAGGAGGGCAGGAAAAATTCTGAATGAGAAGGTAGCTAATAATATGACCATATTATACATTTGCCACCATATTTAAAAATATTTTACAAAATATAAAACAATTCAAAAACTGTGATCTAACTATTTAAATATAATGCTATATTGTTCATAACAGCTTTGCAATTTTGAAATTTAATTAACCTCTCAAAAACCTGTGAGAACAGTACATGAAAGAGGTTTTTTTCTTTAGGATGGGTTTGACCACAGGAAAATAAAGGATCCTAGAATTTGCTACAGTCAACCAGCATAATGTAGAGTCTTAGAAATTGCCATTACAGAGGTTGGTGAACTGCATGAGTTAGCTACATGATTATATTAAATCTTTATGTTCTTTAAGCTATTGATGTCACTGAGATATTAAACACATTTAGATAATTAAAATAACTTTATAAAAACATTTTGTGTATTAAAGGATATAGCTACTACTTTTCCTTAGATTCAAAGTCACAGCCATATTTTTTAATCTTCAAAAGTCTCAGCGTAATTGAAAATTTGGGCATCGTGTTGGATGTCCCTGTGTCAAGCTCTGTGCCAGTAAGATGTTGACAGCGGTTAGGATTGAAGGAAACTTACAGTGACAAAAACAGTAGAGAGGACAATGCTGCCACAGGTGAGGCTCAGTTTTCAGTCGATGTCAGGTCCTAGACCTACCCAAATGCTAGTAGTTTCTGTGCCATGTCTGTTTTGTCTTCAGATTGTTGCGTGATCAACCTTGGTCTCAGATTTATTAAACAACAACAAAAGGTTCCATCACCATTGTTAAAACATTTTTTATAGATTTACTTGCTTTTCTATCTCCATTTCTCTTAGTGCAAAATGCAGGTCTGCCTTCCTTCATTACTCTGCGTCCCATTCCTCAGTTAGAAGCAAGCCGATAACTCACATGTTCAATAAGAACTCTGAATTTTTTCTTTGATTTTTATAGTCATATTCATCAGAGACCAATTGAGTTATTCTAAGAGAATGCCATTTTAAAACACCTGTGTCTTTCATAATTTATGGAGGTCAGAGTTAAGTTTTATAGTGTCTCTAGATAAAATGAGTCATTTAGTTAATATGCTCATGATGGCTCAACCTTTTCTTTAATGCCGGGTGAATTTTATTACTTTACATGAAGATACAAATGAACTTCATCTATTAAGACCCCCACTGTTCCCTAGGAGAATATATTGTTGTGCTTAGTGATTTGTTGCTAATAGACCACTGGGGGATGTGACAGGGCCCAGGGATGAGTTATTCAATCCTAGAGTCAATAAGAAAAACTCCAGTCAAGAGGGAGAAAAACCCACTCAGATGTCTAGGGGGGGAAGGATGAACGGGCTTCAATATTGTCATTTTGTATCTGCCAAATTGAATAGCTTTGTGATTTGAATTATTCGGTCTATTGGATCTATGTACTCCTCATATATTATTACTCCTAAAAGGAATATGGTTTATTGCATCTGAATGTTCAATGTCAAATTTTATTCTAGGACTTTTGAAAAAAATGTAGATCCATGCCAAGGGAAGAAAAACTCATATTTTTATTTACTGTAGCCATAAAACTGAACTGTTACACCTTGGTAAACTCTTCCTTTGTACTTCTGTAATGGGAAGAGAAAAGTGGAAATACAGAATTGCTCCCCTACGCTGCATAACTAACACATTCTGAGAATCTAATCTCTTAACCTTTTGTACCACTGCTTTTTTCCCTGAAGAATGGCAATATTCCTTATTACTACCTGTTTACATCTAGGGGTGTTATGAAGATGAATGAGATCACTTACCAGCTTTGGGGTGCTCAAAGCATTGCCCTTTTAGAGAAACTGACCTTGTGTGCAACATTCGGTTAGCATTCCCAGTTGGCCGGGAGCCAGACGCATTACTCCTTCATGTTGGAAAGGTTGGTGGCCTCTCTCGTGAACCCCGCGTATATTGTTTTCCCTCCTCTGTGCTCTCACAATTGCAAGATAAAGTGGTTGCCTCTTTCGTAATCCCCCGGAGAACAGCCACTTGCAGGGTTCCATAGATCTTACTTTAGTGTGTGAGTAACCCCACATCTGGGAATATCAATTTTTTATTCTTTTTAGAAGATTTTCTTTCTTTTTGTAACCTTTAACTTCATAGGTCATTGACCTAAACTGTGATAGATCCAGCTGTCTTGAGAGATTTCAAGTCCCTCATGTTGCCAGCTGGATTGGAATTTTGCCTACAGCAAAATTCATGTAGAGTTGTATTTAGAACCAGATAGTTTGAGGAAAGGAGTTTGAGAATAGTAGAACCCATGGTAGATATTTTTTTCACATTCTTAGGCTCCAGGGAGGTGATTAGGGAATTAAATAAATGTTTCATTTATAATTAATCTTTTAAAATATTTTTTAAAAAGTTGACAATTGAAACAGATAAAGTAAATATTAAAATGTGTAATACTGCACATTTCTAATGTGGAAAGGTCTAACAAGGCATTTAAATTGACTGCTTGGACTTTGCATAGACCATACTCATTTATTATACACATATTTAAAAGCACCTACCAACTCTGTACCTTAACAATCAACCAAATGAAAAAAATCCGTAATAAAAATATAACCAACTGGTATGAATACAGACGTTAAATAGATGTTGAGGCTATGCAAGACTATAGATAGTTCTGGTAACTCCAGTTTTAACATTTTTCAGTAAGCTTCATCAACTGACTTTATGATTAACAAATACATATTATATCCAATAAGTACTTATTAAATAAATGTGTACTAACAAAGAATTATTTTAATTATTTTACATGTTGAGGTCTCCTTTAAGATTATTTAGAAATGAGTTACTCAGCTACCAAAGATGAAAGTACATGAAAAAGTGCTTGTCAGGAATTTATTGAAATTGTTCATGATAAAAAGTTTTTTGTTAGATGACCACTTATTCATCCAACTCCATTGGGCATTTTATATATTTAAAAACAGTCACAATCTTTTAGGATTTTGTGCTGTTTAAACACATTGATGTACTGTAGAGTTTAGATTTCTCATTTCATAAATGAAGAAATAGAGCCACTCTTAAAATGAAGTACAGGCATGCAGTTATAGAAAGAACTCAGGGAAACTAACAAGGGAGAAAGAGGCTCCACTTAGTTAGCCAGACCCGTAGGACCAAACTGTTCTCTTTGTGGGAAGACATACGTCACAGGCAGATCACAGTCCCAGAGATGAGAATTGATTGCCTAGAATCAGAGGTTTGTTATTAGCAGCACTAAGGCTTGAATTGTCTTAAAATGAGTTGTAAATGTTCCTGCACATGCGCAGTGAAGATATGAAATAATTATGCTGTCAGAACTCTTTTTGTATGTGTCTGTGTGCATGTTTAGTATAGATGAAATTAGGAAGGGGACATTGAATGACCAATTGGTGAGGCCATGCATGAGACATAGTGGGACAGGGGACACCAAGATAGGAGGGGGAATCGTTTCTAATCCTAGGACTTTCTCTAAAGCCTCGTAGTCTTGGACAAATCACATCATACCTCTTAATTTATAGAAGTTTCCTCATAAAATTGAGAGGTATATATACTCTTTAATGACAGTTTAGCTTTGGAATTCTTAGATTCTATGTTTTTTTTTCTTTTTTAGATTAAGAAAATTGGGAAGGGGTTAAAAAAGGCACTAACTTGGATATTGTGACCCAGAAAATACTACCAAAGAGAAAGTCCAACTCCTCCCTGTTGCTGCTCTTGGTTGGGGTGTTGGGCATGGTGATGGTGTTGGCAGTGGTGGTGGTATCTCATGATAACCGTGGTCTCTTTCCTCGTAAGCATGCCTCTACTCTCTGCCTCTTCCTTTATCCTACTGAATGTCTCTGTCGCCATATTGATTTGTTATTACTGACAAGGTTGTTGGGAGGGTACCACAGTTCTCAGGCATTTGGTGGAAGGAAAGGTGGATGGTTGAAACCTGCTGGCATTATTCATGGAGAGGAGGGCTGTTGGGACCTGAGAAATGGAAACATAATGGTCAGAAGGGTTATATTTACTTGGGGAGATGTGGACTGAGACGGTGGCAGATTTGCCATCATAAGCCAGTGTCCTCTCCTGTGGAAAATACCTGAAAACTGGAACCAGGGGTTTCAGACAGTGATGTCTATACCTCCTTCCATCCATTTCCCAAGTAGAGAGAGGGCTTTGAACTTTTCTCTCCAGTTGTCCTGCAGAGAGCTCTACAGAACAACATGGGTACTGCCATCCTTTCCCCTCAATGGCCTGAGGGCACTTCTAGCTCTTCCTTTGGGTATGAGCTTCTTTTCAAGAAAGTTCCCAGAGATGGGAACTCTGTTGTGTGAACATACCTGTGCACAAACATGTGTGTAAGTATGAGAGAGAGAGATGGTCTTGGGGTGTCACAAAAGCTCTTAAGTAATTCACCGACCAAACATATGAAACAATATTCATTGGAAATATTTACAGAAAAAATGTTTGTTAAAATCACCAGTAGATTGGAAAAGTGTGGGATAACTGAGTTCAGGACCAATGACAATATAAACAATGTTGTCTGCTTTTCTAATAACCCAATAGCACAACCACCATCCCTAGGAACAACAATCTCAATAGGTGAACGAGGAGGGTAACTGTGCTTCCAACCTACAATTGCTGGGGGGAAGATCCCCTCTTCCTTTCCCTGCGCAATAGAGAATGTGCTCAGAATTTCAATGTGTCCAGACATTTTAATATTTTTCATAAACTAACTAGAAGTTGCTACTATTAATTGAGTGCTTACAATGGGTCAGACATCAGTCTAAGTATTTTCCTTAGATTTAAACCTCACAACAACCCTAGGGGGTAGGTCTGATTATTAGCTACATTTTGTGGATGACAAGACTGAGGCATAGAATGGTTCAGCTTCCTTCCTAAGATCATATGGTGACAGAGCTCCGGCTTTCTCATGGATATTCTTAACCACTGGGTAATATTGTGTCCCACAGTAGAAGTTACAGCCTCCTGAACCAGAAAGCCAAGTGCAAAATGGTGTGAGGACAGGGATCTGAGATGTTCAAGAGATGATGGGTGCACTATGGCCAGTAATTGAATCTAGTGCTACTTGTAAGCTCCTCTTCTGAAAGACTTATATATGTGCGTGTAGATTTCTGGCCTCCCTTAGGGGAGGTCTGCTGGTTTCTGTGTCATAGGTGAGAGGGTGGCAAATCTCAAAATGCTAGCCAGCCTCCAGTGGTGCATGCCTTGGCAGCTTGACTGCCCACATTCCTTCTCCTTAAGGCAACATTTCTGTTGGAGACCCTGCCTTGTCACGATGCCCTCTAAATAAACATAGACTCTCCTGTGATATTCCCTCCCCTCAAAAGCATCCTTAATCTGGTTCTGCACAGAGGGCTATGGCTCAACTGTAATAAAAGATAGAGGAGGTTTTCCGGAAATGGCTTTGTGGTGGAAGTGGCATGTGCCAAGCAGTGCTTCTGGGAGCTTCTCTGTTGTATATCAGAGGTTAAATGGGAGAGGCAGAGAGAGTGTGTTGAAGACGCTATTGCAGTGGTTTGGAGGAGGCAGTTTTGACTCCGCGCAGGATGGCAGTACACCCGTACCGGAGGGAAAGTTGTAAGAAACCCGAGTGCTCAGGAGGCCATGCCTTTGACTCCTGAGACCACCCTAAAAAGGAACTTAGTCCCTTTTCATCCTCCAGCTGTGTGTGTCCACGTGCTACTGAATATCAGCCTCCAGGGTGCTTTCTCCTCCCTAACTCTGTCCACAACCATAGTGATGCTCCTTGGTCCTCTTACGGCTATGCCCCTGGGCTGGCTCTGCTGTCATTTGTCACTTCTACGGGGACATCATGTTCAGCTGTTGTATCTATCCCCCACTGCAATGGTGAAAATAGCCTATGTTTGTTTCTTACTGGTGTTGGAAAATTCCTCCCTTTGTGCTATAGTGGTGACCTTGGGTTGGTCCCTTGGCTTCTTGGAGATCCCTCCCTACACTCATTTGTTTCTTAGGGTCTACTTTTCATCATGTGCCAATTTCTTCCCACCATTATTGTTCCCACCTGGGCTGACTTTCTTCTACCTTCCTTTCTGGGGCGCTGCTGCCCCAGCCTCTCGCCCACCTGATGGGGAGGGGTCACTCATCAATTCAGCTAGAGGCCAAAGCATCCTATAGCAAGGGAGGCCAGTTAATTGTTTCCAAAAGCTACAGCAATATAGTTCAAATGTGATGTAACTGACATTTATGTTTATTTTCCCCTGTGCTCTGCTAATCCTGATTGCATATTTCACTGTTCTTCCCCTTATTGCTGAAAAGTTGATAGTTTTCTTTTCTTTAATTTCTTGTTTTATACTTGGATAGTCGAACTGACTCTTTCAAACCCTTGATGGCAGCTGTTTGGGGGGGAGTAGACTGACAAATTCATATTTCTAAACATATACTCTGAATCCATTAAAAAAGACAGAGTACTGTAATATTCAGACCATTGGTTGAATGTAAAATCTTAATTATGAAACATGGTGAATGTAAGGGATGAGTAAGAATGGAGACTTATGAAGAAGAGTTTTATATCATCTTACTTAAGTTTAACGCAATTTCAGAATGGAATGCTCTTTTGTCTATTCCGCATAGCTCAAGAGAGACAATTAATGACTTACACTTACTTTAGTGTCTCTCTCTCTCTCTCTCTCTCTCTCACACACACACACACACACACACACACACATGTTAGTGTTCTCACCAATATCACATGCATGGCTGTTGATGTACTGAATGCCTCTTTGTTCTCTGAGGTACAAGGAAAACTGTGTTAAACATATTCTTAAAAGGAGGATGCTTTTGAAGCCAAAATTATTACATTTTTTCCTTTGTTCTTAAAATTTTTATTCAATATAGCATTTTTGGATCTATTATAAATATACGTGTTCTCTTTTGTATTTTGTAGAAACTACCTCTTCAGGTTGAAGCTTGAGGATCTGTCTCTTATCCAGGTACGTGCAATTTATTTTTCTCAAGCTTTGATTTTCCATCCCAATTAACTCACTGTTTGAGGGGATGAAGACAGATGTATGTAAAGGCATTAATCAAGACCAAATGAGGTTTCATGTCCTTAGAGGTTCAGGCTGCCGGACTGTAAGCTGCCCTGTTTGATGAGTCAACACCTTCTTTAATTCCCATTTTGCTTTACCTGCTGCCATGCGACCCTCTTTGTTTCATAGATGTGATCCCAATTTTCTCTTCCCCAGATGATAGACAATTGATGGGGCATTACTTCAAAGTCTGGTAGTGTTCCTTTCCCCACAGTTAGAGTAATCATTGATTATTTGGTTTGATGCATTCAGCCATCAGATTCTGGCAAAACAGCTTTGCTTCCTCTTTAGAATTTATAACTACATCAATATGAACATATGGGTTAAGAGTCACAAATAGCAAAGAATAAGTGATAATAGATAAAAATGCAGTTTTTACCGACTCTTGTGGTTGTAGTTTGGATAATGAACTGTATTAAGATCCTTGGCTTGAAGGGACTATTTGTTTTAGTGGCAGATCTGAATCACAAAACCCACTTTTGCCCTGTTGTCTTTTAGAAGACTCTGATAATCAGGGTCTCCTGGAGTAGGAGATGGTTACGACACAGATATCTCCCTCACCACGATTCTGGAACTACTCGTGGACTCCATGGACCATGCGGAGTCCTTGGTCTGTGCATAGTTTTGGTGGAAGTTCTTCAACCAGTTTTAATATCATCTCATGCACTAGAGCACTAAGAAGTAATTGGAGAGAAGTTTATGTTATTTTATTCTCTCTGTAATGCTGGAACTTGTGAATATCTAGAAACTCTAAAGCTAGATTTTAATATTAGGTTTATCTGTTACTCATCAGAGCCTTAAAATAAGCCAATCCCACTACTAAAGGTAATATAAAAAGCAAGGGCTTTGAAGACCAATAGGCCAGAATGCGTGATCTGGCTCCATGACTCCTAGTAATTGTTGGTTTCCTCGTCTGTGAAATAGCCACAGATCGCCACCAACCCCATACTATCGTGGTGAAAATTAAGTAAGACTTATCTCTTGCTAAAGAGATAAAGCATAGCAATTTCTCAACAAATATTTACTGTTTTTGAATTTTAAAAGTTCTAATGGTAAATGATTGCTCAAAATAATTTTATTATATAACAATTGGCAATGAACTGTCTTTCTATTCAAATTTAGTATATAACTGGTATCTTTTTTGTTGTTGTTGTTGTTGTTTTGAGATGGAGACTTGTTCTGTCACCCTGGGTAGAGCACAGTGGCATCATCATAGCTCAGTTCAACCTCAAACTCTTGGGCTCAAGAGATCCTCCTGCCCAAGTAGCTGGGACTATAGACATGTACCATGACGCCTGGCTCATTTTTCTATTTTCAATAGAGATAGGATCTCACTCTTGCTTAGGCTGGTCTTGAACTCTGGAGCTCAAGCAATCCTCCTGCCTTGGCCTCCTAGAGTGCTAGAATTACAGGCATGAGCCACTGCTCCTGGCCTATAACTGTTGTCTTTAAATGAGTTGGTTGGTTGGTAAAATTATGAATTTATTAATAAGAAATCAGAATGATCAGCAATTTGAAAATATCATGTTAAGAGAAATAAGCCAGGCACAGAAAGACAAATACTGCATGATCTCACTTATGTGTGGAATCTAAGAAAAAGACAAACTCTTAGAAGCAGAGTGTAGAATGGTGGTTACCAGGGGGCTGGGGGTTGGGGGAAGGTATTGGGAATGTGTTGGTCTAAGGATACAAAATTTCAGTTAGATGATAGGAATAAGTTCCAGAGATCAATTGTATAACATGGTGATTACAGTTAATAATAATATATTGTATTCTTGAAAATTGCTAAGAGAGTAAATGTCAGGTGTTCTCACCACAAAGAATAAAGTATGTGAGATAATACATATGTTAATTAGCTTGATTTAGCCATTGCACATGTATACATATATCAAAACATCATGTTGCATACCATCAATATATGCAATTTTTATTTGTCAATTAAAGAAAGAGAAGCAATTTAATCAAAATACCATTTTAAAAATTATTACAGAAAATCTTTCATAGCAATATAGGTATCTTAATAGATAGGAAACACATATTTTACTCATTTTGATTTTCATGGTATAATATATTATCTGTCATATTGTTTGTGTTAAAAAGTGGGGCATATAGATATGTATGTGCACAAATATATGTTCACATATATAGATATGTGAACATATCTATAGATATATATAGATTCATTTGTATCCTAGTTTCTAACCTCTGCTGGCTGAGACAGTCCAGAAGGATTGGCATTCCAGTAGCAATGAACACACTTAATGCACAGTACTTGGTTTGAAAATATAATTGTCTACTAAGAGAAACCAGAGAAATGGCTAATTCCAGGGCTGAGCAGGGAGAGACTTAGATAAGATTGGAACATCTTGTTTCAGAAATTAAAGAAATATTGAAAGAATGATAAGGGTGTGTCAAAAGGACCTAGGAACCAGCTGAAAGTGGGCTCACTGAAGAAATTTGGGACCATTTGTTTGTCAAGATTAAATAATGATAGATTATAACATGTTAAATAAGATAGACATCTGTGAGTGTACACAAACATAAAAATAAATGAATGAGTAAACAAATGAGGCAAAAGGGACTGCTCTTTCTTATTATAAAATATCAATTAATAATATTGAAAGAATGATATAATTTGAAAACTATCATTGGGAAACTGTTAGACAAAAACTTGATTTAGGCAAAATGATCAATGGATGTTAAAATGTGTGGGTCAGAGTTTTATGATAGCTGGGATATTTATATAGTATCAAAGTACTGACCTACATAAGACTTATTAATTACAAGAGGAAAACTTATAACTTGATAGTGAAGAAATACCCTATAATGGCAAATACCCTATAACCAAGTAGCTGAAAGTGACATCTGTGTAATGAGACAGAGTCCAGTGATTTGATGTACTGAGAGGGATGCAGAAAAATTTCCATGATATTCTGGCCAAACTTGTAACCAATAACCTACTCAGGAGGAACCATCAGATAAACTGAGGGGCATCCTAAAAAAACTGGCCTCATTAAATATCACAAAGTCATAAAAGGTATAAAAAAGAATGAAGAGTTATTCTGTCATAAAGGTGAACAAATAGAAATGATGATCAAAGCAATACATGATCCAAATTGAATGTTGGAACAGAAAGTATTATCTTGCTATAAGGGCATTATTGGAACAACTGGTAAAATTTGAATGTCTGTGTGTAAGATAGTAGAAATGTATTAACATTAATTTATTGATTTTTATCACTGTAACATGGTTATGTAGGAGAAAATTATTGTCCTTTGGAAAAACCTACTAAAATATATAGGAGTAAAAGGTATCATTTCTGTAACTTATTCTTAAATGATTTAAAAATTACTATAATATATATAGGTACATATAGAGAAACTACACACAGATGTGCAGAGGAAAAAATAAGCAAATGTGATACAGGAGTAATCTAGATGAAGGGTTTATGACAATGTATAGTTATATGCTTATAAATTTTCTTGACAATATGTCAAAATAAATAGATGTAAAAAATCAAGAGATGCATTTGCTGTTAGCACACATGTATATGATATTATTGTAAGACCCAGGAAACTAATTGCATTTTTTTTGTCATTGCTTCCGTTTGTTATGACTGCCTTTGGTGGAAGCCAGGTTTAGGTTATTGATGGAAGGGCTGAAGGGCTCTTATTGGAGTATGGAAAGCCGGCCAGCATCACCACCTGCTGAGAGCTCAGTTTGCTCACACATGGCCAATCAAGAAGATGGTGACTTTCCCAATGGTGGCTTTGAAAACACGGCTCTGATAACAGATGTCAAACGTTGATGTACCGTTGGTGCAAGGCAGTGTGACTTTCGTTTTTCATATGCTGCGGTTGTGGGCGCAGTTCTGTAGCCTACTATTTACTTAGTCGGGAGAGAGATAAAGCTGGAAATTCTTCATGACACCCTTATTTTTATTACAGGAATGAGTTCTGCTTGATTTCTATGAATATTTCACTTTAATTTAAATGGCTATTTCCAAGGGTAACAAAAAGGAATAAGCACACTGGTAAACAAAGCGCTGTGCTGGTGTTATGAACAGTGCTGTCCGATAGCAGCGGAAAGGGAGCCACATAGGTAATTTAAGATTATATGGTGGTCAATTGAAAAACATACAAGGAAGCAGGGGAAATTGCTTAAAAGAGGGTACCTCATTATGTCCAAAACATTGTCATTTCAACATGCAATCAGTATAAGAAATGAATGAGATATACTATATCCCTTTTTTTGGTACTAAGTCTTTGAGCTCCAGTGAGTATTTCACACTTCCGGCACATTTCCGTTTGGACCAGCCAGGATTCAGGTGTTGCATGTGGCGGTGCTGCCCCACTGCACGGGACAGACAGGGAGAGACAGGGTGTTTATGACTTGTGTGTCTTCGGTTAGTTCATAGAAATATTATTTTCTAACAAGGATCAACTGGATTAATTTATGTAACCCAGGCTAATAAATTTTTCTCCTTTCCTCTCTCTACAGAGATGGAAAAGTATTGTTTGAATGTAAAAAAATGAGAAAACTAAGATGGAGGAGGACACCCAGTTTCAGGAGAAGTGGAGAGAATGAGAATTTAGCGGCTCAGTGGTAGCCTTCATTTAGCACCGTGCAAGACTTCCCTTGATCCTGCCGCTCTGCAGGATGACACAGTTTACTCCAGGTGGCAGCTTGCATTACCTGTGTCTCCCCATCATCTGGGGTACTTTCTACCTTATCTGGTAGTGGCAACCTGCTTATAGTTTCCCAAACCGTAGGCTATTTCCCAACATGAAGCATTTGCTCTTGCCACTCTCTCTTAAATAGTGACACCTTTGCTCTGTCCTCTTGCTGATCCTCGAGTCTCACCTGAAGTATCATCTCTTTGTCACCCTGGACAGCTGGTCACCCTCTGAGGCATCTCACAGCCTCACAGCCTTTATTTCTGATCAGCACTTATTGCCTTGTATTGAAATTCACTCCGTGCGTTGTAAGGAGTGTTTTATTTCTCTTTGTATTCTCGATATTAGATTAGAGTATTAGATTAGGTTACCTGGTAGGCGGTAGAGTCAAAACAAATGCCTGTGCAAGTTTTAATCCCTTGGTATTTAATAATATGTTTACTCTTTCTTAATCTTTTTTATGGATCATGAGGTAAGCTTCATGTTTGTCCCTAAATTCAAGAAAAGAAAATCCACACAACTCCGAGACTACAGCCATAAAGAATGCTTTCTAAAAGATGTATCCTAAAACACTCTCACCTTAAGTGTGCCCAGAGTGGGATTCTAGGACAACACAGGAACATCCTGACTCTGATACATTCATTCCTTACAAACCAATCACCTCTCTTCTCATACGGTTCTACACTTTTCCTCTGCCCCAAATTCTTCTCCTGCCTGGACGTTGGTTTGGCATCAGTGGTGAGAAAGCAGATTTTGAATAATGGTCCTTTCCCCTTCTATTTAGTGATCTTCATAGAATTCTAGAGATCCCACTGCTTCCTCCCCTGTCCACTGTCCTGGAATCCAATGTGTTATTTTTTGTTGAGCATCTGCAGAAAGAGGACAGTGTGCACCCCTTACCATCCTCCCGCAGGCCAAGGTGGTCCCCGCCTTATGTCTGTCGAAGCATCACTGTGCCTCAGCATCATAGAACCATGCTGAAATTCAGCGATGAGAAAAATGGACTTCTGTGGGCTGGCTTCAGAATGAGAAGACTCACTGATTGCCTGACGAATCAGATTCAGAGAACAATCAGGATCAGAGGCCTTTTCCCTATTGCCCAAGAAAATCTTGTCTTCCTAGTAAACTAGAAACATCACTGGGGAAGTTGCTAAAGCTGCAAAGATTTAAGCAGGAAGTGAGATATTATCGTTGTATTATCCCAAGGGGATGTCATCTGCTAGAGGTAAATCTCTTGGCATCAAGAATATTCACATATAAGTAAGTAGACCATGAAGTAAAATGCCTTTATCTAGAATATTTCTTCTGATTTTCAAACAGGTATGTCTTAAAGAGAAAGACCAAGAGTTGCTTTTAATTTAAGGAAACAAAACTTGTTTTTCATCAATGACTAGAGAATCAAATATTAATGTGATATCATTTTTAAGGTGCCTTTCCACTCAGAGGCTGTGATGAATTTCTTTGCAGTTCCCTTTGTGCTGAAATTTTGTGATTACATATTGAAAATCAATCATTTTCAGGCACAGTGATAGTTGACCATTATGTGTTTTTTCTACCTCATGTCATAATAAGAGATTTCAATCTTCGGCATCACTTTTCTTCTTGCCTTGATCATGGAGATTATTTTACAGAACAAAGGTTTTTGAAAAATGGAAACATGCAGTTGGCTGCAGGACTAATTCACAGCGTGTGGCCATCTGGGATTCTACCACGGATGGCCCGAGGTGGACATTTGTGGAACAGAGTCTGAAGAACACACGGGGACTGCAGCTCTTGTAACCTCACCATCCAACGTTCTTTTGGGAAATAGCTCGATGTCTGTTTTTATATTGTTTTGTTACTAAGGGAAAAGGAATTTGCTGCCTATTTCTCACTCATACCTGGTGGGAAAAGCAGAACAACTGAGATCTTTATTCCAATTTTCCACCTGACTCTCTGTGATTTCTAAATTGAAAACTGTTAAATCTCTCCGACTACATGATCAATATTGGCAGAGAATTCTCTCAAAAGTGAAATTGGGATATCAATCTCTTTTTTCCCCCATGTATATCTCGGATTGGGGAATTGAATTTCAACTTGAGTCAATTGCTAGACCAGTTGTTCTCAATTGAGGGCAGTTTTACCTTCTGGGACTATTTGGCAGTATCCCGGGACATTTTTAGTTGTCCCAATGGGTAAGGGAGGCTTTGACTGGCACCTAGTGGGTAGAGACCAGGAATGGTGCTAAACATCCTACAATGTACTGAGCAGCCCTTCCCCGAGTGGCAAAAATGTACCCAGCTCTGAATGGCATTAGTGTGAAGGATGAGAAACCCTGTGTTAGAGGATTGCTGCCTCAGTTTCCACATGTTTTGAAGAAGCTATTTATCTAGTTTGTGATGTTAAGATTTGATTGAGTCTATAAGATCTTGATATGCTTAGGGAATTTCTCTCTTTATATTTATTTATATATATCTTAATATATAACTAAACATATATGAATCCTTAGTGGCCATTTCTAAAGAAGCTGCTGGGATTTTAGAGTTTAAATTACTTTCTTTTATTAATATGAAATTGAATTTAAAAATAAATTGAGTCAATTTATAATACCCTCTCTAATGGGTCATAACACTATAATATAAGAACCCTCTGTTGGAATTCTTCTGTATAATTTAAAGAATGATATATTGATTAATAATTTAGAGTAACTATTCCAATGAGATATTCACATATTTTAATTTTTTAAATTGTGTTTTATATTTATTAAGCAAGGAAAGACTGGTCTCTCCTGTAGCTCTCAAAAATATGATTCTAAACTTTCTTTTTTGCTTTTATTTACCGTATGTTTTTAAAATCATAGTGTTGTAGAAGTGGAAGGTTCGTAAAGATTATCTTTATCAAAACCTTTCAGGAGTTAGCAAAGTAAGGTGGTTGGATAACAGTTAAGTTTTATCAGAACACAGCCACACCCATTCATTTGCATATTGTTGTCCTATGATCATAGTTAAAAAACTTTTATTGCAACATAGACATACCCACTTTTTTTGCATAATGTCTATAACTGCTAATCAGCTGACTTGACCAGTGGCAACAGAGACTATCTGTCCTATAAAACCTAAAATATATACTCATCCTTCCTTTAAGAAAAAATTTGTGACCTGTTATAGGACCTAGTACTTAGGAAGTTCTCAGTGAATATTTCCTGAATAGATACATGAACACAATATGATATAGTATAATGTTTTTAAGTTTATCAATATTTGGTTGATGTGTTTATTTGGACTCCCCGTGCAACAATTACATGGATCCCAGTAGACTTTGAGCTGTGGGTTGGGAACATAAGATAGTGCAAACATTTCTCCTTAGATCTTAGGCTCTTCCATCTGCTCCCTTGGTGAAAATTTCCCATCAAAAGCTACTTTATCTACCCACTTATTCAAACACACTTATCCTCCTTTTCCTGTAACTTCCCAGAGGATTTGTAGCTGCTTATGTATATTTTATATACACGAGGACTGAGATTTTGTAGTTCCAGAGAATATTAGCCAAATTGAGTTAACTGCTGTTAAAACAACCCTGCACTCCCAATAGCTAAACACGCACATGCAAAAGACTTATTTCTCCCTCACAAGACAGTCCAGTGCAAAATCTGTGAGGGCTCAGTTCTGTGCTGCCATTCAGGAACCTAAAATATTCTCTTATGATATCCCTGTCTTTAACCCACACCTCCAGGAGAGGCATGGAAGAAGGATGGAGTGAATGGCAGATTATGTGGAGGAGGTCTACTTGGGCCATGCCAGGAAGTAACATATCCCTTCTGCCCAAATTCCACTGGTCATAACTTAGTCACACAGCCTCAACCCACTATAAGGCAGGCTAGAAAATGTGGTTTGTCTGCACACCCAGGACGAAGTGGAAAACTTGGGCATTCAGACATGGGCAGGCATTGGCATTTTCTCCCAGACAGTGCTGGGATGGACAAGATTAGCCTCTAGGGATGCACTTAACTGTTCCCTGTTCTTCCCCCATCCCACCCAACTCATCGAATTTTTTACTACACACAAACAGATTTATGCATGCTTCTAACATTTCTGTAAATAACAAGCAAGGATACTTTGAACAAACCACTTAACCTCTCTAGACCTCAATTTTCTCTACAGTATGTTTTGGAGCGGAGAGTCAGGAAGAAGAGTAGACTGGATTATCCCTAAAGTCCCTATCGGTATTAAAATTTTAATATGTATCATCCGTCCACTCGCTCTTTCTTCTGTCATTGTGTAAATGATGCCTGGATTCATATTCCTTGAAGGAAAACTTTCCCTACTAATATGAAACATGGTGTTACACTTATTGGATGTAACTTTAATGACCTAATTTCTCATGAAATACTGGTGACAGAAGCAGTAATAGTAGCAGGCAGCATCCCTCGTGCCCTGACTCTGCTCTAGGTTCTTTGCAAGCATCAGCTCGGATAGTTCTCCAGCAGCATGAAGGGGAAGGTATTATTTTAAATATTCTATGCTGGAGGAGTTGCAGCGTGGAGCGTTTATGAGATTCAACCAAGATTGCCCAGCTGGTATGTGGCAGAGCTAGGAGTTGGACTTGGGTGTTCACGGTGCCTGAGGACGATTGCTGCTTGATCACTAAGCAGTGTGTTACCTCATTGTGCTCACTGCATTGGCTGCCATACTGCCTGTGGTTGACATCTGGCTTAGGGTGAATATAACTGTCCATTTCTAATTGTCATTTATGTATGGGTTTTAGGTCATGTGCCTTGGAAACAGTCTGAGGCAGTGATTCATGAGCACGTGATTTACTTAGGGCAGGTTTTCAGGAGGCAGGAAGTGAAGGATACAGTAGAGAAAGAAAGGAAGCGAGGAATTGTTCTCAGCCGATCCCAGGGCCAGCTGTGCAGTGTGACTAGAGCCACAGCAGATCCTGTTTTGAGGCAAGGGAGGTGGCAATTCATACCCGACTCTCCTTCGTCCTTTGGTCGTTAGCTATGGGCTGCTGAATTGAGACCATTTGGTGATATACCCTGGCAAGGTGGCTCTCATCAGCCAAGAACCATTCTCCAGAGAGGGGGTAGGCAGGACCCAGGACCAGCCAACACTGATGGTGGCCAGGGATGGGACCCTGTTCTGTGAGTAGAGACGAGTTCTTCTTGCTTAGGGTTTCCTGATGTTGCTGGCTCTGACTGAGACTGATCTTTACCACCAAAGAAGTAAAATGCTTTTATGTCTTTGAAAAAAACGAAATACATACTTTATTATTGAATGTGTCCTGTTGTATTATGCATACCTTAGTTTCTAATAACTCTCTTTATCCATTTCTGAATTTCTCCTTGTGGCCTCAAAAACAGAAGAATTGAAGATGCATGAATATTTTTCTTAGTTGTATGCATCACTTAGTTTTGTGAAATGAGGTCAGGAAATCTCTGTAAGCCAATAGCAAACACTGTCTGGCAATCACGGGCTTCTAGATGAATGGAGAGGTTCATTCCACTTATCTAAAATGCAATTCTGCTTCCATTTCAAAATGGCCCGAGTGCCTGCCACAGCTGCTGAATGATGGGCACGCTCAGAGTTCTCTGCCCTGCTTTCCTTTCCCCCACCTGCGTGCCCTTCCAACGTGCTGGCAGGAATAGATAAGCCAACACACCAGGAAAACTCTTGGTTTCAAATTTAAGTAATGATGTCTTGTTTGGGTAAGAGATAATATGTTCTATTAACTGGTCTGCCAATTACCTAGGGCACAAATGAAAATTAAAAGCACAACCCTATCAAAAAGTGGACATGAACAGAAATTTTTCAAAAGAAAACAGAATAATGGCCAACAAACATACAAAAAAATGCTCAACATCTCTAATCATCA